>OW240912.1:203311066-203354854 GCA_933207985.1 Pelobates cultripes | reverse complement strand
TTTATTAAAATAATTAAAAGTATAAAGGTACAAATAAGCTGTTTTAGTACCAGGTTCTATGCGTTTCGTCCGATGGACTTCCTCAGGGACCTCCTGGTATGCAGATACGTAACAGCAATAAAACAAATACAAATAAACAAATCTCTACATTAGTTCCACCACTGGGAAGGGCCATTTATATACCCTCTTTGCTAGGCAGTTCAGTGACACAATCTGTTTTTTTAAATTAATTTTTTTACTCAGGAGCTCCAATCCACTGTAGGAGAAACACAATTTTATTGACAGAAAACCTTCTGGTATTTACTTGTTTTTATTAGGGTTTGGGATCCAGATAATTCATTTTTATTTTGTTTGTTTAGCACCGATAATGTAATTTCTTCTACTGTAAATCATAACAGTCATATGGTTAATTATAGAGGCTAGGTGTTTTATTCCGCTGAAATGAATGACAGTAGTTCAGTTGTTGCTGTTTCACTTTCTCAGAGCTGCTTGGGGCATTCATAAAGTTTGAGACAGTTAACAGAAGGGATTTATATTTGCTAATGTTTATTGAAAATCACAAAGACTGTAGTGGCGTCCATGGAGGGTTTTTTCATGATTAGATTTGTATCTAATGGGGGGTTGAGAGGGGAACTGGTTTGCAATACAGCAGAAAGTTAATCATATCTTCTTTTTTACTACTTATTGCTGTTTAATCTCTAGTGTGACTAAATCCCTATTTGTTCCATCAAAAATAAGTGATTTTATGCAGCATTTAAAAGAACAATAGTTTGTATTGTAAAGAGGTGCACTGATCCGCTGTTTATAATGTGTATCTTGATAATTAATTCTTGTATTGAGCTTTCTATTGAGAAGTGAAGGTAAACTAACCTTGAAAGATACAGTTCAGTGTTTAATAAATAAATGTCTAAAAATCACCTATGGTTTTCGAGAAAAAAAAGGTTTACTATTTTATTTCTATTATATATAATTAAAGCAAAGCATTTGCTACTGTGATTATCCTTTATTTGTGAGCACAAATGAGAAGTGATAAACGTTAGAAGTGGAAGCCTATCAAACCATTGTAATATTCTTAAATGATTTGCGCTGTGTTTTTACACCATGTGCAGATTGTATAGATTATTGTGTACCGATTCTCAATGGTCCCTCTCCCAGTCTCTTTTCAATCCATTACTTTTAACTGTGCACCAAAGTCCATTCCTTATACTCTAAAAAGAATTATATAGGAAACCAATATTTTACCATAAACATACGAGTACTTGTATGAAGGAGCATGCACAGCATTCATACAACAATTGAATCCCATCCTCCTGCGATAGACTTTTGAAGAGAACAACTTTGTTGTGGCTATTTTATATGGTATTCTTCATAGTAACATACTTTTGTACTATGGCTTCTATTACCTTACACAATTCATGACTTTGCATGAATTCAATTTGCAATAGATTTGTGCATAATGGAACATTTTTATTTGCCTTTTTTTTTTTTTAAATGTATGTAGTTGACTGAATTTCGACAATGCATCTTGTCCAAATATTGTCTATGCAACCAATTTGGAAACACCGATTTGGATAAAGCAAACAGTTGTGAAAAATGTGCCTGTCATTGTACTGTGTATATATATTTTTCAGTATAGTGATAGACTCATTGTCTCCCACTTTTAATGGAGCTAGTTCTGGTTGAATTTGGCTGACCAAATTCTGACTGAATACTGACCAAAGATAATGGTAATTTATCAATCAAACTCAGTCCATATTTGATCAATATTTGCTATCTTGAGCGTTCGGTTACTTTTGACCATCCGGTCACATTTTTTTTTTTCTTATTTAATTTACTTGTTTTAGTGGATTTTTATTTATTTGTTATTTACTTATTTGATTTAGTGTCTGTCCCCTAACCATCAACCATCTCTTTTTTTTTGGCTTCACAGATGGAAAACATAATTATTTTTTTCTCATTTATCTTTTTATTGATGCAAAAAGGGTTTCAAACAATGTGCAACGCAGTGCAATATTTTCAAGCAATGCCCACCACAGGCGCAGCTGTGGATAACGCCCCGAGGAAGCGAATACTAACATTTACCTTACTCAAGCTTTGTAATTTCATTGGGTACTGTCCAAAGATTGATACTACTTAGCCCTCATACATTGAGAGCGAGCATTTTGTGTGGTATGCCTCATGTTCTATTTGTGTTTTGTGCATTCCTGGTATGAGCAATGTCACCTCTCTCTTATGTGGTGGTGCACGTCTGGTAATCACCCTGCAAGTTATTTGTATTTTAACTTTAACTTGGGAACGGGGAGGGGTACAGAAAGGAAAAAGGAGGGGGAGGGGGTACCCTAGGCATCACACTATACATCATATAAGTTCTGACCCAATGTGTGTTACTGGTTGGTTCAACTGCGCTCCATCCAGATGGCCAGCTTCCCCACTCCTTTTCATATCTTTCAAGACAGCCATTTACTCTGCTTGCCATCCGTTCATATGCACTAATCGTGTCCATTTTATTGGTTATGATGTCTACGGATGGGATTGTTTTGCTCTTCCAGCTGCTAGCCAGCATGATTTTCGCTACTGTAAGGATATTAAGAATCACCTTCCTATGGGGATGAGTGGTAATGTCGGGTGCGATGTGGAGGATGTAGCTTTCTGGTTTTATGGGGAGAGCAAGGCCTGTCCAGTTCAATATGAGGAAATGGATTAGTCTCCAAAAGTCACCCAGCATGGAGCAAGCCCAAAAAATATGTAGTATGGTTCCCTCTTGTGTGTCACACCTCCAGCATTTCCCAGATGTACCCGGGTAGATGCGTGCCAGTCTATGTGGCACGAGGGACCACCTCATTAATACCTTGCAATAAGCTTCCCAGAGGGCGAGGCTTTGTGATGCCCGTTTCGTGGCTACCAGGGCTGCTTGCCATTTTGTCGTGGGAATCAGGAGTCCCAGGTCCTCCTACAAATTGGGTCATGGGACTGCCGTTGTAACAAGTGCGCTATAGCATCCTGACAGTGGTTTCATGTGTCTGTGGGAGAGTACCTGTTTTATCGTGAGTTGTAGTTTTGTGGAGTGACTAGGGCCATTTTGGGTGTGCGATTGCACAATGTTTTTTATCCTGAGATATAGGTATATATCTCACGTTGGTAAGTGTAGGTCCCTTTGCAGGTTGGGGAACTGCTTAATTTCCCCCCCCCCTCTAATAGGTCCCGGACATGGTGTGCTCCCCCATCCCACCATCATCCCACCTGCAGGTCAGAAGATAAAATTTCCAGTGCTGCCAAGGGCGCTGCTTGGAAGAGTGATTTGGAGTCCACTATGTGTGGGCTCCAATTTTTCCAGGCTCTCAGTAAGAACTTTGAGCACCGTAGCTGCTTTCTCACAGCAGCCTGGGGATACCCACCTGCCCATAATTGCCGTGTCATATCTAGAGTGTTTAGACAAGCACTTTCCATTGCAAACCAGATGGGTCTTTGGGGGGTACTTGTGAGCTGTAGAAGCCTAATCCCCTGTGCCAGGGCAGATGCCTTATAGTAAGCCTTAATGTCAGGCATTCCCAATCCCCCGCTAGTGCAAGGGAGCCCCAGAGTTCCCCATGCCACCCTCGGGGGTTTCCGTTTCCACACATGTGCATTAATCGTACTTTGGAAAAGTTTTAGTAGTATGTTAGGGAGCACAATGGGCAATGTTCTGAACAGGTATAATATGTGCGGCAGTGCCATCATTTTGATGAGATTGATGCGGCCTAACCAGGACAACTCAAGTCCTTCCCATTTCTCAAGTGTGGATTTGACTTAAGACACTACTTCCAGATCTCATCTCAGAAGAACAGGCAGGGTTTGTACCAGGGAGACAGGTGGGGGACAACACCAGGCACTTCCTAAACCTAATAGATTGGGCGAATACATTGTAGTGGTAGTAGTTTTCCTGTGTTACGTTCTGGGTGGATTTAGTGAGCTTGATCCCCTGGTATTGTAAAGAGGTTTTGCACCAGTCAATGGTATATTGTGTTTGTAAGTCCGAAATGGTAGTGCTCGGCATGTTGATAGGTAATGTTTGGGTTTTCAACATGTTATTCTTGTAATATGATACCTGCCCATATGTGGCGAGTCTTGTTAGTAGTTGGGGTAGTGAGGATTCCAGGCGTGTTATGAATAATAGGACATCATCCGCAAATAAAGACAAATTTTTAGTGCCCCCTGGTGTATGGAGTCCCTGTATTGCTGAATCGTGTCTAATGAGTCGTATCAGGGGTTCCAGGCTTAAGATAAAAATGAGGGGCGATAGGGGACATCCCTGCCGTGTACCATTCCATATCTCTATCTGGTTGGATATCAATCCCGTGCTAAACAGCCTGGCGGTTGGTCTCTGGTATAAGGCTAGAATACATGATCATACTGCTGGGGAAAATCCCATGTTAGTTAGTGTTTGTGTCATGTAATCCCAATTGAGGCGATCAAAGGCCTTTTCGGGGTCCAGCGCCAAAATTAGGCCAGATTGGAACAATGTATTCGCCGAATCTATTAGGTTTAGGAAGTGCCTGGTGTTGTCCCCCACCTGTCTCCCTGGTACAAACCCTGCCTGTTCTTCTGAGATGAGATCTGGAAGTAGTGTCTTAAGTCTCGTTGCTATGAGCTTGGCGTATAGCTTGGTGTCCGCGTTAAGTAGAGAAATTGGGCTTGTGGGTGGGGGGCTTGTTTGGTTTGGGCAGTGTGACAGATCCATCTGTCTAAGTTCTTTCTGCTGGTTCGCCTAATTGCTATACTTTCATGGAATTACCTGCCCGTACACCCCTGTTTGTCTGTTTCAGAATGTACTGAATAAAACTACCGAACGGATGGACACCCAGAGGAGAAGTGTGTTGCCGGTTAACCTATTGGCCTCAATTAGAATGTTGTGGTTAACCGCAGACACCTCTTGATTAGAACCGTATGCAGGGTGGTCGTCGTTGGCATGTCGACCACGAGGCGGCGGCCATTTTAAACACGCGAATGCACAGCGGTGTTCGGCACTCAAACTATGGAACTAAAAACAGACACTTTATCTACCGAACACCGCTGAAACTGCCGACCGCCCTTAATATCCGCGGGTATGCAAACGCCAGTCCGTTCGGGACTTTTATTACACGAATGGACTTAACCCAGATAGTCATCCCATGGAGTCAATCGTATACCGAAAGAACAGTGTGAAAGACTTTGACTCCATGGCGATTGAGCTGTGTGCATTGCGTCTGAGCGCTATTCGGTAGTTATGTGCGCTCAGACCCAGGCTATCTGGGGATACGTTACTCGAACTAAAAGCATTCGGTAGTTTTATAGTTGTTGATTTTTATGTGTTTTTATTATGCTATGTAAAATGGCAATTTGCCTCTATCCCTGGAGATAATTGCATTTCTTCCCAATTATCTCCAGGATAGAGAGGAGGGATTTACCTGTACAAAGGGGAGTGTTTATGCCTGAGCTACTGTGATTGGCCACTGCAATTCAATTGTCCCAGTCTCCCATCTGGTCCCCTAGGTGGGAGACCTGCATAAATACTGGGCAGGTAGCCCTCATTAAACCAGATTCCTGTTTTACCCTCAAGATGGAGCTTGGTCTCGTGTTTGGGGGGACTGATACCTGGAAGTGTTGTTTCGCCTATTCTAGTGGAGAAGGAGTTCGGCTGATTCTTTGTTCGGGAGTTTGAAGTATTCCCTTACACTCCGTTCGGGAGTTTGGCTGTCCGTTCAGAAGTTTGGCTGAGAGTGTCTTAACAGGCAGTGTCACGATAAATGCCTCCAGCATTTCTTTGAGCATTGCCCCAGATTCTTTTATGTTATTGAATAGTTTGGTGAGAGGGGCGATCAAGTGTGGTGCCACTTTAATGTAGTAATAATTAGACAGGCCATCGGGCCTGGCTCTTTGTGTTTGGGTAAGGACTTGATGACCCCTGCTACTTCCTCCTCTGAAAAAGGTTCCTCCATAAAGGAACATTGTGCCTGGGACAGGCACGGCAGTTCAACTTGCTCAAGAAATCGGTCAATCTCCGTTTTAGTCGGTTGGTGTGTGTCCGGGTCTCTGTCTAATTGGTAAAGGGACGCGTAATACTTTGCTAGCTTGTTGACTATATCCTGGGGGTTGTACAATTTGACCCCTTGCTCCGAGATGATATAAGGAATTTTCGATTGCAGTTTAGTTTGTTTTACTTTCTTGGCTAGAAGCTTTCCTGCCTTGTTTTCCCATTACATAGTAGGATTGCTTGAGGAACCGCATCATTTTTTCAGCTTCCATAAGCTGGAAGGACCTAAGGGTTGATCTAAGTGCCATTAATTTGGTGTGCGTGCGGTTTGTGGGCTTGCTTTTGTGTGTCTCTTCTACTTTGACTATTTCTTGTTCCAGTTGTGTTATTTCATTTGCTTTTTGGTTTTTTTTGCCTCGCCCCTATCTGAATAATGCACCCCCTTATAACCGCCTTGTGGGCTAACCATTGGGTGGTTATCGGCGTCTGACAGTTTGCGTGATTTTCAAAAAATGCCGTTGCCTGGGCCTGTACTTGGAGAAGGTGCTCTGCTAGATTTAGAAAGCCTTCATTGAGGCGCCAAGTGCCTCGTCCCCTAGCTGGGTACGGGATTTTCATTGTTATGAGTTGTGGGGCATGGTCGAACCATGTAATCGGTCCAATATGTGCACTTAGTGCAAATGGCAGCGTTCTGGTGTCTAGAAGGCATAGGCCGATTCTAGTGTAGGTCATGTGTACTGGCGAATAATAGATGAAATCCCTCTCTTGTGGGTACAGATTCCTCCATGTGTCAAAGTAATCATGTTCGTGCAGGAGGGTACTGAGATGTTGGCCCAGGGCCAAGGAGGCAGGCTTTGGTGTTTCACCGTTTGCCCTTCTAATATCTAGGGAAGGATCGGGGGAAGTTAAAATCCCCACAGATGATAGTGTGACCCATTTTATGTTGTGCAATTGTTCGGAAGGCCATACTCAAGAAGGATTTCTGCGAGTCGTTTGGGGCATATAGTGAGACCACCGTCAGCTGTAACCCATTCAATGATCCCACCAAGATCAGTAGCCTCCCATCCCGCCTGGTGTATTGCTTGGAGAGGGAGAACGCCCAGTCCCTGTGGAAGTATATGGCTACTCCCCTAGATTTAGTCGGGGATAAAGCATGGTAACTCTGGGCATACTGTTTAACTTTAAATCTAGGTGGGTTTCGGTTAGAGAAGTGTGTCTCCTGCAGACACACTATTGCTACTTTAGATCTGACCATTTCCTGCGCTGCCAGCCTACGCTTGTGGGGGCTATTGGGGCCTTTTACATTTAGGGTTAGGATTTTTAATTCATCAACCATGTAGTTTCCTGGTGAACCTGCTTATGTGTGGCGCACAGTTTTGGGTGCATTCGTGGTACATAGAATGTTGGTGTTGCCCAAAGGGGAGAAAACAACGGGGAAAACTTGGGATATATATAAGAAAAAAACGTAAGTATATACAAAGCGCCATTTGCGTCCTCAGTACTCTTCCTGGGACGTGAGTCGGGTAAACTGTCCCGTCCCAACGCTCAGCCTGGGGGTCCGTCTAACTGTGAAAGTAAGGCACGCACGACCTCAATCATGACTTTATTTTTCTGCCCCATACCTATGAGCACCCTGCACTGGTGAGAGCGACTGTTCTCTCAGTAAAGACCCTGTATTTAGATGGGCAGCCATACATTGAGTTAAACATCTCGTCCTCTAGTTGGTTCTACTTTTTAACCTGCATGGCACTACAACCTCGTGGCCAGAGCCTCAGCTTTACCCTCGTGCCCCTTGGCTCCTGTGTTTGCCCATCCCTTATGCACTCAGTCTTAACCCTCTCAGCTGGCCCTTGCCTTGGGACTTAGGAGTTAACTGGGCATGTGATACTGCAGTTGTAATGCTACCTCGCTATACATGTGTGCATAAACGTATATACTCGCCTTATACAACCTATATACAACGTCTTATCAGTTCAGTTGTGTGAGTGGTTGTGCAAAACAGTCCCTTTATGGTATGAGGCTATGCCTTTGTTGAGAGGGTCCTTTATGTTGTGTTATTTCTGGGTAGGTGATCCCACCATCTGCCATTCTCTCTGCGGGCATTTCGTCGATTCTGCCGGTGCTCTGTCCGGTGATCTCAGTGGAAATAGGCCCCATTCCTTGAGTAGCCGCATGCCCACTTCCGGTTCATTTGCGGTGTGTGTTCTCCCATTTCTCCAGATGATGAGCTTGGTCGGGTATCCCCAGCAAATTGTATATTGTTATTCCGCAGCGTCTTTGTGACCGTTACAAACTCTCGTCTCCTGCTCATGGTCATAGCCGAAAGGTCTGCATATAGTTGAACAGTTTCGTAGGGTGCTGGCAATGCTGATGTTTTTCTAGCCGTCATAAGTAATGCATCTTTGGTCTTAAAATAATGTATAAGGTATCTGAGACAGTGGAGAATTCCTCCTTCAGCCCCAGGGGCCCAAGATACTCATTGGCATCTGATGAGGGCAATGTGGACCCCCTATCTTTAAGAGACAAGTGTACTTGTCTGGAAGATCACAATAGCCTAGTACAATGGAGGTATAAAAGAATCAGCCAGATGTTTACTGTTTACTTGATGATGTTTAAATAAAACATAAGCACCATTATCAGGCAAGCCAAAGAAGAATGTGTCCAGAGTGTTACGTTTTCTAAATTATACACATTAAACACAGACCTACTGTTTAAAACACGTCATCTACACAGGGCCAGTACAAGGATCTTTGGGTACACAGGCGAATATGATTTTGGCACCCCCCACCCAAAAAAGCATCTTCACCTGTATGCCTCTTAACCCACCTTTTGTTTCTTATCCCCTTTTTTTTAAATGTCTTACCCCCTTTAGTATATCTTATCCTTTAGTTTTCACCATTGTGTGTCTTACACCTCCCTTGTGTATCTCTCACAACCCCCTTTGTGTGTTTCACTCCCCCCAGCCCTGTGTGTTTCTCCTTCTCTCCCAGCCCCTTTGTTGTTTACTCTTACCAGCTCCTTTGTGTGTTTCTCTTTCACCACCAGCCCATCTATCCCCCCCAGCCCCTCTGTGTCTCTTTTTCATCTTCTCCAGCCCCTTTGTATCTCTTTAACCTCCAGCTCCTTGGTATTTCCATCCCCAGGCCCTTTTGTGTGTTGCTTTCATCCTCAGCCCCTCTGTGAACTTTCTCACCCCCTGGCCCATCTTTGTCTCTTTCTCCCCACTCAGGCCACCTTCTGTTCCACTCTCCCATTCATGTCCTTTAGTGTTCCTCTTTCCTCACCTCCATGTTCATTAGTGGTCATTGCCCCTCCCTGTTCCTGTCCATTAGTGTTCCTCTCCCCTCCCTTTCCTGTCCCTTAGTGTTCCTCTCCCCTCCCTTCCCTGTCCCTTAGTGTTCCTTTCCTCTCCCTTCCCTATGCCTTAATGTTCCTCTCCCCTCCCTTCCCTATCCCTTAGTTTCCTTTTCCCTGCCTTTCCTGTCCCTTAGTTTAACTTTCCCCTCCCTCCCCTGTCCCTTACTGTTCCTTCCCCTTACCTGTCCCTTGGTTTAACTCTCCCCTCCCTCCCTGTCCCTTAGTGTTTCCTTCCCCTTACCTGTCTCTTAGTGCCCCCCCCATTTCCCTTAATGTTTCTCTCACTCCCTGTAGCGAATGGCACTGGGCTGTCCTGCAAATGTCCTTGAAATAGTTGCATTCGTGTGATCTGCTAGTTTTCTATGTGTTTCAAAGCCTTGTATTCTTTTGATTGTTCGGTAGTTTCATTCCCTTAGTTTATTCGAATGAAACTACCGAACAGCCAGACCTCCCCTGTGTAAAGTGTGTCCTCAATTACCCGTTGTAACATTGTTGCGAACGGGTAATTGACTAGGAAGTAGCCGTCCTTTGTTCTCGGGGGTGGCCGCCATTCGACAAACGAACACGTGGCGGCGGCCATTTTAAAACTCCCGAACAGCGGTGTTTTGCCGTCGAGTGTCTGGAACTAAAATCGGACACTCGAGTAGGCGAACACCGCTGAGACCTCCACAGCCCTGGTCCGTTTGGTTCCAAACTACCGAACGGCCCCTCGTTCGGTAGATAGAAAATACCGAACGAGGGGATTCAGGCGAACCCTCCCTAGCCTCTATAGCTAGAGGTTTTCGTGTATTTCATTCCCTTATGCCAGGACCGACCGCAGGGCCCATTCACATGGAACCGGATTCGGCTATCTCTGTTCGTGCGGTCGGTCATTTTATTTCCTCCATACTTTTCCCGAACCCCTGGTCCGATCTGGGTGATTTTTGGATATGTTGGTCACCCAGATCAGGGCTACCAGGGGATGTATGATTTAAAGGGGTACCCCTACGTTTAGGGGTACATCCAGAAACAGGGGGAATTGGTGTGCTGGATAAGGGGATTATGATGCTGGCTGAGGGGAGGGGATGTGTGGGAGGTTACCAGGACAGGATTGGCTACTGTAATAATTACTGTAAATCCCTCCCTTGCATGGGAGCATGCTTTATAAGGATTCTGTGATTAAAGGCTTGTCAGTTCTGCTCCTGAAACTGTGTGTCGTCCAGTTATTGGGATTGCTGTGGGGAGATTGCTGTTATTTTTACCTGCTGGAAACTTTGCCTATGGATTTATTATTTACTTGTTCCTGAGCCTCACTTGGATTACAAGCGGAGATAACCTGTGGAATATTGCATCTCCGCTACATTGGTTGGCAGCGCTGGGATCCAGACTCACAAGGGAACAAGTACTAATGGAATACGGATGGAGAGTGATTATGCCAAGCTTAAAAGATCCACGCTAAAGGATCTCCTGGAAGCGAAAGGTATTGCAGCCAGCAACAAAAAGAAAGCAATCCTCATTGCAGAAGTGATGGCTGAATACCAGCAGGAGGACAGGGTAATCCCTGAGCAGCAGAGTGCAGCAGAGGGAGCTGAAAAAGAAGAGTTCCGGAGAGAAGTGCAGTTCAGGCTGTCCTTTTATGGAGAGAATCCAACAACAGATATTATATCCAGGACAATGACAGAGGTACAGGAGTTTATACTGCGTCAAAGGCCACTACAACAGCTGGAGAGGAATGCTACCACAACTACCATCACACAGGGTAAGACAAAAATTCCTTACCAAGCCTTTAAAACGTATATAGAAGCAGAGGAAGATATAGATGCTTTTCTCCAAGACTTTGAAAGGCTGTGTGCATTGCATAGTATTAGCCCAGACGAGTGGGTGCCTATTTTAGCAGGGAAGCTCACAGGGAAGGCGGCTGAAGCCTATAGAACTGTACCTGATGAGGAGATTCGGAATTACCGCAGAGTAAAAGAAGTGATCCTGGCCCGATATGCAATCACACCAGAGGCATATCGGCGGCGGTTTAGAGACCTAAAGAGAAATGATAAGGACTCTCATGTGGAATGGGCTTGCAAGTTGCATCGGGCCGCTCTGGGGTGGGTACAGTCCAATAAGGCTCGGTCCATGGAGGACTTGTTACAAATGGTGTTGCTGGAGCAATTTTATGAGGGGGTAACCAGCGATGTCCAGGAATGGGTGAGGGACAGAAACCCTACCTCCCTTACCGAAGCTGCCAGGAAGGCAGATGAGTACTTGGATGCACGCAGGCAGCAGAAACCTGCAGCCCCAAAAACCAGTTTTAAAACATTTGGGGGAAACAGCTACAACCCAGCTCCACCCAGGCAACTGCCACCACCACCACCACCCGCTGCACAGCAACGTTTTCGCCAGCCCGCTTCCGGCCCCTGTCATCACTGCCAGAAGTGGGGACATTATAAAAGGGAATGTCCCCAGCTGAGGGATCGTTCAACCTGGATTCGCCCCGGCCCACCACCACCACCAAGAGCAGCCGCCGCCCATCACTACCAAGATACAGTGGCCACACCATATGGGTCAGCTATTCCCATAACAACCGTGGAACAGTGGGAAGTACTGCACGAGGCGGATCCAGTCCAGGCCAATGCGGATAACAGACAGCACCACAGGCAGACCGTATACCTGGAAGGTAAAGCAGTACAGGGACTACGTGATTCGGGGCTACTATCACCTTGGTAAAGAGTCACCTGGTGTCGGATCAAGCGAGACTAAGTAAAACTGTGGCCGTCAGGGTAGCCGGGGGAGCAGTGTACCGGCTACCTACAGCAAGGGTACATTTACATTGGGGAGCGGGGGCAGGACATGTGGAGGTGGGGTTGATGCCGCAGTTACCGGCGGAGGTTTTATTGGGGAACGATCTGGGGAGGCTCACATCTGCTTTTGAGCCCCAGACGTCCACCACAGGAGAAGCTCACCCTGTGGTCACCCGTCAACAGGCCCGCACCCAGGACTACAACTCACCTCCGGAGGTTCAGGTAAGAGACCCTTCCCCTTCCCTTGACTGTGTCCCCTGGGCCCCTCCTAACGAATTTGCAGCAGAGGTAGTGACTGACCCCACCTTGCAGGTATACAGGGACAAGGTGACAGCAGACCCTCCTGGGGGAGAGGGGGAGAGATTTGTCTGGGACAAGCAGCTTTTGTACAGGGAGACAGACAAGCAGATTGAGGGGTCAGACCCAATAGTGATGAGGCAGCTAGTGGTGCCGCAGCGGTACCGAGCAGAGCTACTCCGGATAGCGCACGATATTCCGCTATCCGGACATCTAGGGGTCAGCCGCACTAGGTACCGACTGACCCAAAGTTTCTTCTGGCCAGGGATCAGCCAGGAAGTGCGCAGGTATTGCACCACCTGCGATACCTGCCAGAGGGTAGGAAAAGGGGAGACCGGAGGAAGGCAAAACTACACCCCTTGCCAATAATTGAGGAACCTTTTAGCAGAATAGCGGTAGACTTGATAGGTCCCCTCAAGAAAGCTAGCCCGTCATCAGGTAAAAAGGTACTATCCAGAGGCAGTGGCTCTGACCAACATTCATGCTGAAACGGTCGCGGATGCCCTCATGCAGATATTCTCCCGGTTGGGATTACCCAGGGAGATTATCTCGGATCAGGGTACCCAATTTACCGCAGAATTCACCCAACACCTCTGGAGGATCTGTGGCATTAAGCCTATTATCAGCGCCCCTTACCACCCCCAGACTAATGGGCTCTGCGAACGGTTCAATGGCACATTGAAGCAAATGCTCCGCACCTTCGCAGAGACCCACAAGGACTGGGAGAGGTTCCTGCCGCATCTCCTATTCGCTTACCGGGAGGTGCCGCAGGAATCCACGGGATTTTCCCCGTTTGAACTGCTGTTTGGGAGGAGGGTCAGAGGCCCCTTAGATCTTATAAGAGAGCACTGGGAGGGAGATCGGAGCGCAGATGGCACCCCCATCATACCATATGTGTTGGCTCTCCGAGACCGCCTGGAAGCATTAACCAGGACGGTAAGGGAAAACCTTCAGGCGGCACAGACCCGCCAGCGCACATGGTATGACCGGGGAGCCAGGGACCGTAGCTTTCAGGTCGGGCAGAAAGTGCTAATTTTAAAGCCTGTCCGACATGACAAGCTACAGGCCGCCTGGCAGGGACCTTATAGGGTGGTGGAACAGAGATGTGACACCACCTATATAATTGGCCCCTGCACAGGGACGGGAGGGCGACGCATGCTCCATGTGAACATGATGAAGCCCTACCAAGAGCGCTCCGAGGAGGTAACCGCCATATGTGCGCCCAATTCTGATGAGTTTGACAGCTTACCACTCCCAGATCTGCTGGAAGATGGGCAGTTGTCTGGGGATTTAGGGGAAGTCACACTGGGAGACCGGCTGAGCCCACAGGAGCGCATCGAGGTACAGCAACTGCTGGAGGAGAAACGAGACACGTTCTCTAATGTACCTGGGTACACCCCTCTGGCCACTCACCGGGTAGAGACCCCAGGGCAACTACCGATGCGCCAGACCCCCTACCGCATCCCAGAAGCGGTAAGGGAAAACATGCGCAAGGAGATCGATGAGATGCTCCAACTGGGGGTGATTGAGCCCTCAGATAGTCCCTGGGCTTCTCCGGTAGTACTCGTACCGAAGCGGGACGGTACGACCCGCTTCTGCGTAGACTACCGGAGATTAAACGAGAAAACGGTGTCCGATGCATACCCTATGCCACGGATAGATGAGCTACTGGACAGAATGGCCAGGGGTCAATACCTCACTACCATTGACTTATGTAAGGGGTATTGGCAAATCCCCCTGGCCCCAGAGGCCATCCCGAAGTCGGCCTTTGTCACCCCATTTGGCTTGTACCAGTTTAAGGTCATGCCATTTGGGATGAAAAACGCCCCAGCTACTTTCCAGCGGATGGTAGACCGACTCCTGGATGGGTTCCAAGACTACACCTGTGCCTACCTGGACGATATTGCCATTTTTAGCAATACGTGGCAGGAGCACTTGGCCCATATAGGAGCGGTTCTAGACAGGATTAAGGAAGCGGGTTTGACATTGAAACCGGCCAAGTGCAGCATAGGGATGGCCGAGGTGCAGTACCTCGGACATAGAGTGGGTTGCGGCAAACAGAAGCCCGAACCAGCCAAAGTAGAAGCCGTGGCCCAGTGGCCCACTCCTAGGACTAAAACCCAGGTGTTAGCTTTTCTAGGGACCGCTGGGTACTACAGAAAGTTTGTCCCTAACTATAGCACCCTCGCCAAACCTCTCACTGACCTTACTCGGAAGAATTTGCCCCGCCAGGTGACCTGGACCCCGGAGTGTGAGCAGGCATTCCAACATCTGAAAAATGCACTGATAAATGCCCCTGTCTTGGCCGCTCCCAATCCAACTAAGCGGTTTCTTGTCCACACAGACGCTTCTATGTTTGGATTGGGAGCAGTACTGAGCCAAGTCGGAGCCGATGGCGGAGAACACCCCGTGGCTTACATCAGTCGCAAGCTGTTACCCCGAGAAGTAAGCTACGCCGCCATCGAGAAGGAATGCCTGGCTGTGGTGTGGGCCTTAAAGAAACTGCAGCCGTATCTATATGGACAGCCCTTTTCCTTACTCACGGATCACAACCCGCTGGTATGGCTAAACCGGGTGGCTGGGGACAATGCCAGGCTGCTGCGCTGGAGTTTGGCGCTGCAGCCTTTTGACTTTAATATTCAGTACCGCCCGGGTAAACAGAATGGGAATGCCGACGGGTTGTCAAGACAAACTGACCTGGAAAAATGATCCGTGAGTCCCCGGACATCCCCAAGCCGATCCGTGTTGGATCAGACTGTGTATGCCGGCTTGTGGGCAAGGGGGAGCAGTGTAGCGGATGGCACTGGGCTGTCCTGCAAATGTCCTTGAAATAATTGCATTCGTGTGATCTGCTAGTTTTCTATGTGTTTCAAAGCCTTGTATTCTTTTGATTGTTCGGTAGTTTCATTCCCTTAGTTTATTCGAATGAAACTACCGAACAGCCAGACCTCCCCTGTGTAAAGTGTGTCCTCAATTACCCGTTGCAACATTGTTGCGAACGGGTAATTGACTAGGAAGTAGCCGTCCTTTGTTCTCGGGGGTGGCCGCCATTCGACAAACGAACACGTGGCGGCGGCCATTTTAAAACTCCCGAACAGCGGTGTTTTGCCGTCGAGTGTCTGGAACTAAAATCGGACACTCGAGTAGGCGAACACCGCTGAGACCTCCACAGCCCTGGTCCGTTCGGTTCCAAACTACCGAACGGCCCCTCGTTCGGTAGATAGAAAATACCGAACGAGGGGATTCAGGCGAACCCTCCCTAGCCTCTATAGCTAGAGGTTTTCGTGTATTTTATTCCCTTATGCCAGGACCGACCGCAGGGCCCATTCACATGGAACCGGATTCGGCTATCTCTGTTCGTGCGGTCGGTCATTTTATTCCCTCCATACTTTTCCCGAACCCCTGGTCCGATCTGGGTGATTTTTGGATATGTTGGTCACCCAGATCAGGGCTACCAGGGGATGTATGATTTAAAGGGGTACCCCTACGTTTAGGGGTACATCCAGAAACGGGGGGAATTGGTGTGCTGGATAAGGGGATTATGATGCTGGCTGAGGGGAGGGGATGTGTGGGAGGTTACCAGGACAGGATTGGCTACTGTAATAATTACTGTAAATCCCTCCCTTGCATGGGAGCATGCTTTATAAGGAGACTGTGATTAAAGGCTTGTCAGTTCTGCTCCTGAAACTGTGTGTCGTCCAGTTATTGGGATTGCTGTGGGGAGATTGCTGTTATTTTTACCTGCTGGAAACTTTGCCTATGGATTTATTATTTACTTGTTCCTGAGCCTCACTTGGATTACAAGCGGAGATAACCTGTGGAATATTGCATCTCCGCTACACTCCCCTCTCAGTTTTCCTCTCCCTTCTCTTTTAATGGTTCCCCCCTAACCCTGTGTTCCTTTTCCCTTCCCTCCCCTGTAATGTAATGACCCCTCATAATGTTCCTCTTTCTCCCCCTAGTGTTCCTCTCCCTTCCCTCTTTTTTAGTGTTCTTTCCCCCTCCTTCTCTGTCCCATAGTGTTCTTTCCTCCCCTCCCCTGTCCCATAGTGTTCTTTCCTCCATCCTCCCCTGTCCCATAGTGCTCTCCCCTGTCTTATTGTGTTCTTTCCCCCCTCCCCTGTCTCATAGTGTTCTTTCCCCTGCTCCCCTGTCCCATAGTGTTTTTCCCCCTCTCCCCGGTCCCATAGTTTTCTTTTCCCCCTCCCCGTCCCATAGTGTTCTTTACCCCCTCCCCTGTCACATAGTGATCTTTCCTCTCCCCCTCCCCTGATCTTTCCTGCCCCTTCCCCTGTCCCATAGTATTCTTTCCTTCTCACTTCCCTGTCCCATAGTGTTCGTTCCTGCCCCTCCGTCCCATAGTGTTCTTTCCTCCCCCTCCCCTGTCCCATAGTGTTCTTTCCTCCCCCTCCCCTGTCCCATAGTGTTCTTTCCTCCTCACTTCCCTGTCCCATATTGTTCTTTCCTCCCCCTCCCATGCCCCATAGTGCTCTTTCCTCCCCCTCCCCTGTCCCATAGTGCTCCTTACCGCCTCCTTCTCTGTCCCATAGTGATCCCCCCTCCCTCCCCTGTAACATAGTGTTCCCTTCCCCATCCCCAGTGTGTCTCCTACCTTTCTGGTAGTTTGGCTGAGCAGAGCAAACCGCGGTACAGGAGCTTCAGTTTCCTGTACCTGGACGGACTGACAGGAAGTGCTCTCCCAGTGAGCACTTCCTTTCAGTCCGGCCAAGTACAGGAAACAGACGTTCTTGTACTGCGGTGTGAACTGCTCCGCTCGGCCACGCTACACTGTGTGCCTGGCAGGAGGAAGCGCTGTGCATCCACCTCCTGCCGGTCACTTGTGCCATCTTATGGATGCGCCAGCCTTGCATCTACAATGCTAACAAGTGGAGAAACCTATGGAGGGTCATCACCCTGCTCAGGGGCTGTTACTCAAAAGAGTCTATAGAGTAGATACTGCTGTCCCTTGACAATTTTTTACCATGCCTAGACACTCAATTTGAAGGTTTTCTTATTATATAAATAAAAACAAAATACATGTTTAGATTAAGTTGTCTACATCACATTAGCAATCTTGAAATGGCTGCTTTCTTGAACTGTATATGCACATCTGACTTGTCGTCCATTAAAACTTGCATTCCTTTAGTTAGAAGTTATCAGGTATTGATAATAGAACAAATACAAGCATATATATTTAGATGTTTTTGAAATGACAAACAGATGGCACTTAAAAAATATATAAATTTCAAGAGAGCGAGGTGGGAGGAACAGTCTTTCTCCCATGGAGGCCTTTAGCACATATCTTTTCTGGGAGAAAACATCACACAATCTGTGGATCGATAAGACAGATACAATGTTTCAGGAGACAAATCTTCCTTTCATCATCTGTTCCTATTCGTCTATTGATTCTGCAAAAAAATACAGCATGTGTCTGAAATTCTACACCTCAAGTGCTAGGAATAGATTCCTCTCCTCTTACAGAAACTTATATGTGGAATGTAGGAATAAAAAGCTTTTAGTAATTCACACAATAACTTCTACAATGTTTATGGAAACCTGTTGCATAGCCCAGTGTAAATAAGGACACAATAATTATTATTACTATCATTAGTGATGGTTACAATCACTAAAATTAAATGCACACATTAACATAAAAAAATAAAAGTGCACTAACAACAGCATACCGCATATACTCGAGTATAAGTCGACCCGAATATAAGTCAAGACCCCTAATTTTACCACCAAAAACTGGGAAAACTTATTGACTCGAGTATAAGACTAGGGTGGGAAATGCAGCAGCTACTGGTAAATTTCTAAATAAAATTAGATCCCCCAAAAATTATATTAATTGAATATTTATTTACAGTGTGTGTATATAATGAATGCAGTGTGTGTGTGTGTGTGTGTGTGTACATAATGCAGTCTGTGTGTGTGTGTGTGTGTGTGTGTATATAATGCAGTGTGTGTGTGTGTATGAATGTAGTGTGTGTGTATGAATGTAGTGTGTGTGTATGAACGCAGTGTGTGTATATGATGCAGAGTGTGTAACCTTGGTGGGGGGTGGGCATTTTTATTATTTTTTTATTATTATTATTTTAATATTATTATTATTATTTTTTTTATATTATTAAAAAATTTATTTTATTTTAATATTATTAAAATTTTGATTTATTTGTTTTCGTCCCCCCTCCCTGCTTGATACATTCACAGTGGAGTGAACGGCCCATAGGAGAAGGGAGCTGAACGGAGCTGCTGTAAAGGTAAGTAAAAGCTCGCTCCCTGCCCCCAACAGGACCGCCGGGCTTGTAATGAGCCTGACGGTCCTGGTCTGTATTATGGCAATGTAAATTGCCATAATAGGAGTAGGTGATGTGTAGAGTCCCACAAGAGAAAACCAAAATCAGGAGAGCTCCACTATATAAGAAATGTAGAAGGGAGGCCCTACCTTTAATCAATCTAAGGATAAAAAGGGATATGCAAGCAAAACGTATAACTTGAAAAAAAGGGAGACCTACTAAACGGTGCCCAGGGGATCAATTGTCTGGAGTACTAGCTAGCATCTAAGTTCCAGTTCCCCTAGTGTCTGACTGACAGGAAGTTAGTGTAAACGAGGTTAGGGAGAGAGAAGAGGCACAGGGTCCCCAGAGAACAAGGGACCAGGTAATCAGGTCTAAACGCAGATGAAAAGCCTCACACAAAAAATAAATAAATAAATAAATCTCTCAATTCACTCTAAAAGTTACCTCGACACCGTGGTCTAACCACTAGTTTCTACCTGAACCAACTCTCCCTACTAAAGTTATAAGTAAATAAATAAACACCTAAAAATCAATAACCATAGTGGTAACAAAAAATAAAAAAGTACTACCAACTGCAGAGATTAAAGAAAAAGAAAACGCTCAATGCGCATTTCGGCGTGTTAAAAACGCCGTTGTCAGGAGCCGTAATTTGCCATAATACAGACCTTGACTCGAATATAAGACGAGTGGGGGTTTTTCAGCACAAAAAATGTGCTGAAAAACTCGTCTTATACTCGCGTATATATGGGACTTAACGAGCAAGCTCCTAAAGCCACATGCACCTCGATTCATTGAGGAGAGGTGGCTTGGGGTTTGGGAACCCAGCCACCAATTTGTATAATAATGAATGGTGCCTTTAGGGACAGTACATATATATAATAAATTATAGAACCCTCCAGGGGTTCACACATTTTTTGCAAAGGGCATCAAATTATGCTCTCAACCAATTAGCATTTCACTGGATGACTCCGCTCAGGATAGCTGCTTAAGAAGTTCTGTCTCTTTGGAACTAGCAGTGAAAGTGGGGTGTGGCACTATTCAGACCCCTGATAAGAAGTCAAATAATTTTTGAACTGCTTATAATGAAGGTAGCTAGGCCACTCTGACCCCATAGCCATTACAATGAGCTATGGTCGTTATGTTGCCTGGAGTGTTCCTTTAATACTTTGACCTTCTGGTGACATAGGGGTCCTTGTAGCTATTGCCTGTAGCGTTGTGTAACTGACGCTAAGAGTCTTGTATTATGGTGTTCCATCACCCACTACAAGACACTACTCTCCCAAAGTGCACATGTGGACACCAATGACATTATATGTTGGAAAATACACATGCAAATAAAGAAAGATATACATCACATGGTAGTGGAGATTTCTCTTTGTGCTCTGTTACTAAGGGAAGATGGTAACCCTTCCCCATAGCACGTTATCTTCCCCATGTATGAATGGGTAAAACAAGTCAAAACAGCTAATGACTGAAGTGCAAATTACCAGGAATTCAAGTAAATTTAAAATCCATTTCAAAATTTAGGCCAAAACAGTTCAATTAGAAAAATTCTCCAAGTCTCTTTCGATTTAGGTCTGGCTATTTTGGTTATTCACTTTAAATTAATTTTGCATTCCAAGCAATTCTCATTTTAGTGAATAACCCTGTTGGGGATATTTACTCAAGTCTGAACGACCCTGAACCTAATGGGGCAAAACCACCCGGCTGCATATGCGTCCATTTAGGACTGCAAAATCCATACATTGTTTATGCCATTTAATAATGTCCAGATTTTGTAATTCAGGCCCCAAAAATGCTTTAAAGTGGCACTGTCATGCCGAATCCCGGTTTTTTTTTTAACCCCCCTCCCGCCTCCACTACATCCAATTGACCCACTAGTCACCCCCAAATGCCCCTAAGACCCCCAGATTACCTATTTTTTAATCCTTATTTTCTGCCCCGATCTTGATTCAGGGCGCCGCCATCTTTGTGTGGGTAGGTGAAGTCCCTGTGGGACACGTCATCAGCCCACACTAGGCAGACACTGAGATTCCCGCACATGCCCAGTGAAACACCTGGACATGCGAACGGGAATTTCATCTATTCATTCATTCATCAGACAGACGAATGAGTGAATAGAAAGATCAGCCGAACAAACAAACACAATGTATCAGTGTTAGTTTGTTCGTGCAGGTTATTACAAGGAGGGAGCTACCGGCACGCAGCTCCCTCCTTGTAATATGTAACTATAGAAGCGGCAGGGAGCAGTGCTCCCCACCACTTCATAAGCCCCCCAGTACCCCCTCTCACTCTATGGGGGTCAATATGACCCCCATAATAGCACATGGGAGATTAAAATCTCCCAAATGCCCCTACTCGCTAGTAGGGGCATGTCTACTAAACAGTGAGCAGCCTATGGACATAAATTACCTACTGTCCTCCCCCCCGGCCCCCACCCCTGAGCGGTGGGTGGGGGCCCTAATAAAACAATAAGGGGGGGGGACCTACTATCCTCCCCTGGCCCCACCCTAGCGGTGGGTGGGGCCTAGTAAGCTGGGGGTCTACTGTCTCCCCTGGCCCCCACCCCTGAGCGGTGGGTGGGGGCCCTAGTAAAACAATAAGGGGGGGGGACCTACTGTCCTCCCCCCCGGCCCCCACCCCTGAGCGGTGGGTGGGGGCCACAGTAAAACAATAAGGGGGGGACCTACTGTCCTCCCCCACGGCCCCCACCCCTGAGCGGTGGGTGGTGGGGGCCCTAGTAAAACAATAGGGGGGGACCTACTGTCCTCCCCCCCTGCCCCCACCCCTGCGCGGTGGGTGGGGGCCCTAGTAAAACAATAAGGGGGGGACCTACTGTCCTCCCCCCCTGGCCCCCACCCCTGAGCGGTGGGTGGGGGCCCTAAATGAAACACCCCCCCCCAATCAAGGTGACTAGGGGTCCCAAGCCCCTAGTCACCAACTCCCCACCCAAAAAAACCTATCCCCTACCTACCCCCCTCACCCTACAAATAGTGAGGGGGGAATAAAATAACTAACCTGTAAAAAAAAAAAATTAAACTTACCATTTGGCGTCTTCTTTTTTCTAAAATCTTCTTTCTTCAGCCCCCAAAAAGGCCAAATAAAAATCCATTACACCCGTCGCACTTTAAAAAAAGCAAAATTAATCCAAGTTAGCCCTTCGAGGGCACGCCGCATACTGAGCTCCGCAGGGCGGGTCAAGGCTTATAAAGCCTTGCCCCGCCCTGCAATTAGGCTTAGAACACTCTGATTGGTGAGTTTAAGCCAATCAGAGTGCTCTGAGTCATTTTACACAGCGTGGGAAAGTTCTTTTGAATTTTCCCACGCTGTGTAAAATTACTCAGAGCACTCTGATTGGGTGGCTTTCAAGCCACCCAATCAGAGTACTCTGTGTCATTTTACACAGCGTGGGAAAGTTCTTTTGAATTTTCCCACGCTGTGTAAAATGACTCAGAGCACTCTGATTGGCTTAAACCCACCAATCAGAGTGTTCTAAGCCTAATTGCAGGGCGAGCAAGGCTTTATAAGCCTTGACCCGCCCTGCGGAGCTCAGTATGCGGCGTGCCCTCGAAGGGCGAACTTGGATTAATTTTTTTTTGCGCTCGTTTTTTTTTTTTTAAAGTGCGACGGGTGTAATGGATTTTTATTTGGCCTTTTTGGGGGCTGAAGAAAAAAGATTTTAGAAAAAAGAAGACGTCAAATGGTAAGTTTAATTTTTTTTTTTTTACAGGTTAGTTATTTTATTCCCCCCCTCACTATTTGTAGGGTGAGGGGGGTAGGTAGGGGATAGGTTTTTTTGGGTGGGGGGGGTGGTGACTAGGGGCTTGGGACCCCTAGTCACCTTGATTGGGGGGGGGTTTCATTTAGGGCCCCCACCCACCGCTCAGGGGTGGGGGCGGGGGGGGAGGACAGTAGGTCCCCCCCTTATTGTTTTATTAGGGCCCCCACCCACCGCTCAGGGGTGGGGGCCAGGGGGGGAGGACAGTAGGTCCCCCCCCCTTATTGTTTTATTAGGGCCCCCACCCACCGCTCAGGGGTGGGGGCCAGGGGGGGAGGACAGTAGGTCCCCCGCCTTATTGTTTTATTAGGGCCCCCACCCATCGCGCAGGGGTGGGGGCCAGGGGGGGAGGACAGTAGGTCCCCCCCCTATTGTTTTATTAGGGCCCCCACCCACCGCTCAGGGGTGGGGGCCGGGGGGGAGGACAGTAGGTCCCCCCCCCTTATTATTTTACTGGGGCACCCACCCACCGCTCAGGGGTGGGGGCCGGGGGGGGAGGACAGTAGGTCCCCCCCCCTTATTGTTTTACTAGGGCCCCCACCCACCGCTCAGGGTGGGGGCCAGGGGGGGAGGACAGTAGGTCCCCCCCTTCTTGTTTTATTAGGGCCCCCACCCACCGCGCAGGGGTGGGGGCCAGGGGGGGGGACAGAAGTTCCCCCCCATATCTTTATTTAGGGCCCCCACCCACCGCTCAGGGGTGGGGGCCAGGGGCCAGGTTCCCCCCCATCTTTATTTAGGGGCCCACGGGCATGGGGGGAGTGGGGGGGGGTTATCAGTTTGTTTTTGTTTTGTTTTACAGTGAGCAGCTATAAGCTGCTCACTGCTTACTACACAAGCCCCTACTCGCGGTATAGCGAGTAGGGGCATTTAATTTACTAATACTAAGTAATCTTTACTTAGTATTAGTAAATTTGGCTGAAAGACCAATTTAGGTCTTTCAGCCTTTTAGTAGATAACTCCCTGATACCGTGGGAATTAGGGAGTTATCTACTAAGCGGCTGCAAGATGCAGCCACAGCAATGAATAGGATCAGAGTTTCATTCATTAGAATGAAATTCCGATCCGAATAAAGTGCCGAATTGCGTTCTAAAAGAAACGAACATACTGTTGTCATTCAGTTAGAACGCAATTCGGCAGTTTTGTGGAAAGTGACAGGAAGCATTGTGGGAACACAGAGGGAAGGTAAGGATCATGGGAAAATTGCTCTGACCAGCGGAATTGAAGCACACTTTGCTCCTCCGCTGGTCAGAGCTGGTCAAGCGGAGGAATCCTCCATAAGGCAAAGAGTCCCTTCTTTGTCTTATGATTTTAAAGAAAACTAAAGAAGACAGGAAGAAAAGAATAACAGATCCCGAGAGAGGGGGAGAAGAGGAAGAGATTGAGGAAAGGTAAGTTCGGCATGACAGTGCCGCTTTAATAAGGTTCAGATTTCAGCCAGACCAGACTGCTGAAATTTCTACTGAATGATTCAAATCCGGGTTTAGAATCCTTCGATCTTATCCCGGATTTAAAAAAAAACTATTTGCCCACTGACAGCAGAGCATAGGTTAAATTATGTAGCCTCTGGTCAGCTATTGTTAGATAGCCTTCATGTTAAAAAAGTAAGTAATAAATCAAACGCATATGGGGGTCAATAAGAGTGTCATATTATTGTAAAGGAGGTTTTAAACATAATTAGTAGATATGCCCCCACCTGTCCAGTACCTAGAAAAAGTCTCAACCCATGGTCCTCCATAGTCTTCCCCAGGTCCTCCTCCATGAATGTTAATATTATTGGCTGCAATGGGTGGAGTTTGCATTAGGTCTCCTCCCCCCCCCCTTTTTTTTTTTATTATAATAGCATAAAATGGCCATTATACACTGACAAAAAAAGCAACAAAAAAAAATTCACTACTCGATTTTGCATTCCACTAACCAGCAGAGCAGTTGCTTTCAGGGCCTGAATTACAAAATCTGGATCAAATTGCATGAACTGTGCCCATTTTTTGCATTCGGAACTGCCCCAAATGCATCTAGATGCTTTGGTCTGTTGCGGGGCCATTTAGGCTTAAGTGAATTATTTCAACAGATATCCCAATGTACCTCAATGAAAATAATTTGCAAGATAGAAACATTGTCTGCCTCCCGAGTTTAGCTCCACTTAGCTATGCAATGAGGAAGTAGCACAATAAATTGTCGGAATAACAGCCAGGGGGTGTAATAAGGTTAATTTATAAAAGTGCCAATTTCTATTGAAATCAAAAATTTTTGTAAAATGAAAAAAAGAAGGCACATTCTTTATATATTAGCACTTCAGCAAGCTAAATGGAATTAGATGTATGGGTTGTCCCTTTAACCTGTCTTTCTTTCTTCATAGTTAGCTGAGAAAGACTTTAACTTTGGAGAGATAGCGACAACTGTTGAAATATAGCAACTACCATGGACACAAGTCAGTACAGGTACTCCTCACTTACCGACCGGGTTCTGTTCCTACAACCCGGTCGTAGAAGGAATTGGTCGGTAAGTGAGGAGTTAAGGGGTTCCCTGCTTTGGTGCGCTTGTCTATGTTCGGGGAAATTTCCCTGAACATAGACGAACGCACCAGAGCAGGGAATCCCTCTAATCTATGTTCGGGCAAATTTCCCCGAGCATAGGTTTAAGGGATTCCCTGCTCTGGTGCGCATGTCTGCGTTCAGGGACATTTCCCTGAACATAGACGAACGCACCAGAGCAGGAAATTCTTCTAATTCCCACGACGTCTCGCACTTACCACCTCGCCATCATAAAACAGGTAGTGACAAAACGAGGGCCACCTGTAACTAGCACAAGTCATCTCCTTTAATTATTTAGTCACTTCTAATATTCTTTAGCAATTGTAATATTTTGCAGTTTGGAAACATCAACATTAGCAACATTCACTTTAGCAAGTAACTGCTTTTCAGTAAGACTTACTGAAAACTTTAAAAACTAGCTTTTTTAGTCCTTAGTTTGCCCCTGTAACATCTGAAAAACAACATAAATGCACACAATTGTCATTACTACAATTGGGTATAGTTCATATCTGTTCTGTAACATATTATGCAATAGACTATTGGTACCAAAAAAAGGTGCTCATGACTGTGCTGACATACAAAATCAGCTACCTGGCCTATTTGGCTTCACAATATCAGGGAATTTTGAAATGCCAGTTCTGAGCTACCAAAATTATATTATATATCTGGATTAAAATAGCAAGGGAGAGAACTTGGTTTTATAATAATTGATTATAATCTTTTTCCTTTTGTTATCTTGAATTAAACAATTGGGAGCAGGGGTTTTTGAAAAAAAAGGAATTTATCCAAAGTCAGTGGGCCCTAATTTGTTATACTTAAAATGGTGATCTCACATAAAGGAGCCAAATTTGGAAACTGTCTACAAAACAGTTGAAAGATTAAAATTAAGAAAAGCCATTTTCTTATTTTTCTCTGCCAACAGTTTAGTAGATAATTCCCTAATTTGATATCCTTACGTAGGATTGCTATAAGGATATGTTCAAATTACCAAATAAGGAAGCCATCAGCTACACAGTGCCCTTATTTGGAATCCTTAAATATGGCAATCCCCCATAATGAAATCAATTTAAGGATCTGCTAAACTGAAAGAGCAAAATTATACATTGTAAAGTGATTTTCTTAATTTTATTCTTTAAGATGATTACATAAGTCCCTAATGTGTTACTTTTAAAGGGACACTATAGTCACCAGAAACAACTACAGCTTATTGAATTTGTTTTGGTGAGTAGAATCATTACCTTCAGGCTTTTTGCTGTAAACACTGTCTTTTCAGAGAAAATGCAGTGTTTACATTACAGCCTAGGGATAACTTCACTGGCCACTCCTCAGATGGCTGTTAGAGATCCTTCCTGGGTCATGTCTGCCTAAAATGCTTCCAAAATATTCAGTGTCTCCACCCTCTGCATGCAGACACTGAACTTTCCTTGATTCAATTGATTCTATTCATTGATTCAATTTATCTCTATGAGGAGATGCTGATTGGCCAGGGCGGTGTTTTAATTGTGCTAGCTCTGCCCCTGATCTGCCACCTTGTCAGTCTCAGCCAATCCTATGGCGAAGCATTGTGATTGGATCAGACTACCACTTCTGCTGATGTCAGCAGGCAGTGGGCAGGTCAAAAGGAAACAGGGACAAAGTCAGCAGCTTCAGGCTTGAATACAAGTAAGATTTTACTATATTTATTGAGGCATGAGAGGGCCAGGGGGCCTAGATGGTGGTTTTAACCCTATAGGGTCAGGGATACATGTTTGTGTTCCTGACCCTATAGTGCTCCTTTAATTATGGCAATCCTACTTATGGATATCAAATTAGGGAGTTGTATTAAGAAAAGCCCTCGGTTTAGTATAATTTTTCTTGGTGGATTTACTACTGTTGTCATGTTATTGTTTTTGACTACACAGGACACAGTCTAATACAGTGCACAGTCCTTCAACACTTGAAAAGATAGTGAAGAAACACTTAAGAAAAACAATTAAGACTATGCAAGCTTTAGTGTACTAATAATCTTAATTTTATTAATGACAGGGGGTAAGTATTTTGTATTTCTTTCTTTTCTCCATAGCAGCAAAGAAACATATAGAAAAACAATTAAAAACCATGTAACGTGTATATGAGGCACAGTGAACCCAAGCACCTCCTCTTTCTTAATGCGTCATCACAGGCAAAACAGAGCTTGGATCTATTTTAAACAAAATTGACTTGCCCCTTTCCATAGAAAGGGAGACATTAATTCTGTCAGCGATTCAAATGGCTCTCTCGACTAGGAGCTCCTATGTATCCACCATCCAGTCCTCAGCCCTGTTGTCCTCAGCCAGATCAAACAGATTGGCCAGCAGGCTAAAAATATCCAGGTGTTTATACTGGCATGATTTCAATGCAGAATCTAGACTCTTGCAAGGATTCCACCACTATTTGGCCAGAAAATGGGCCATCTTAAGATCCATAACAGTGGTATCACAGACCTTATTCAGGACCATAGGTCTCAGGCACTCAGCCCTGATCTCCAAATGCAAGCGACATGGTCCGCTTAGAGCCACTCCGCTGGCGCAAGATGATAAAAGGTCATCCAGGTTAAAGAGCAGATCCCTCAGCAGATCCAGAAGGGCATCCCTCATGTCAATGGGAACCCCGATGATTAGCTCACATCAGCCTCTTTAAGTATGAGCAAAGCATAATCAGAGTCAGTCACATACAAGCCCTGATATGAGCCTCCTCTCTAGACCCAGTTTCTCAATAATAGTTGCTCTCTGGTTTTGTTCTAACATATTTCAATGGCCACTCTGTTCTGCCTGGTGCGGTAAGGCTCTTTTGTGTGAGTCTGGCATGCTACTCTGGGTGGCTGTGTGTTAGGGACCAGAAACCAGACAGAGACAGAACGTAGATGCAAAACACTTTTATTCAAAAATAGCAAAATTAAAATAATCCAAAAGCAAAGTCCAGGAGGCAAGTGGGGTCATGCACCAAATCGGATAGTCAGATGAGCTGGAATCAGGAGAACGGAGAGGAATACCAGGAAACACAGGAAATATTCTGAGAAACAGGTAACTACGCAAGTACAAGATGGTACTGGGACTTGCTGTTTAAATAGGCTGCACTGATTAGCAAAAGGGGCTGGCTACTAACAACCAACTGAGTAGGCGTGGAAACAGTAAATGAAGGAGCTGATCAGTAAAAGCAGCTGAATAACTTATGCACAGAGTAAGGAAGGGTTGCTCTTTTAAACAGAATAGAAACCCTATGACACTATGAGACCACAAGTCAAATGTTTGGCCTTGGCCACAGCCTTCCTAAGAACATCCACACTGGACCTGCGTTCTGCAGCACCGGGTGCCCCACATCCACAGGACACTTCTGCAACAGGTCCTGCAATATCGTCTGTGACAAGGTCAATGACATCAGATTTCTGAAGCCCCAGAGACTGATCCCCCACAGGAGATGGAGGGGTGACAGACATCTTTGGCCTAGGAATCACAATTAAAATCCCTAGAATTAATTGCAAAGGGAAAATTAACAAAAGTGGCAAATAGAAAATGGCAAAAACAAAAGGAAAAAGACTAGACGGAGTTAATCACACAGATTAAATCCAAGTAAAAATGCCCAAGGGAACAATGACTTCACCAGGGCCCAGAGCAGCCCAAAAACAAAGAAACACAGCAGGAAAAATGGCAGACAGGAATCCCGTGAGGTTGGAACATCCAGATTCAGACTGAACAAATTCGGAGTTAAATTCAGACTTAATTCCAACTGAATTCGGGAGCTAAATTGGACCGTATTCTGACTTAAAACCAAGTAAAAAGCAAGCCAAAAAGCAAACAGAGCCCCAAACATGGGAACAAACAAAGGAAAAAAGTATGAGTGAGACAGGCTGTCTAATAGGACAGTAAGCCAGGGCAGACCACAGGAAAAACACGGAGGAGCCCCAAAAAAACAAGAAAAATCAAATGTACTTATTTGTCTGTGGAGCAGCAAAGAAAGAGGAAGGTTTGGGTTGGTGCTTATAGTTATATTGGAACCTTGATAGCGATTGGCTGGGGTCACTGTATGTTCTATTTTTTTTACTACTCTTTGTATTCTTTGCTGCTATTGGTGGACAATAAAGGAAGGGTATTCCTGTGAAGGGCAAATCTGTGTTTTGCCATAAAATCTCAATTAACGAAAGGTTGAAAGAAGCTGCTAAAGCCAAATAAGGACATTTCATACTAGCATTATGTATTATCGTTATTTTGTGATACCTGTGAAGTATTAACCCCTTAACGACGGCTATCGCGGCGATCGCGGGGTTAATGGTGCTCCGGTCTGCCTCTGTATTAGAGGCAGACCGGGAGCACCTGATCAGGCTGCCCCAGCACCGTTGCTCACTCTGACAGGCTGTCAGAGCGAGCACATGTGCTCCATATGCTCACCTTCCGCCTCCCTGCACTTCCTGGTTCTGGGTGAAGTGCAGGGACCTGGAACAGTGATGATCCTGCCCACTGTGTAAAAAAAAATAAAGTTAATTTAAAATCCCACCCCCCTTTACCCATTCTAATAGAAAATTAACCCCTTCCATGCCAATTGATCACTGACTACAGTGATCAATTGGCAGGGATTAAATTTTACTGTCATCTGATTTTTTTTAACCCCTGAGGGTTAATTCTTTTTTTTTTTTTTAACCCTCAGGGGTTACATTTATTTAAATAATTAATTTCAATATTTTAAAATTATGTATTTAGCTAGCTGGGGTGGGTGGAAGTTAGTGGGAAATTGGGGGATTTGGTGTTAGGCTAACTAGGGGTTAACGTTAAAAAAGTTAAAAATTAAGCTAAAATAGTTTAAGTAAAAAATAAAAAAACACCCCCCTTTACCCAGTCCAAATAAAAATTAACCCCTTCCCTGCCAGTCGATCACTGCCTACAGTGATCAAAATACAGATCACAGTATTATACTTTGATCTAATTTTTTTAACCCCTGAGGATTAACTTTTATTTATTTTTTAACCCTCAGGGGTTCAATTTATTTAATTAATTAATTTAAATATTGTATAATTATATATTTTGCTAGCTGGGGTGGACGTTATGGGAAAATGGGGAATTTACTGTTAGTGCTGCTTACTGCTAGTTAGGGGTAAACGGTAAAAAAAAAGCTTAGAAAAATGTTAAATCTGTAAAAAAAAGTTTTAAGAAAGTTTAGGAAAGTTTAAAAAAAATTAATATGCAAAACAAAAGTTTAAAAACTAGTTTTAAAAGTAAAAAAGTTTAAAAAAGTAAAAAAAAGCAAAGGTACATACGGTGGTATTGTTGTACTCAGACGACATAGCTGAGCAACATATGAAGTATTATACAGTCGTAGCACACATAAGGTTTGCAAAATATACTGTGCAAACTCACTTTGTGTGTCAAAAAGGCAGAAAAAACACTTATTACCACTACACTTGGTACAAGCTAGCAGAAAAATGATCCCACTCTAAGGTTCAAAATATGCCTTTTGAAATACCCTGGGATGTCTTCTTTAAGAAATGGTATGGCTTTATGGGGTATTTGGATTATATAGCCTGGTAAAACACTCTATAATGGGATATGGGCACAGCGTAAAAATTTAAAGTTTGAAAAAAATTGGAATGGCTGTGTCCCAAATGTGCCCCTCCGATGTCACATATACCTGGCAAAGATACATACGGGGGTATTGCTATACTCAGCCGACATAGCTGAGCAACATATGAAGTATTATACACTGGTAACACACATAAGGTTTGCAAAATATACTGTGCAAACTTACTTTGTGTGTCAAAAAGGCAGAAAAAACACTTATTAGCACTACACTTGGTACAACCTAGCGGAAAAATGATCCCACGCTAAGGTTCAAAATATACCTTTTGAAATACCCTGGGGTGTCTACTTTAAGAAATGGTAGACCTTTGTGGGGTAGTTTGAATTTAAACCCTGCTAAGATGCTTGGAAATTGCACATAGGCCCAGCGTCAAAATTCAAAGTTTGGTAAAAACTGATATGGCTTGGTCTCCTGTATGGCACTGTAGCTTCATGAAAAAGTGCCAAAGACATTCATTGGGGGTGTCTTTTTACTCAGAAGACTTAGCCGAGCATAATTTGGGGGGTTTGAACTTAATGGCACATGTAAAATATACAAACTGCCCAGCAAAAATGCACATATTTTAGCATATATTGGTGAAAAAATGGGGGCATGTTAAGGCACAATATGCACCTTATGAGATACCCTGCAGTGTCTACTTTTACAAATGGTAGGCTTTTGTAGGCTTTTTTGAACAGTCAAACTGTTATAATACCCCAAATGGAAGCATAGGCTCATTAAATCTGTCTCTCAAAATTCTACTGTGAATACTGAAAAGGACAGGTCTCCTATATGGCACTGTAACTTCACGAAATAGTGCCAAAGACATACAATGGGGGTGTCATTTTACTCAGCAGATGTAACTGAACACAAAATAAAACTTTGTACAGGAATAGCACACTCCAACTTTACAAAATACACATGAGAATTTCTTTGTTATAAGTTTGTGTGCCAAAAACCCCAAAAAACTAAATTTTACTCCAATATTTAGCAGAGGTTGGCGGTGAAATGGCTATGTAGAAAGTGTCAAAACAACCCTAGGTAAATAGCCTGTGATGTCTACTTTATATAAATATATACTTTTGTGTGGCAATTAGTTTTCTTTTATGGCTATTAAGCTTACAAGACAAACATACCAAATTCTAAAATCGCTCCACATTAAAAGTTTATTTTACTCCTTGTGCTTTGTAACTACCAAAAAAAACTTAAAATCCCAGACACATTATATATTCTGTAAATCAGAACAACTAAATGAATTTATTTTTAATTACTTTCCTTAACCTGCACTAATTATGCACACATTATTATTGCAAAAACTGTAAAAAAAAAACACAACATTTTTAATTTGTTTTGCATTTTTCTGTATTTTTTTATAATAAATAAGCATATATATATATATATATATATATATATATATATATATATATATATATGTGTTACATCAAATTAAAGCCCTTTCTGTCCTTTAAAAAAACGATATATAATATGTGTCGGTGCAATAAATTAGTAAAATGCAAATTGCAGTTGAACGCAAACAGCAAAAAATGAAAAAAATGCTGTTGTCATTAAGTGAAAGACAAGCTTCTGAAGCTCTGTCTTTAAGGGGTTAAATGTGGTATTTTATGAGTTGGTTAATGGCTAAGTAATCATGTCAGTAGCCATATGTTTACCTCAATTTAATAGCATATCTATTCAAAGAACAACATTAAATTATGCAATATGCATTAAAAGACTTTGTTTTAACATTTGTGCGAAATTTGAAATTTCTAAATTAATTAACCTATGCAACACCAACAAACGTAAATAAATGCACCTAGATACCTACAACACAACTACATTTATTACTCTCTAAATATGACAGCATTCACACCAATATATATTTGAAAAGAACAGGACCACGAAACACCTACCCTCGCCAGGCACAGATCCCCATTTACAGCAACCATTTGAACTATCTACCCAGAGATAACAAAACCAACAGCACAAAATGTTGTTTCTATGGAAGATTTCAGGATCATCTTAAGTTTGTGTAGTGATGTTTTTCCACATCAAGCATTATGACAATGTTACGGGCAAATGCAAATATTACAAGTTTTAGAATGAAATGTTGTATTTCTTAAACTGTGTACTTTGTCTTTAAGAGATATTGCAAACTGACAAGGTGTTAGAAATGGAACATATTGTTTCTCATAGATGTTTCTTTAAGCAATAACCTCAGTGCATAATATGTTTGCGCCATTTTGTCCCAGACGAATTACAATAACAATAATGCATAAACAAGCTTCAAGGCTATACTACGACTCTTGCAGTACACAATATACTGTGGTAACCCCAAGTTAATGGAACTTCCCCAAATCTGGGAATCTCCCACGACTGTACACTTACGACTTAGTATAAACAACAGATAACCTATTCAGACTTTAAGATGCCATCTTGAACTAAGTCAGGAAAATTTCCATGACGTATACACCCTTTAGTTATGGCCTTGTATGTTTGCCAAATTAAGGGAGGTCCTAAATTGAATAAAGTAAAAGAAGTGTTACTTTTTCATATTTGAACTACAGTAACCTAAAATGGAGACACCTAAGGTATAAATAGGTGTACTTTTAAATGTTAAGATACAGAGGAGAGACTTGGAGACAGACGCTGCTCCATCTTAAAATGACAGAGAGGCTGACATGATGACATGTTCAGAAGGGTATGTTAACCTATTAATGATATTTGCAAGCATGTAATTTAATCTTATAAACTCTGCTATAATGGATTTTATATTTTTATATAATAAATATCCAAAAGACAAAACGATTGCTTCCAAGACAATCCTTATTTTATATTGTATTCTCAATTATTTATATATGTTAAATAGAGGATCTCTTACACTATATAAAATTATGGCTAAGATATCTGTATGGTTAGCCCTACTAAGTTCTATGCATTAAGACATTATAGTGGTAAATAAGGGAACCACCAGCGGTTACAACAACGTCTCAAGAACATTACACAATGGATGCTTGGAACCAGGGAGAATACAGCAAAGACAGAAAGGTGATTATGAGTAAATGTTTAGTTGAGACAGGGCTTGAAGAAGTAGAATGGGGTAGGCACAGACATGTCCCATTCTGTGCATATATTATCTTGTGCATCATCCCCCACTATATAGTACCTCAACTCTCTTTTGTTAGGTAGCCGAGTTGGTCTGGATGGAGCAATATTTTCTATTATGATTATTATTTCAAATTAAGTAATTTATGTTTAGTTTTATGTTCATGCATTCATACTTGTAATTTTTTTACTTATAGTGTTTATGTATTGCATGTTTTCCTTCATGGTAGCCATAACGTTTATTTGTACTAGTGCTGTGCCAATTTCATCTTTTTTTATTTTTATTTTTTTATAACAAAGAAAATCAATAGGGGGAATTCACATGAAATACATTCACATGATTTGACACTTTCTATAATGTTGCAGCTCAAGAAGTCAAGGTGACTTTCAGTTTACTAAATACTTAGTAGAATTATTTTGGCATATATTTAGTTGTACCAGACTCATGAACAAACAAAGGTGGAGCAACATGGAGCACATTTAGCTAAAGTAATTGTAAAACACACAGGGTGCTGGCATAGGCTGTTGTCTGCTGCCAAAACATTATAGAGTACGAAAAGTAGAAATCCAGATGCACTCACCAGGCAGACCTGAGACAGGAGACTGTATTTAGTTAAAAATTACATTTTTATTGCCAAAAAATGACTAAAAGAACATGTTAAACAGCATGCACAGACAGCACCAAAAAGGTGTATAATCTAAGTTATATTTTTCACCGAATTGATCATAGATTGTTTTAGCATATTAACCCCTTCATGACAGAGTCAATAGTATATGTTCTGATCAAAGCAAAATGTAAACAAAAACTGGAATTTGACTATATGTCTGTTCAACCGTAATTCAACTCTTTCATATTAAGTGCACCCACACTTATACATCGTTTTGTGCAGAAGAAACAGGCCTTTAATTTCTCATGAACTATTCATATTTGAAACATAATTTATTATGAATAAAATTTAAAAAAATGTGAGAAATTCAGATTTAAAAAAAAATTGTAGTTCCGCCTGACATTTTAGCTGTAAATGTCATAATATTGTTTGCTTTTACTGCAATAAAATGCACAACAGTACCCCCCATTAATATAGCACATTCCATTTTTCATTTTTTTCAGATAAAAATTTGCCAGATTAGTAATGTTACCTTTGAGAACGTGTGGTAGCCCAGGAATAAGAATTACCCAAGGTATTGCAAGTGGGGTATGTCCAGTCTTTTTTTGTAGCCACTTAGTCACAAACACTGGCCAAATTTAGCGTTCATATTTGTTTTTGTGTGAAAAGGGCTGCCTGGGCTGTCAGGCAGACCTCCCGAAGAGGATCGCGGACCTCCAGGGGTAGAAAGCCATTACGGCTTTAAAGCCCATTATAATGGGGACGGCATAGAACGCCGTAACAGTGTTAAGGGGTTTAAAAAGTAAAATAAGTTAAAAAGCCTATTGGAGTCTCTAATATTACTGTAATGCATGGATTTCACCTCCCCATGCCCCCACCTGCCACGGTGCCAGATAGGGGCTATATCTACTAAATGTTTAAAACTAGTGACTGGGCAGCCATTGCTATCGAAACATAGAATGTGACGGCAGATAAGAACCATTCGGCCCATCTAGTCTGCCCAATTTTTTAAATACTTTCATTATTCCCTGGCCTTATATTATTGCTAGGATAGCCTTATGCCAATCCCATGCATGCTTCAGTGTATTAGAATGGAATGTGATATAACAGGGGAAGACACACATAATCCACCTTGTGCCACTTCTAAAATAAGTAAATGGTGGACAGGTCACTGTTCTTCCCCTTCCCCCACTAATGCTCAGCAGGTGGAGGCTGTTATAATATAGAGGAGTTTTGTTATGATATAAAGGGAGTTAACCTTTTGTCCCCTGACCCCATTGGTGGTGGATGGTAGGCCTAATATTAATATTAACACTAGTAGGGCCCAGCCCCCTCTCCCTGTCCACCATAGGATAGAGGCAGGAGGAGGACAGTAATCTTAACACCCTATAATGTATTTTAAAGTCTATGCCCACTTCACTGTCTGTCCAGTCATTAGTTGCAAATGTTAAATAGACGTATCCTCACATGCCATATTGATACCGGAGAAACTGACGGAAGCAAAGCACAGAGGGATGGACACAGGTTTCTTCAGGAAGGAAGAGATTCTTTATTGGATCACCGATCGGGACTCAGAGGGACTAATGTCACCAAAAATACAGCAAGTTCTGAGCCCTGAACAATAGTGCAGGCTTCCTATATAGGCACATAACTCCTCCCATATTAAGCTCCACCCGCACATTCTCTTGACCAATCATTACAAATAAGAATTAACTTCCTGCTTGACCACATGGCTTGTCCAGCACAATGGAGGAGGGGAATACTACATCCTGTATTCTTGCACATGCTCCGTACACTACTGATCGTATCTTGCCTCGTGCAACCAACTGATCGATACGTCAGCATATGCACGTACACATGCCACGTGGTAATCTCGGCCTACTAAATTTATTTTTACCGAGATTCCACCACATTCCCCCCTTTGATGCCTCTTGATATTTTACAATTACTTGAGGCATCACTTAACCTTGGTTTACATACACCACAAGTTACCTTTGAACCAGACCAGACTTATCCTATGATGTGAATCTTCAACACTCATCTTCCTGAATTAGTTCTCCCTGATCTAGAGCCTTATATTTATAAATTGCCATTATCTGTGCAGCAGCCTTCCTCTCTGCTATATTTTCTATCAGGCTTTGCACAGACCTAACTACTAAGGGTATAAGACACGGCAGGAGTAGACACAACATTAAAATCAGTAGGACTCCACCTACCACTGCCTTAAGCCCTCCAAACCACTCATACCAGCTACCAAACCAACTACTTGGATTGTACCCTTTCCATACCTGAGTAGGCACATGCGCTAGTTTAACCATATGGCTAGTAAGCTCAGCTATGCTTGCCCTTCGTCATCTATTTGAAGACAGCAATTGCTCAGGTTAAACTTCCCACATACACCTCCCTCTACTGCCAAAAGATAATCCAAGGCTAATCTATTTTGGTAAACTGCTGTCCTCATCCTGGTATTATGCTTCGCTAGAAGATTGAGCGCTTGTGATGTCTCGTTAGTAATGATCTCAACCACCGCCTGTAACCTTATAATGCGGTTGAGCATATAAATAGGGGTTCTATAACCAAAGGTACCATCCTCTGCCCACGTGGCTGGCCCATAATAATCTATAATACGCTGGGGAGGCCATTCATTATCTTCCCAGGCACCTATCTCTATGGGTCCCCTTTTCTTCCTATGATTCACATCATACACTTTAACACCTAAAGTCTCACCTGTTTCAATAGGCAACAAGAAGAAGGATGGTTTTAACATACCCAACACACATGCCCCTTCCCAGTCCTGTGGTAACTCCGAATAGGCCTTCTTACCACAGATCCAGTACAAATTCGCTGGGGCTCTCCAGTTAGATGTGATGGATAGATCAAACCATACGTCCTTTAAATTGGCATATCTTGCAAACGGGTTAGATGGTTCTGAGACATTTGAAGCCGACCACCAAGTTGTATTCTTTGTATCATCATCATAAGCTTTTTGCCCTAGACAAGTTAATTCTCCTACAGAAGTATTATACATCATTCCTTTCCTCGCTATGCAAACATAACCTATGATGGAGGACTTCAATCTCCACTCAGATTTACCTCTAACACTCATATGATAGTCGGCTTGTATAGATATTAATTGGTCAACTGCCTCAGAACCGGACATTACCTCCTTTGCTTCCCAAGGCCATTGGTCTCCCATGTTAGTACCTCCACACACATAGCAGTTGGTAACATTAAGACTACCGGCAATACTCTCGGCTAAATCAATGAACAAGTTTTTAGCATTATGGGGGATCTTATTATCTATGCTCATCTCTTCATAAAAGGAATGGTATACTTGATGAGTTTGGGAGGTTACCGTATCAGTCTCTATCCCTATAAACAATATTGTCCCAGGGTCTAAACCCGTCCCATATATTTGAAACCCAAATAAATTACCATATTTATCTAAGAACTTGTCAGGGTTATTTATAAGTATATGGATTGGATTGCATTCCATAGACTTACAATATGGATCAATAGGCAACTTAGTCACAATCATGTCCTTGTCTGCTGTCTGTCCCCAAGTCGCCCACCCCACACAAGACCAATATGGGCAGAAGTTATAATCTCTATTTGGACATCTTGGACTTACATATCTATTTTTACTACTGGGACAAATATATTTATCGTTAGACCCATACGTCCTCTCCCATCTAAGATCCCCACATACATTCCACGGCTTTCTACCACTTGATATTGCTTTACACGCATCAAATAGCAGAGCACCTGAAGAATATACGGATTCTAATACCGTCTTATTAATTAGGGTCCCCTGAGGATCTCCATTTCTGAGAGTCAACCAAATTGTACGGGGTTGATACTCAGGACTGAAGCACTTAGGTTCTCCTACTCCTAAATGACACACACTATATTCTATATTTAAGTATCTACATCTTGATACATCTCCTTTACACTCATATTGCGAATGCCAAATTAGGGTCTGGGATATATGGTTACCTGTTCTTGTAGTCTTAATGCATACCTCACAGCTAGGAGTGTCGGTACCTCTACCTTCCTGAATATAAAAATACACATAAATAAACATTATTAAAAATACATCTTTCGTCGTCATCCTCAGTCTTCGTCCGTGCGAAGGCACCTCAGCTTCCAGGATGTAAGGACTGCAGGGAATGGAGTTCTGCTCGTCTTCACAGGGGTCCCCTCAAGACTTTCCCTGACTTATACACTCGTTGGTGAGTGGACAGGCTTTATTATGGCCTTCTCACTCACTTACCAAGTCTCTGAAACAATAAAATTTGTGATCCACAAGGTTCCTCGTCACTCCGACTGAGTCGTGCGTTTTAACCGGATCTTGCAGGGATTCTCTGGATTTGCTGTAACTTGCCAGGAATCGGCTGCTGCTGGTTTAACCCTGGAGTGATGTATCCACGGAGCCACTTCGGCTACTTTTATCGCTGTAGGGGTAGACAGAAGAACAACATAAGGACCTCTCCACTTGGGCCCTAACGGCACATTATTCCACTCTTTAATCCACACTTGGTCGCCTGGGTGGTAACTATGAATTGGGGGATAAATATTCACAGGTAATCTATCTTGTACCCATTTCTGTACCTCCTCCATAGTCTTACCCAACTCTACAACCTGCTGCCGGGTAATTCCTTCTCCCAACTGACTCAAATCCCCCCTTAAGTTACCAAGCACGGGAGGTGGTCGCCCGTACATGATTTCAAAAGGAGAGAGGCCCATCCTTCTGGTAGGTGTACTACGGATTCGCAATAGAGCTATGGGCAAGAGAACGTTCCACTTAAGTTGGGTTTCCTGACACATTTTAGCCAACTGATTCTTAATAGTTCTATTCATTCTCTCTACCTTACCAGAACTCTGGGGTCTATATGCCGTATGAAGCCTCCACTTTATACCAAGCATATGAGTCAATTGTTGTAGGCACTGATGAACAAAAGCTGGACCATTGTCCGATCCTATAGAGCAGGGTAGTCCATATCGGGGTATTATTTCTCGTAGCAGGAATCTCACGACTTCTCCTGCTTTCTCTGTACGAGTAGGACATGCTTCTACCCAGCCTGAATAGGTGCACACCACTACCAGAAGGTAGCGATGTCCACCCGATTTAGGCATCACTGTATAGTCAATTTGTAAATCGGACATGGGAAGTCCCCCCATAAACTGGACTCCTGGTGGCTTTACTGGTCCTTGTCTTGCATTATTTTTAGCACACGTTACACATCTACGTACAATGGCCTGAGTCAAGTTGGACAATCTTGGTATGTAGAAATGTTTTCTGAGAGATTCTTCTGTACTGTCTCTCCCAGAATGTGTCCCGTTATGATAGTTTTGGACAATTTCTACCGCTAGTGATGCTGGAATAACTATTCTTCCATCTTCTAACTGATACCATTTGTTCTCCAAATACTTTCCAGGTTCAGTCCTTAACCACTCCTCTTCCTGAGCTGTATAAATTGGAGTCCATTGAGACAGTGGAGCTGGTATAAGAGCAGCTATATGCCCCACATATTCCTGTCTTCCTGATTCAGCAGCACGCTTAGCTGCACTATCTGCCATCCGATTCCCTTTGGTTACATCACCATCTCCTCTCAGATGCGCCCGACAATGTATAATACCGACTTCTTTCGGCTCCCACACTGCTTCCAATAGTTGTAGGATCTCAGCTGCGTATTTGATTTCTTTGCCTTCTGAATTCAATAGTCCTCTTTCTTTATACAAAGCTCCGTGGGCATGAGTGGTTAAAAACGCATACTTGGAGTCCGTGTAGATGTTCACTCTTAAACCTTCAGCCAATTGTAACGCTCGTGTCAGTGCTATCAATTCTGCCTTTTGTGCTGATGTTCCTTTTGCCAGTGGCCGAGCTTCTATCACCTTGTCTATCGTTGTTACTGCATATCCTGCATAGCGGATCCCTTCTTTTACATAACTACTGCCGTCGGTGTAATATTGAACATCAGGGTTCTGGATGGGAAAATCACGAAGATCTGGTCTACTTGAAAATACTTCATCCATTACTTCCAAACAATCATGTTGACTTTCAGTAGGTTGTGGCAAAAGGGTAGCTGGATTTAAGGTATTTACAGTCTCTAAATGCACTCTTGGGTTTTCACACAACATTGCTTGATACTTGGTCATACCGCTGTTACTAAACCAATGATTTCCTTTGTAATCCAACAACGTCTGTACTGCATGTGGAACTCGTACATAAAGTTCTTGACCCAGAGTGAGTTTATCGGCTTCAGCTACTAGCAGGGCGGCTGCAGCCACAGCTCTTAGACAAGGTGGAAGTCCGCTGGCCACTGCATCCAGTTGCTTAGACATGTAGGCAACAGGTCTTTGCCATGATCCCAAGTACTGTGTCAATACTCCCACAGCCATTCTTCTTTGCTCATGTACATACAGGTAGAATGGCCGTGTGTGGTCAGGTGGACCTAATGCTGGGGCACTCATCAAAGCCCTCTTCACATCTTCGAATGCCGTTTGCTGTTCTTGAGTCCATAAGAAGGGGTCGTGCTCTGTACCTTTGATAGCTGCATACAGAGGTTTTGCCAGTATCGCGTAGCTGGGAATCCATATCCTACAGAAGCCTGCTGCCCCTAAGAATTCTCGCACTTGTCTTCTATTCCTGGGTATCGGTATTTGGCACACAGCTTCTTTTCTCTCTGGCCCCATAATTCTTTGACCTTCAGAGATATGGAATCCCAGATATTTGACAGTTGGCAAACACAACTGAGCCTCCCTTCTTGACACCTTGTATCCTGCCTTCCAGAGGATGTGTAGTAGATCATGCGTTGCTTGCTGACATACTTCCTTTGTAGCTGCTGCTATCAACAAGTCATCTACATATTGTAATAATACACACTCTCCTGGGATAGACTCAAAATCTAGTAGATCTTGGCTTAGAGCTGAACCAAATAGGGTAGGTGAATTTTTAAACCCCTGGGGCAATCTTGTCTAGGTCATTTGGCGTTTCGAGCCCGTTACAGCATTTTCCCATTGGAAAGCAAAGATACATTGGCTCTCTACGGCAATTCGGAGGCAAAAGAAGGCATCTTTGAGATCTAAGACTGTAAAGTAAGTAGCCCCGCTCGGAATTAAAGCAAGCAGGTTATACGGATTGGGCACGACTGGATGTATACTAACAACCGCATCATTGACTGCTCTCAAGTCCTGCACAGGTCGATACTCATCTGTACCGGGCTTTTGAACAGGCAGCAATGGGGTGTTCCAGGGGAAGTACAGAATTTTAGGATACCATACCGTATGAACTTATCCAGATAAGATTGGATGTTCTTCTTAGCCTTCTGCGGAATATGATATTGTCTCAGGCTTACTGGATAAACCCCAAGTTTTAGTTCGATTTTAATAGGTGGAATAATGCGGGCCAGTCCTGGTGGGTTGTTCTCTGCCCAAACTCCTGGTATGTTAAATAAGGATTCATCACTCCTCGGGTTTTGGCTAGTCAACACTGTATAAAGTCGCCACTCTTCTTCCTTTGGTACGGACAATGTCATAATACCTGAGGGTCCATTAAACTTTAAGGATGTTGTTCCATTTGGTAGGAACGTAATCTGCGCTTGTAATTTGGATAGCATATCACGTCCCAGCAATTTGACTGGACACTCAGGCATATAAAGGAATTGATGTTTTACTACGTGGCCTCCCAATGTACAGAGTCGACTTTTAAGAACCGGTTTTTCAGCACTTCTTCCAGTTGCTCCTATTATAGTAATAGTTCTTCCAGATGGAGGAGCAACTAGATTAGTCACCACCGAATGTTCAGCACCAGTGTCGATCATGAACGCACTCCTTTTTCCCCCTATTGATACATCGACCATAGGCTCCGCTCGACCAAGGGGGATGGAGCCCGGTCGGTATCAATAGTCTTCCATGACCGTGTCAGCCAATCCCACAAAGTCCCTACCTTCTCTATCGCGGGACCTTTGCGCTGCTGGATAGTACCTATCTTCCCTTACACTTCCTCTGTTCCCATTACTCCCTCTATTACCATTACTCCCTCCGGGGCCTCCTCTACCTCTCGCTCTACCTCTAAAGTTTCCATAACCTGCCCTTCTAATTTCTGTAGCTTGCGCTTAATATCTCCGTAAGCTTGGCTGACAAAGGCGGAGTTTACCATTCGGAAATTATCAGCGTCTTCCGGATTAAAGGGGGTATACAAGCGGTATGCCTCCAATAATCGGTCATAAAAGACACTGGGCGCTTCATCACTTTTCTGAATCACCTCAACTGTCTTCGACATGTTAATAGCTTTCTTCCCTCCGGCTTTCATGCCAGCAATTATAGCGTCTCTATAGGCTTTAAGTTGAGCCATATCTGCGCCATTTACATTCCAGTCAGGATCGGTGTTAGGGTAATGTGTTGCGGCCCATGCTGCCGGATTGGCTTGATTTAAAGCACGGGCTCTCTCCTCTAGCGCCTTAATGGCCGCTTGGTTAATCCTTGTCCTTTCCTCATTATTGAACAATGTCATTAATAACTGCTGGCAATCAGCCCATGTCGGGTTATGTGTCTGAACTATCGAGGTGAACAGATCGGTCATAGCTTGTGGTTTCTCAGTGTACGAGGAATTGTGGGTCTTCCAATTCAAGAGATCGGTAGTCGTGAACGGGACATATACGAAGACTGGGTCAGCATGTGCCATTTGACCTGCGGCATCGATATAGGCTGACCCAGGATCCAGACGAAGAGGCATCTGATAATGTTTTAATTGTTGGGTACCGGTCAGTTGTCGGGTTAGTATGGGGCTACGTGGAGGGGCGTCAGTTAAAGGTTCCGGTCGAGAGGTAATAGGGCATGAGGATGTGGGAACTTGATTTTGTGAAAAATTAGTGAATAGTATACTCTGAGCCGAGCTAGAAGAAGCTTGACCGGAAGTTTGAAGTGGCGCCAAATCAGGATATTCAGATCTAATGGGGGTTGGTCCTGGTTCAGGAAGGGGAGTTTTAATACGAGAGGGGGTGGATTCTGTACTGGAGGAGGAAGCGGAAGTGGATGGGGGCAATAGGGGAAGGGGTGCAGAACTTCCTGCATTCGCGTCACTTCCTCTTAAAGGGAAGTAAGGGGGCGGCAAAGGGATCTCGGACTCAGGGCGCGTGTCCAAAATGGGCCTAACACCGGTCCTAGTGGACAAATAAGTCCTGGCCACCATGAGGCGACATTGCTCCTCGTGGCATATCCGGATCCATTTTGGCGAGTCGTTTACGGCCTGCCTCCAACAATCAATGTATGGAAACTGTCCGTAAAGTTCAGGCCTACCTGACACAGCCACATGTACACGCTGTACCAGGGTTGGATCCAAACTGCCACGCGGCGGCCATGCCGCAACCAAAATAGGCCACTCCCTAGTGCACAAAGTGACCAAACGTACAGGAGACATTTTAACCCCAAAATCACATGTTTTGAATCCCTTTTAAAAATTCTTTACCATACAACCTAAGGGATCCGAA
>OW240912.1:203258457-203309230 GCA_933207985.1 Pelobates cultripes | reverse complement strand
CTCTGGCTGCACCCGGGCATTATGGAATAACAGCATATCTTCTGATTCCTTGGTATTATATCCTTTGTCTTCCTGCCTCTTTTTCCTAGGGTATAAAATTACCCAATGTGTTGTTATAATTCAAAAAAGGTATACATATTTATCCCTCAAATGTGTCACTCTTCTGAAACTCTCACAAAACACGTGAGATCAGGTTAGCTGCCACTACACCACCAGCCTGTCAATTTTTGTATTGCTTTCAGACCAGCCCACATAATAATCTCCAATGATCCAGCATCAGGTAAGGATTATATATATGACTTTGTCATATATAAATTGACATGTCCCTGCTGTCTTGTGTACATAGGCAAAACTGATCTGCCTCTAAGAGAACGGATTCGAAATCACCGTTCGAATATCCGAGTTGCATACCGTGATGGTGTCTCGGAGTTACCGGTGGCTAGACATTTTCTCTTAATAGGACATACCCTCCCGTCACTTAAACTAATGGCGACTGATCATATTCCACCACCAAGGAGAGGGGGAGACCGGAAGAAAATGCTCCTTCAAAGAGAAATCCATTGGATCAGAACTCTGGAAACGATAGCACCAAAGGGACTGAATGAGAAATATTCTCTTGCAGTATTTTTATAACATGATACCCGGTGTTTTAAGCTTCAGTTCAATGACTCCAGATCAGTCCTGAACAAACTCACAAGCTGTCAGGAAACTGACAGGGATCCAATACGCAGAGTGCGCACAGAAGGAGGTACGTATACCGGACCTTAGAATGGCCGGACTAACGTAAGGACAAAGCAAGAATAGTCAAAAGGTAAGCCGAGGTCAAGGGAGCCGGAGGACAGGTAAGCGAGATACAAGCCGAGTCAAAGGAGAGGAGAGGACAACAGGACAAAAGACAAGCAAGGGTCAAAACCAGAAACACTAGATAAAGAACGCGCTGAGTGACTAGCAAGCTAGAACCACGACAGGGCAATGAGCAGTAGTAAAGGTTTCCTTTAAATACCCTGTACCTAAATAGAGACCACGCCCCCAAAAGGTCCGGAATAGCGGTTCCCGGCACTTTATGCAAATGCCGACGTCATGACGTCGACGCTAGCCGTCGCGTCATAAAAGGGGGAGGAGCTAGCGCGGCCGGCGCGAAAACGGCCGGAATATGCCGAAATGCTAGGGGAAGGGAGCCCCTAAGCAGAGAGGATGTCCTCCCTGGATACATCACCAACAGGTACCCTGACAGTACCCCCCCTTCTAGAAACGCCCACCGGGCGGATGGGACCTGGCTTAGAAGGAAAACGAACGTGGAAGGCCCGTAGAAGACGAGGAGCATGCACGTCTATACCAGGAACCCAAGACCTCTCTTCTGGACCATAACCTTTCCAGTCTATGAGGTATTGCAGCTTCCCCCTAGAAATACGAGAATCAAGGATGGACTTGATGATATATTCCTCCTGACCATCCACACGGACCGAGGATGGAGGAGTAGAGCGGGAGGAAAATCTGTTACAAACAAGAGGTTTCAATAACGACACATGAAAAGAGTTAGGGATGCGTAGAGTAGGAGGTAGATCCAGCAAATAAGAAACCGGGTTGATCCTCCTCAGTACCCTGTAAGGACCAATGTAACGAGGAGCAAACTTCAAGGAAGGAACTTTCAGGCGAATGTGTCTGGTACACAACCAGACCCTATCCCCCGGAGAAAAAATAGGAGCAGGACGTCTACGCCTATCAGCATGTGACTTAAACACCGCGGAACTACGTTCAAGAATTTGTCGAGTCTGATCCCACAACTTTCTCAGGTTGGCTATATGAATATCAACCGACGGTATACCCTGGGAAGGAGACACCGACGGAAGAACAGTAGGGTTAAAGCCATAGTTCAAGAAAAAGGGGCTATTATGAGTGGAACCACAAACAAGGTTGTTGTGAGCAAACTCCGCCCAAGGAATCAGACCGACCCAGTCATCCTGGTGTTCAGAAACAAAACAACGTAGATATTGCTCAATTTTTTGGTTAGTGCGTTCGGCTGCTCCGTTAGATTGAGGATGATAGGCCGAAGAAAAATTCAGTTTGATGCCCAACTGTGAACAGAAGGATCTCCAAAAACGGGAAATAAATTGGGAACCCCTGTCTGACACAATCTCATTGGGAATACCATGTAAACGGAAAATTTCTCTAGCAAATATCACGGCCAGTTCGGGGGAGGACGGAAGTTTAGGCAAGGGAATGAAATGAGCCATTTTAGTAAACCTGTCAAGGACCGTGAGTATAACTGTATGCCTATTGGAAGCTGGTAGATCAACAATAAAATCCATAGCCAAGCAAGCCCAAGGTTTGTTGGGAACGACTAAGGGCTGCAATAAACCACAAGGGAGATCCCGCGGAAGTTTATTCCTGACACAAACATTGCAAGCCTTGACAAAGTCTTCCACATCCCTACGTAAACCGGGCCACCAGAAGTCTTTTGAGATCAGGCAGTAAGTTTTGTGGATGCCGGGGTGACCAGCGATCTTGCTATCGTGGAAACAGCGAATAATGTCCACTTGGAATTTGGGAGACACGAACAAGCGGCCCACAGGAGTACGTTCGGGAGCAAGAGATTGTTCGTTCTGAATATCAGCGAGCAATGGAGAGTGTATTTTGACATTGGTGTTGGCGATAATATTGACTTCAGGAATAATAGGGAACAAAGTATCCTCTGTAGAGGTGGTAGGTTCGTGCTGACGTGACAAAGCGTCTGCCTTAGTGTTCTTAGAACCAGGCCTGTAAGTAAGCACATAATTAAAGTGTGTAAGGAACATAGACCAACGTGCCTGCCTGGCAGATAATCTTTTGGCCTCCCCCATATACGATAAATTTTTGTGGTCAGTCAAGATAGTAACTGGGAGGACGGTGCCCTCTAACAAATGTCTCCATTCCTTTAATGCCATAATGATAGCTAAAAGTTCTCTATCACCAATGTCATATCTCCTTTCAGTGTGTGACAGTTTCTTGGAAAAAAAACCGCAAGGGTGCAGCGGCTTATCTAAACTTTGTCTTTGGGATAACACTGCGCCTATCCCTGTTTCAGACGCATCAACTTCAAGTAAAAAGGGTAGAGAGGTATCAGGATGAACTAATACAGGTGCTGAGGCAAAAGACTGTTTGAGCGTTTCGAAAGCAGATAAAGCCTCAGTAGACCAGGTTTTGGTATCGGCTCCTTGTTTGGTCATATTAGTGATAGGAGCGATAACAGAGGAGTACCCTTTAATAAAACGTCTGTAATAATTAGAAAATCCAAGAAATCTTTGTATGGCTTTGAGTCCCTTAGGTAAAGGCCAATCTAAAATCGATTTTAGTTTGGTCGGGTCCATCATAAACCCGTCTTTGGAAATTACGTAACCTAAGAAAGTTACCTGAGACTGGTCAAAGCTACATTTTTCCAATTTACAATACAATCCATGTTGTAAAAGTTTCTGTAATACCTTTCTGACTTGTCTATGATGTGAATTAATGTCTCTAGAATGGATTAGTATATCATCCAAATATACAATTACACATTCATGTTGGAATTCTCTAAGAACTTCATTGATCAAGTCTTGGAAGACGGCCGGGGCGTTACAAAGCCCAAACGGCATTACGGTATACTCATAATGCCCGTAACGGGTATTAAATGCTGTCATCCATTCATCTCCTTGTTTAATTCGCACTAAGTTATATGCTCCTCTTAAGTCAAGTTTAGTAAAAATACTCGAGCCCTTTAGTCTGTCAAAGAGTTCAGTAATCAAAGGAATAGGGTAAGCATTTCTGATAGTAATTTTGTTCAATCCCCGATAGTCTATACAAGGACGTAAGGTACCGTCTTTCTTTTCTACAAAAAAGAAACCCGCCCCCGCCGGAGAAGAAGACTTTCTAATAAATCCCTTGTCTAAATTCTCCTTGATATATTCCTCTAAAACTAAGTTTTCCTTGGTGGATAGAGGGTATACCGTACCCCTGGGAGGCATAGTACCAGGGAAAAGTTTAATAGAACAGTCATAAGACCGGTGGGGAGGTAAAGTATCCGCCTTACCCTTGTCAAATACAGATTTGAGGTCTAGATATTGTAATGGTATCTGAACGTCTGTGGATTGAGAAGTGTTAGCATAAGAGTTCACGGGGCAAACAGAAGTAACTCTCTGCAGACATTCTTTCCTACAACCCATACCCCAAGAAACGATTTCTCCACCCTCCCAGTCAATCTGAGGGTTGTGTCTCTTGAGCCAAGAATATCCTAGAACCACTGGGACTGCCGGGGAGGAAATTAACAGAAGGGAAATCAACTCTTCGTGGAAAATACCAACAGTAAGCTTAACGGGTTCGGTCTCATGGAATATTACTGGTTCAGATAAAGGTCTACCATCTATGGCCTCAACGGCCAAGGGTGTATCTCTCAATTGGAATGGGATACAATGCTTATTAGCGAAAGTTTGGTCTATAAAGCTTTCTGCTGCTCCAGAATCTAATAATGCCATCGTAGTAATAAACCCCTTTTCCCAAGCTAGAGAGACAGGAATCAGAAGCCTATGGTCTTTTTTATTATGCATAGAGGACAGTAATGAAACACCCAAGGCCCGTCCTCTAAGGGAACTTAGGTGCGAGCGTTTCCCGGACGATTAGGGCAACTGAGACGTAGGTGACCTCTCAGCCCGCAGTATAAACAGAGACCCTCCCTTCTTCTGTACTGTCTCTCAGCCTCAGATAAGCGAGTATTACCTATTTGCATAGGTTCTGGTGGAGTAGGATTATAGGAGTCAGGGTTCTGAAATGAGGGAGCGAGTCTTACAGGAAGTCTAGTAACTCTTTCCCGAGTGTTCTGCCTCTGTCTCATGCGTTCATCTATTCTGGAAATGAAGGATACTAAATCCTCTAAATTTTCCGGAAGTTCTCTAGTGGCAATTTCATCTAGAATTTCATCAGACAACCCATTCAAGAAAACATCCATAAAAGCTTGTTCGTTCCATTTCACTTCTGCTGCCAATGATCTAAACTCTAGAGCATATTCTACAAGGGTCCTATCTTGTTGTTTAAGGCGTAACAGGGATCTGGCCGCATTAATCTTCCTCCCTGGGGGGTCAAAGGTTCTTCTAAAAGCCGTGACAAACGCAGTGTAGTTGTAGACTAAAGGATTGTCATTCTCCCAAAGGGGATTGGCCCATCTAAGTGCTTTATCTATTAGCAGGGTTATAATAAAGCCTACCTTAGCCCTGTCAGTGGGGTAAGCCCGGGGTTGTAGTTCGAAATGTATACTTATCTGGTTTAAAAAACCACGACAAGCATCAGGCGAACCCCCATATCGTAATGGTGACGTGACATGGGAAGATGCGCCTACAGTGGCTACTTCCAAACCAGTACTTAGCGAGTGGCTAGCAGTGGAACGTATTTCTTCAGACTGGGTACTGGAGCGTGTCAACAAAGTTTGTAATGCTAAAGCCATTTGGTCCATTCTATGGTCCATGGCCTCAAATCTGGGGTCAGGAGGACTAGCACCTGCAGGATCCATCATGGCCCTGTCGTAATGTCAGGAAACTGACAGGGATCCAATACGCAGAGTGCGCACAGAAGGAGGTACGTATACCGGACCTTAGAATGGCCGGACTAACGTAAGGACAAAGCAAGAATAGTCAAAAGGTAAGCCGAGGTCAAGGGAGCCGGAGGACAGGTAAGCGAGATACAAGCCGAGTCAAAGGAGAGGAGAGGACAACAGGACAAAAGACAAGCAAGGGTCAAAACCAGAAACACTAGATAAAGAACGCGCTGAGTGACTAGCAAGCTAGAACCACGACAGGGCAATGAGCAGTAGTAAAGGTTTCCTTTAAATACCCTGTACCTAAATAGAGACCACGCCCCCAAAAGGTCCGGAATAGCGGTTCCCGGCACTTTATGCAAATGCCGACGTCATGACGTCGACGCTAGCCGTCGCGTCATAAAAGGGGGAGGAGCTAGCGCGGCCGGCGCGAAAACGGCCGAAATATGCCGAAATGCTAGGGGAAGGGAGCCCCTAAGCAGAGAGGATGTCCTCCCTGGATACATCACCAACAGGTACCCTGACACAAGCTCACCCTGGGGGTTAGGCTATGAGTGTCCAGTACTTAGAGGACGGAGGAGTAATTGAAGCCAGACCAGTCTGGGATTGACGTTTGTACTCTTAAGTCTTTTTCAATAATGTAATGAGTATCCCACTCTTCACCCAGTAAGTTGGTATCTAAGAGGAGGAGGATATTTCCTTTTATGGGAGTAGGTTGAGTGAGGACCGATTTATAGTATATGAACCACTCTAGACTTGCGATGAGAGGGACGGAGTGACTTGAATTTAGGTATAAGGTGGGGTCTGTAGAATAACCTGGGAACATAGTACACTATTGGTACTATTTATTGTCTTTATATACTATCACTGGTTTAGGAAAAGGAACAATAGAAATCAGATGGCTCTACCTGCAGAAGAGATTCATTAGAGCAATGGGATCGAGTTTGAGATAACATGGTTATATACATATACAAATAAGGATATTTAGCTTTTCAGCTATATGACCAGCTTGATAGTATAATATAGGATTTTAGATTCTCTCATTACCTTATCTTAAATGGATTTATGTTTATATATACTTATGGTAATTCAGTATGGCAATCTATTCTATAGCTAGCATCACTATTTTGCATTATTTAAGGTATAGTGGGGTTTTCAGAGTGAGTAGTACCTCCTAGGACCCATAAGTCTAGGTTGTATGGCTGCTCCCCAGCATAGGTTTTTGATTTTAATTTTCTATTTATATTTTTCTATGTTTACAGTATTTCTTATTATTTCTGTTTTTTCAGTTGGTACATAGATTTTCACTATGTACATGTTGGAGGCAGACTCCGATGGCTTCGGTCTGTGCCCGCTAAGCCATGGTAGCGTTCTGTTGCCATGGTGATGCCCTTTGTTTAGCCGGGTACGGAGTCGACGCATTAACTTGGAGCATTAAAAGTTAATTTTTATTTGATGATTAAGTCCGTGGAGTGCTATCTACCTTAATTTTTATATTTTTGCCAGATAAGCACCAGGCAGTGATTCCAATTTACAGTGAGTGCAACACTGCTTGTATTTTTTTTTTAATCTATATATATATATATATATATATATATATATAAATTCTTTTTTTTTTTTTTAAACAATGATCATATCACTAAAACGTAGATTACTGGACACTGATTGCTGAATGCCTTGCTCATATATAAACAATAATTATTAAGTGAAGTTCTATTTCACTGTTACTTAACCCCAGTAAACACTATTTCAGCACTTACCAGCATGAAAAGAAGGGCCGAGTTAAGATGGTCCAGCCTCCCATTTTCACTCCTTTATGCAATTTCCTGTAATCCCATCCTCTGCTATTTACAATCCCACTATAAATACACTGATAATATTAGCATGAAGCAGAAATGTGTGGGTCTGGAGCCCTCAGCTCCAATAGTCCCTGTGTTTATCTTTGTTCACATGTACTTTTCTAAAAATAAAAGTGTAAAAAAATTAAATAGTTTAGCTTTTTATATCTTGAGTAAATATAATGTAGAAATGCTATGTCAGTTACTTTTTAGGAAAAGAAGCATTTTTCACTAGTCATTGAAGTATGCATGCCTCATAGATTCCGTGACACAATTTCAGTCATTATGGAATTTAAATACTCCATAAAGTATGTTTACTAGTAATAACTATCCCTTTACAAAGCATCTCTTAATGTCCTTACTCTAGAAATGTTAAATTTAGTATGGTATAGCATGCATAATAAAACTCACATTTTGGTTTCGAAGTGCTGAGCCTTTCAGAACAAATTCTCATCCTTAGAGAGAGGTTTCTGCAGAACAGTCACTTAAGAATTTTTTGTTTGCTGTCAAGATGGAGGTTATGGAGCTTGTCTATATCACCAAGCACCGTTCTTCTATTTTCAAAGCTGTGTTCTTAAAATGACAGTGTCCCTCTGCCCCTGCATCCCCTCCACCTCAGAATCAAAAGTTTAAATAGCCCTTTAAACACTTACCTGATTCCACGCAGACTTTGTCCCCCCCTCTTCCAACTTCATTGCATTAGTTAGAGAGTGGATAGACTCTAAAATTTTTCCAGCTGCTGGATTAAAGGGAAAGGGACACGGTGCCTATAGTATCCCTTTAAACATCCAGTGAGGGACAGTTTTGTTGATGAAACTCTTGATAAAATTGACAAAGAATTGACAAAGTTTTGTTTTTATAACACCAGTGTATAGAAGGTATTATCTTTATGTAAAAGAACCAGCTGAAGATCACATCAGGTTCTAATCCTGACAGTCAATGACAGGTTGTTACAGTAGATATGCAGTATTCTAAATTGCACATTTGAAGGATGGGAAAATGTTGCCTGGTTCATAAAATCTCAGCCTCATCTGTGATATTCAGATGTGGAGTCTGCATGGATCCATGGAATAACCTTTTCATGTATTCATTTTTTTGTGTAACTGAATTTGAAAATGTATTTTTTGCACTCCATAATCATTTTATTAGCCTCTGTGTATCATTTGAATAGCATGCAGAAGCTAAGCATAGATTCTGACCTTGACCATATGTATCCCTTTATAACCAAAATATAACAGATTCAATATAAACTTCCTTTAAAGTAGCATAAAGAGATGTGGTCAGAAAGGAAAGGAGAAAGGTGTAGAAATTAAGTAGATGATAGAGAGATGGCCCATAAAAATTATGTCACCTCATTGTCTAACAGTGAAACAATGATTTTCATTTCAATGTCTAAGAAAGAGATTTTGATTGTATTCCAGTTTTTCCAAAGGTATATAATCAAGCAGAAACTTCCATTTTCATTATCATAAAGATTTTGTTAGATTCTACTTGGTTTATGTGTACAGCAATGACGTCGGATGCTGTATACTAGAGATGGGAAATTAGACAGAAGTGACGTGCATGGAGTACAAAAGAGAACCTATGCTGAAATGCATAGACATTGCCATTTTTTCCAATAACAACACATTTGTGTAGAAAATAAACACCCTTTTCAAAAGTCAGCAGAACTTGTTGGAAACATTGATTAGCTTATTGTGACTGTGTAATCTATAAAATAGTTTGCTTTTGTTTTCAAATGATTGGCTCATACTCAGGTATCCTTCTATGTGTCTATGATTAAAGATGCAGCATCTCCTATTTCTATTTTTATGGTCTCATATTAGAAGGTCCCTTTGTAAAGCACCAGAGCTGGAAAGTAAGATTTAACATGAGGCTAACCATACAGATGAGTAGGAATGTAAAGGATGGCAGCAACTCCTCCCAAATTATAAATGAAAAATAAATACAACCTTGATCAGAGAATAGAGATCGTGATCTGTGGTGTCCAGTAAAAACACGGACTCAGCATCGTGTGATCAGTAGATAAAGGCAATAGACACGCAATATATTGAGGAAAACTCACAAGAGGATGGAAAATGTCAGGCACATCATCCTAAGCTAAATTTGGAGTGTGACGTCTTCATAAAATAGTAATCTTCTTACACTAGAAAAGCAACAAAAAACAGAAAATAGTGCAGATGGAAGTAAAGAGACAAAGAATGTATTACAAATGCACTTACAAGATAAAAAGGTTAAAAGGGCATCTCTCCACTTCCTAGTGGACCTGGTAAACACATAGATACAGTCCCCAATGTTCAAATCCTACGCGTTTCGTCCTGTGGGCTTCCTCAGGGATATTAATCTTGTCCTTACCATCTTCATTTAAATAGCCTGCTTTAATGAAGGAGACGTTCATAACCTGGAGTCTTACTGCATCGTGTGCGTCTCACGCTGGAACGTATGTGATTTACGGGTATTCTTCTATGTAATTTCCGGTTCCTGTTTTTCGGCTTCACACAGAGTGCGTTTCAAGCTGGACCAAAATACAGAAGCAGATAGAATACCTTATAATGATCTGGAGACATAATGAAAATCAAACCATGAATAAAAAACAAAAAACCATGAGATCAATAATGATAAATGGGGGTAATATATATACATATTTATTTTGAAAATGAAAAATGTAAGAAAAATATGTAAAGAAAATTGAAAAAATATATGTATAATAAAAAACACATATGTAATAAAAATGTCCAAGTCATAATAAAGTACCCTGTACATTTATATAACAGTAATAATGAAGGACCCTATACATTCATATAGAACAGATGGTATTATATAAGTATATATTATGATACATAAAATTGTATATTCTCCCCTGAATACAATTTGGCATCGGATTGTTCTGAAACTAGAAATAAAAATTAGAAGACATACAAATGGAAAAATATATATATGCTACTAGAACATACAAAACAGTGAATGGAAAAAAGAAAAAGGTAGTGCAGAACATGGAACTAACAGCCATAATCCCAGAGGATGGCACCTAAGAAATAAATTTGTGTGGCATGTATCACTGATGTAAAATGTAAATTATATTCATTGCAATAAATCTTTTCAATAAATGAAATAAGGCCATCAGATTGTCCTTCCCATAGAATTATGACATTATCAATGTAGCGTCGCCATAGAACAAGACCGCCCCCAGCCACCTCTCCTTCAGTTACACTCAAAGTCTCCCAATGAGACACATATAGGTTGGCAAAGCTGGAGGCAAATTTTTTCCCCATGGCAACACCAAATAGCTGCAAAACAAATTAAATTAATTTCTTAGATCTGACTTTATATGTAGAGGAAGAACAAATCAAAAGTAAAACATTCTTTAAAAGCACAGACTGCTATACGGTCATTGATAGGAATAGTTTACGCCATGGTCTATGACTCACAAACGTCCCTAAGGGATAAATGATGCACCTCAAACGAAACTGCTCAGACCAAAAAAGTCTTTGAAGAGCAAGCAGTGATTATTAAAAAAAAAAAAAATATCATGATAAAGGATAGGATCCGATTAAGATGAGTAGAGATGAAGAGAACGTTAAACGTTTAGAGAGACAATCTTTATTAACTAACATTGGAACAAAACAAAATAGTCAGGATAAAAACAAAAAATTTGAATATGCTTTCATAACAAAATTTAACTTGCAGGCAAAAAGAATAGAACATATTCTAAGGAGACATTGACATATATTGAAGAAAGATGACATACCGCCCCACTGTCTTTTATAAAAGAGCAGACAACCTGAAAAGCCAACTAGCTCCAAGTTTATTACTTAACAACGAACAGACATTTAAGCTTTTTTAATTCACAAGGTTTTTTTTCAGTTGTGGGAAGTGCGACATGTAAATTCCAGAAAAGAAAAACATACAGTTTTGAAGGTACATACACAAATAAAAAATATGACATTAAGAAATTCATCCAATGTTCTATGACATTTGACATATATTTTTTACAATGTGGAGCCCAATATGTTGGCCGCACCACACGCAAATTAAATACCACTTTTACAATATTAGAAATAACAAAACAGAACATAGTGTCCCTAAACACTGTAATGCATTTCCACATTTTACGTGGAATCATTTTTTTGCTATTGGAATAGACACAGTGGAAAAGAATTGGAGAGGAGGAAATAGGTCCATGGAGCTGAACGAAAAGGAAGCTCAATGGATCTAAAATCGTCAGGCCCTTAGACAGGGCCTAATATATATATTTTTTAGAGAATCAAATAATAGTATCAAAACCCAGAGATTGATCCATGAGGGACTGTTTTTTGTGGTGCCGTCCTCCAGGTTTGGGGCTGTTTGTTCCACGTCCTCCACTGCCTTTTTCCTTTTTCCATTCACTATTTTGCATGTTCTAGTAGCATATATATATTTTTCCATTTGTATGTATTCTAATTTTTATTTCTAGTTTCAGAACAATCTGATGCCAAATTCTATTCAGTGGAGGATATACAATTTTATGTGTCATAATATATACTTATATAATTACTAATTACTTTCATCTGCACTATTTTTTTTTTTTTTCAAGTGTAAGAAGATTACTATTTTATGAAGACTTCACACTCCAAATTTGGCTTAGGGTGATGTGCCTGACATTTTCCATCTTCTTGTAAGTTTTCCTCAATATATTGCGTATCTATTCCCTTAACGTACTGATCACACTATGTTGAGTTTCTGTTTTTACTAGATAACACAGACCACGATCTCTATTCTCTGATCAAGGTTGTATTTATTTTTCATTTATATTTTGGGAGGTGTAACCTTTGCATTTCTACTCATCTGTATGGTTTACTATTTTTTTGGTGTTATGGAGGGCACACTCATCAGTAGGTTTGCTTTTATTTGCTTTTAGTGATTATAGTTTTGTATGTTACTCTTAACTAGAGATGTCGCGAACCGTCCGCGAACTTCTTGCGAACGGTTCGCCGCGAGCTGTTCACGGCGAACTCCGGTCAGCTGACACGTCCCGGCCAATCTCCAGCAGACCCTCCCTCCCAGACCCTCCTACTTCCTGGACAGCATCCATGTTTCAACTACTTTCAACATGGATGCTGTCCAGGAAGTAGGAGGGTCTGGGAGGGAGGGTCTGCTGGAGATTGGCCGGGACGTGTCAGCTCGTGGCGAACCGCGGCGAACCGTTCGCGAGAAGTTCGCGGACGGTTCGCGACATCTCTACTCTTAACATGAGGCTAGTTTGAATGTTTCATAAGAAATTACACTGCTAGTTTTTTTTTTTTAAGAGTTTTATCTTATCACCTTATATATGTGGTGTAGTTGGATAAGACGTCTAGAAAGTATTCCTCTGGGAAAAAAAATATTTGTAATATTTGTGTAGAAGTTACAAGTCATTATACATTAAAATGTTCTGACCATAAAAATTATACTTTCATTTTTATTGCAAATGTTAAATGCAAATCTAGCTGCTTTTTGCTTCAAAATAGATCTGTTGTCTGAATGTCACTTAAGAACTTGGGAACTCAAGAGGAAGCAATAAGGTTAAAGTGTTAAAAATATCCATACAAGAAAAAAACAGAAGCAATTATGCCCAGCTAATAATTTTCTCATTTTGCCATTATAAAGGTCCCAGCTGTAACTGTGACCGGAGATTTTTTTAAATTATGTTTGAAAAGGTTAGTGGAGTCAATAGAAAATTTCACTTGTGTATCTAAATCCCTCCAATCAAATGGAATTTTGAAATTTTTTGACTGGATCATAGATACATGAAAGCAAAAAAAGAAATTATATCAGTAAAGGATAATGTTATAGACAGATAGATAGATTGCGATAGATAGATAGGTCCATACATTTTTGTAATGCTTTTGGAGGTTGATATAAACTTTACAAGACATCTGTCAGTTATATTACACAGTGAGTATTATAACCATTAATGCCATTGAATTGGTTATAGTGCATGTAGTCCCTGCTATTGTCCCTCCATTGAATGTTAAACTATTGTTGAGCTGTTGTCAGCATGTATAACCCCTAGTTTTCTGATCTCTTCAGTCTGGTACAGTACCTCATAGTGCCACTGCCTTTGTGTGTTGCTGTTGTATCCTGCTTCCCCTGAAACTGAAGATATCTGCCTCTGTCACTAGCTAACTGTAACTTGGAATTATATTCTCCTTTTTGTAGACTAGCCTTCTCCATTTTTCCATGCCAGTTCATTGGATATGTTCTAAGTTTGATCCTAGTGTCTTTCTCCTGGAGGCCTTGAACTGGTGATTGGGGTAAAATTGGACTGGCCAGTGATACAAATCACATCACTTACTCTGCTGGGTGTATTTGCCTGAATGAAAACAGTAGGAAAAGCATTTAGAGATGAAGCCTTATATTCAACTCTTTGATGCACACATAATGGGAGTGTATGGCCCCCTAGTGGGCATAAAGTAGCATTCAGGGGGCTTCTTCTTGGGCAGTAATGGAATAGATACATTGTTAGTGCATGGGAGGGACCTCCTACTTACCTTTATTTGGCCTCTTCTTCCTGTCTTAATTCTTGATTCCTGCTCTCCTAATCCTGATCTTGTGTGCCGAATCTTCTTTATCATGGACTGGACAGTTGTGAGGCCCCCTAAAAGATTCATAGATTATTGTCCAGTGTCATCTTATGGATCTGCAGTGGTTGAACCAGAGGTGAGAATTGAAGAGTGTCCCCTACCTATTTAATATCTCCATACCTATAAGTATTCCCACTACACCTGTTTTTGATGTTTCCTTTCTGTTTTTTCCCTTCCTTCTACCTCTGTTCAGCTTCATCTTCATTTCTCCTGGTCTTCCAGCTCTGTCTATTCCTGCCCCCCCCTCCCCCATCTCCCCTGATCCCTACCTGGCCCCTACTGAGGCCTTGTAACAACTTGTGGCAACATTTGCATCATTCTCCCCACTTACTATTTCAGCCCTGGCTGCCTTGGCTCAGGCAGCCATGGATAATCATTATATGACCCGTTCACTACTCCCCCCCCCTTTCATATCAGACCTCGGTCAGACATCTTGCTTCTTTTGACCTGCAATGGTTTCCAATCGTGAGGCCCAGGTCATCCACCATCTTTCTCATGCTACTTTTCGTGCTCCCAGAGAGCTTCTGAGGGCTTCTGCAGTACCACATGGTACTCCAGTTGAGGCCCATCATGGTGCTGTTGTGAGTGCCAGAAGTGATACTTCAAGAGATAGGTTGGGAGCCAAGAAGGGAGTTAATAGGTGACTGGGGTGGCAAAATCATCCTCTGCCACTTAATACTGATTGTGTCCTTGCTTCTGCATCTGCTGGTCCAAGCTTTCCCTTGACCAATGCTCTTGGTGTTCCCATTTTTCTTCTGTTTTACAGGAATTTTGGGAAGCTTGCAGCAGCCTACTGTTAGCGGAAATATACAACAATCTTCAAGTCTGGTTCCAGCGATTCAATTGTCCACATTGGCATCTCCAAGTGTTTACATGTAGCATCTGGCAGTCTTACACTCAGCAGGATCAGGAATCAGAGCCCTCCAGGACTGTATGTGAGTCTTTACCTCCCCTAGTTACTTGATCCACACTCTCCTTTTCATCTGATGTCACTGGATTGCAGGATGAAGGGTCATTGGGGTGATCCACTAGGGGACACAAACTTAGGTTCTCCATGCTGAAAAAGCTGTTGCTAGTGCAGGGTCAGTTCATCTCTGCCTCCATTTCCTCAGCCCTCCCCTTCCTCTTCCATAGGCTCTTCAAGCCTTGCAACGCACATCCAAGAGGATTCATATCCCTGTTCTATATACTCTTTACACTTGCATTTAAAATCTAAATTTAAAGAAAACAATTTGCAGTGTAAATATGTCCCCATTTTCTGCCTGTCTGCAGAAGGCTACAAGCTTGAGGAGAGGGTTGACAATGGGTCTAGCCCTAAGTGTCCCTCACTCGAGGACTGGCAGTGCTGCTTTAGGGTTCTGTCTTCCTGTTTTTTAGAGAAGCACCGAGAAGAAGCCATCCTCATTCTAAAATATATGGCGATAATAGATTATATCGGTCACCATTTTAGAGAGGAGGTGTGGAGAGAGTATGATTCAGAGTTTCATAGACTTATGGCAAGTGATCCATCCCAGTCCCTTGGCATTCATAATTATGGTGTCCAAGAAACCATAAAACCAGTACATGCTGGGTACTGTTATACTGGGAAGACTTTGCTGAACACAAATAGTAATGTTTCAATACAGTAAAACATATCACAACAGTGATATCATCAGTGAAAGTGCCATTTGTGTGTGAAAAATGCAAAAAACAATATGACCATTAACTTTGGCAAGTGTTTGTGGTACTGTTGTACTTGGGAGACTTTGCTGAACACAAATATGAGTGTTTTAAAACATTAAAATGTATCATGATAATATTATCAATGAATTTGCCAGTTTTGTTTTTAAAATGCAAAAAAACTAATATAATGGCTAACTTTGCCCAGTGTTTGTGACTAAGTGGCTACTAATACAGATCGGGTATACCCCATTGCAATACCTTGGATTGTTTACTTTTGCAAACATGAGAGTAATTCTCATTCATGTGCTACCATATAGTCTCAAAGGCAACATAACCAATCTGGCAAATTTCAATGTGAAACAAATTAAATGGGCAAGCCTTCTATTTAGTGGCCCTGTAACTTTTAAAAACACCATAAAACATGAACACGGTGGGTGCTGTTGCACTTGTGAGACATCACTGAACACAAATAGTGTATTAGAGCAGCAACATGTATAATACTGATGATATTATTAGTGAAAAGGCAGCTTTTTGTGAAAAATGCAAAAAAAAAACCAAATATGAGCACTAAGTTTAACCTTATAAGGGTTTGTAACTAGGTGTCTACCAAGAAGACTGGACATACCCCATTTGCAGTACTCTGGGTTGCCTACTTTTGCAAATGGTATGCCACGATGGTGTTAAGTTTAATTCCTGGGCTGCTATACGGTATCAAAGGCTACATAGGCCCAGCAAACCAATCTGGCAAATTTCAATGTGTTTAAACTGGAAAAATGGAACATGCTAAATTTGACCCTGTAACTTTCCAAAACACCATAAAACCTGGACATGGGAGAGGCTGTTGTACTCATGAGATATCGCTAAACTCAAACGTGTAATTTATTGCAGTAAAAGGTAGCAGTAATATGACATTCACAGTCATATGCCATGCAGAACTAAAAAAATAACAAAATGTCTTAATTTCTCACATTTTTAAAAAAATGTTATTCATATTAAATTATGTTTAATATATAAATATTTGATGTGAAATGAAAGCCCTGTTTCTCCTGGACAAAATTATATCTAAGTGTGGGCGCATTTAATATGAAAGAGGTAAATTATGGTTGAACAGATATAGTCATATTCCAGGTTTTGTTTACATTTTTGCATTAAATGTTAGCTATCAATGAGAAATTAGGGGAATCTATTACTAATTAACATTATTATTTTGATAGCATTTTCCAATGAAACTTCTATGAGTTTACTTGCTTTCCAATAAGTACACCAGTGGAAAATGTGTCCACTGTATGCTTAGGAGTTTAACCCCTTAAGGACACATGACATGTGTGACATGTCATAATTCCCTTTTATTCCAGAAGTTTGGTCCTTAAGGGGTTAAAGAGTATTCATTCCTTTGTCTATGCACCTTGCAGTTTGCATAAACATATGATTCTATGTACAACAGACTTGAGGAAGACATTCCATGATTTTATTTTGTATTGCAATTATTTATCATCTATTTATTAATCTGCATAAAATTATCAATTCTTTCTAGAGCAAGGGTTTCTCATTTGTACAAAATATAATGTGAAGTGTATTCCATGTTTAATAGAAATATACTATTGACTGTGAAATGTTTAATGCATTAAAAATATACTCATGGCACATTAAAAAATAGTATTAATATTTTCTTTTTTAGTATAATTTTTGTACGCCAGATACCTTTGTACCATTTTACAAAGTAAGCATATTAAACTGAAGATAAAGTGTGCATGAATGATATTGTTAATCTTCAGTTTATTGCTTTTGTTCTTAGTAATTGAATCGTTCTCATTAGCCGTTCATATAAGACCCAGAACAATCAGCATCTGATTAAAGTAGATTGCACTGGACCTAAGGAAAATAAAAATACACACAATGTTCAAGCATCTAAATAAGAATCCAGGTGTCACATCTAAAAGTAATTTTAATATTATATTAAAATATATTAGATAAAAGAATGGGATATCCACAAAAATGCAAATATATTTTAATACAATAAAAAACTGACACTTATGAAGTAAGAATAAAAAACACTAAAATGAAATGATAATGTCTAATTATTTGTAGCGCATACGAATAAACTATTAATTCATCTGATCTTTATTTATTTTTAACCACAAGCTTACTTGCATTTATTTGGGTTCCTTTAGACTCTGTCGCAATACAAGTTCTATAAAGACTGTCTTGATAAAGGTCCTGTTAAAATCTAGTTTTTCAGTTAGTTGATTATGTATCAAAGGATTTGATTGCCTGATAGACTCAAGCATGGTGGAAAAAGTCAATTCCTCTGAAGATTTTTTTTGTATTTTTTGTTTTGAAACAGCAGAATTTAGTGCATAGCCAAAAAAAGTTGGGAAGGCAACTTGGGCAGACAAATTTTGTTAATTTTTTTTTTTTAACTGTGCCTATGGCTGTGCTGACGTGCAAAAATAGTTGCAACATTGTCTGACTTAATGGCTATGCAATATCGGGCATTAAATAGGAAGTCAGGGAACTGAGTTTTGTACTTATTGATAATATTTTTCTTTTGTTATCTTATTAATTAAGTCATTTTAAGTGGAAAATAAGGGATTTATCCAAAAGGAAAAAGTCAGTGGGCAAATATTATCTATCCATCACTTTCACCTTGACAAGAACATAGCTTTCCCATACTTCCAGTCTGTAGTTTCAGCAATCACAAGACTTTTAGGGCAAAACCACTTCAAAGAAAGGTATTTGAAAAAAAGCATAGAAGAAGCAGCGGTAATTCATTTTTTTTTTAATGAGGCAAGTGAACAAGGGGATAACCTATTCCAAATTGGTATTACTTTGGCTCAAAGTTTCTGTCAAATCCCTAAATGGGATAAGAACTGGCATTAGCTGTCCTGTTATTGTCTCATGCCCCAGTGGGCAACCAATGCCAACAAAGTGGTAGGGAAACTATGGATTTGCTTATGTCAAAAGTGGCGTTACACAGTATGCTGACATAATTTTGTAGCTGATGCTTGCTCCTGTATCAAGAGTTGGCAAGCCCTCACATTACAGTGGAAATGCCCAGGAATATCCCTGCAACACTCATGTACTGCTTGCAGTAAGGTTGGACCTCATCCACTACCACCAACATAATGTATTCATTCATTTATGTTTAAATTCACAGGAAAATAAGGGGTCCGACTGTTCCTGTCCAACCTGTCTCTGGTGTCAACTGGCACAATCCTTACCATTGCCCCAGCTTTGCCAAAGAATGGTGGTAGTAGTGGTGGGGAAGATAGTGCCGGTGGTAGGTTGTAATAACAGCACAGAATCTGATACAGCACCAGTGGACCTGCTGCCTTCCTTAGTACATTTGTTTTCTGCTTCTTTCTTGTGGTAACATTGCAGATGTTACTTAATACCATTAGAAGATAACCTGTCATCATTATCGCCAAAACCCGACATTGGGGACACTACTTTAGTAATATTCACTTCTTCACCAGAGAGTTGCTCTGAAGATCCCCTCAATGTAGACTTTCCTGTGCTCCCTTAGTTGCTTCTTGGGCTAGGTGTGGAATAAGGTTAACGCTTGAACTAGCTGTGGTAAAAGGAACTGAAATGCCAGTGGAAGCAGCAGCAAAAGTTGTTGCAGCATGAAAAAGATGGTGAAAAAATATAACTGCAAGTAGTTTTTTAGTGATTTAGGGAACTTTTCACTTTAAAATGTATTTTAAATCTTGCTCCATTTGATGCCATGATCCTGTGATGTCATGCATATATAATGAATTATGCAAATTAGCATGGCAGCTATTTTCGTTCCAAGAAAAGTGGCAACCCTACACACAGCAAGTGTAAAGCACACTGAATCACTGCTGGTCTGAATAGCAGTTAAACCCTAAATGTCTCCAAGTTTAGTTCTCGCACACTTTTTTTTTAACCCCTTAAGGACACATGGCATGTGTGACATGTCATGATTCCCTTTTATTCCAGAAGTTTGGTCCTTAAGGGGTTAAAGACAATAACCTGGGTCCCAAGGCTCATGGATTAATGAAAATGTACATGGAAAAATATGTCAAATGCTAAATATTCACAGATTGGGTAGACTGTTAATTAAAGTAGCGTAAAACACTCCATAACAAGTTAATACAAAAGTTTGAAATTATTTTTAAGACATAAAAAGGTTAACAGAACACATACTTTATGTAAATAAAATTAAAGTGCATTGTCCCTTTGGTGTTAGAATGTTTACATTATCAAAGATACATGTCCTTGAAGGACCTTTAGCATATTTTTATTTGCTGTGGAGTCTATAAGTTGTCATAGAGCAGATGTAGTAATTATGTTTAACCCCTTAAGGACACATGGTATCTACAAAGGATTTGATGAATAACTTCCATTGATATTCCAGATGAATGGGCATTTAACTGCAATAGGTGAAGATGAACATCCTGCTTATACCCAAATTAAATACACTTTAGCCTGTTTAGCAGTAGCAATATTTAATTTGTCTCCCACATTTGAATTAATGTAGGACCCAACGATATTGCAGTACTGTGAAGTAGTGGTGGGCTTAACCCTATATTTGTTTACTGAAATAGGTAGCCTTATAAAATGTAAAAAAAGTATTTTTATGTGTGTACTGTTTATTAATCTGTATTATGTACAAATTTTGGTGACTACGACAGCACCATTCCTACAAATGCATGTCTCGGGTATGCCCCCAATTCCTTTTTGTCTATATCCAAAGTACTGTGATTTTTAAAGCAGCTGAATTTAATTTTTTTTTAATCAGTACTCAAATACATATGAACTGAAAAAGTGCAGGTTTAAGAGTATTTAGCTTATTATAATTCACAAATTAATTTCGAGAGAATAGTGATTCGACTAAATTTGCGATTCTGCTGAAAAACTGAAATCCTAGTGCCACATGGACTAATCCCAAAGCAACCAAAATGTGCAATGTCTGGTTGCTTTGAAATTCAAGGTTAAATATTTTCCCATTGGCGGCACTAGTAACCAGCAGACAGATAGTTAAAATAGAAGTTAGGGTTCACAATGACCTCTATATTAATACAAAGGGGGGGTTTATATCTCTCCAATTCCTCCACTCGCCATGTAGCCACATGATAAACCCTCCGTTTTGATTTTGGCTTCCATGGCTGAATTTTGGCTGAACCAAAATCGGCATTGGTGACTATCGGAGGTCTCGAACAAAATTTTCAATGCAGAAAAATTTGTTCAAAAAAAACATAAAATGGCACCATGCATGAGTCTATTGCTTATGTTTTAGTGTAATTTATTTAAACTACTAGACAGGCAATGATTCGAAAATTTCACTGATGTTTTGAAAGTATGGTCATTTTACGGATTTGTTTTTCATATTTACCTGCTGCTATTTCTTTCTTATGCTTTCCATACCCACTTCGGGTAAAACACTGATCTAACTAATCAGGATGTGTCCCATCCCTAGGAATGGTGGAAAGGTTCATTGGACATTTCTGACAGATTTGCACACAGTTGGAAAATCTCTTCACCTTGCAACATCTGACAGGGGGAGAAGACTCCCTGATCAGTGTGATTCATGAAGAGCAGACTCCAGTGTCAAGTTTACTCTCTCCTGGTGCTTGATAAGGATGCCCTGTTTCTATTATTAGTGGACTGGGGTGGGAAAACTTAGATGGGTTGGTGCGAGTGGTTGGTGGATGCTCAAAAAACATCCCTAGCTGAGAGGTGTGCCTTATAATGCAATATGACAAAGTTTATAGTATATTTATAAACATTCATTGCATACATTCCAATGTTTTCTTGCTTTAATTTAGAACTTTTTTTCTTCTTCTTGTTTTAAACAAAGTAGCTGTACATTGGTCTTTCCTTGCTCTCTATAACATTGATTTAGAACTTGTAATCTCTTTCCTCAACTTCCCTCTCCTCTTGCCATGTTGGGCCTTTCCCGATGGCTCAAAATAGCCTGTGTCCGTAATTGTTTGCAATGTTGCCATTTCTTTTTAATAACCCACAATCTGCAGAGTCTGAACAATCATATTAAACCCGATGTTACTATAACAACCTTATAACTGGTATTTTGGCTGTAAGAGCATAATGGGAGATTTAGTCCATAGATGGAGTGCCGAAGGTTCCCTACTCCTGAGTTATAAGCTATTTTTTTGCACAAGAGCCCATGTGGTTTTTCTTCAAGAGACTCGGTTCTGCAGGGACTTTGTATGTAGTTACCTGATAAATATTTTGATACCTCATTCCATGCCTGCTCAGTTGATAAAAAAAATAATAGTGTCTCAATCCTGTTCAATAAGCATATCACATTTGTGAAATCTTAGGTTACATAGGACAGGGCAGGGAGGTTCATTCTGTCAGATGGAAGTGTTGACAGAGTGGAAATGAGATTTCTGAATGTCTTTACCCCAAGAGAAAGAAATCCAAAATTATATCAGGGTTATTCACTAAAGTGAGAATTCAAAGCAAATTTAAAGTAAACTTCTAAGGACAACGTAGGCAAAATAGAGTTAGAGAATTTTTCTTGTTAACCTATTTTTTACTTTAAATTTAAATTTCACCTTGAATTTACTTTGAATTCTCACTTTAGTAGGTAACCCTGCAATCGGGGGACTCTTGTGTGATGGTAGTAGAAGATATCCCCGTCATTCCCTTCTTCCCATAAAAGAAAAGCACTCAATATTCCATAAGCAGAAATATCTCTGGAATCGCTGAATAATCCACACATGAGCCAAAGCTTAATGCTGGAACAAGACTGATTTACTGGCACACAGAACTCACAATTTATGCAACACAAAACTCCTCCTCTGGGCCAGGCTAGATAATTGAGTTTCTACAATACACAAAGCTCAATTATCTGCTGGCCAGAAACATTACAATTTATAACAATTTCAGAAACATACTTTTTATAAGACATACAAATATACTTTTAACATCCCTGGGTAGTTGAGGATACTGGTAGTCACATATCCAAATCTCACGAATTTCCGTTCGGTAGTTTCCGTGTCGCATCGTGTGGAAGTTTGACCGGCTTGCCATGTGGAGGTATCCGAGTTACAGTTCCATAGAATCAGTAGCAAGAGCCGGTCTCCATTCGCATCTAACTACATGAAAACCACAGTTCGTATGGTTCAGCTGGTTACCTGTGAATGTTCCCCTCATTCGGTAGATACTATCTACCGAATGCCAGCTTGATTCGTGGAGGGGAACGTATTCATCCAGGACTTCCATGGGGACCAGGCGTTCGCATGTTTCCCATACCGAAAACAGTTCCATGCAATTCATGCGTAAGCCCCGCTGACCGCATTCGTGAGTTTTAAGATGGCCGCCATCCTTTGTTCTCGCCACATGTTCGTATGTCGAATGGCGGCCACCTAGTAGCAATTAAGTTGCGGTTTCTCTGTGTTCTAATTGCTACTTGCTACCCAGGGTGTGTGGTCCCCTTTCGGTAAACGAATACATTCATTCTCAACATTTTGAACCGAACAATATAGACATTAAAACAGCAGGGAGAGGATTAAGCTGAAAGCATATAGGCAAATACATAAAAGTCCTTCACACCTTGGTTACTTATTGTTGGGGACAATGACAATGTTGTTTTAGATCATATACTTGACTGCTCACCAGCCATGGCATCTAGATCATCCCACCTGAGTATAGATTTGAGGCAATTCCTTGCATCTAAATGACACATGGGGAGTCATACACTCTAATGAATGTGATTTCACATTCTACTTGCATCCCCATGACAGCTATTTTAGTTTTGATTTATTTCCTGATTATGCAAAATAACATTGGCTTTGTCATCCACTGTGATCTAATGACTATACCATGGTTTGATCATAGCCCAGTCATTATGGACAGGGACTGGAAGTGGTGTACAGTGCTATGGAATTTGCTGGCGCTGTATAAATAATACAATTATAATAGTAATAATGAACTATGGTCTCCTGGGGAATTACAAGGTGTGTGAATCCCTATCATGGAGCATTTCTCTCTTATGTGACTGTAACAAAACTAGATCACCACCCATGGGTCTCCTCCGCTTATTTGAGCAAGGAGCTCGGATGATGCACAGCCTGGAAAAACTGTTGGGCAAACGCAAAGCACAAGGGACACAAGTCTCATCTTACATATATTCTTGCAAAACGTAATAGACTGGGCTCAGAAAATGAGCTAAAGAGACTACACAGAATAAACCAGAAGTTCTGTGAGAATAAACCATATATACTCCAACCATTCACAATTATGCTCAGAGGCTGAGGTTCCAGAGCAAGCTACTTTCATATGTGGTGGCCTTCTTCTGTGATTTCACAATTCTGAGAGTCTTTTCCTAGATGTCACTCTTAAGCCGACCCTTTACTAGCTCTCTTGTCAGGTTCTGAACCCTGTTTTAGAAACCTACATAAATAGAATATTTGGGTTTAGCAATGTAACCATAAATTTACGGTGATGCATAGCTGAGAAAGATTGGAATTACAGCCCTCTTGAATTCAAGAACCTCCTACTTTTACCTTTCAAACCAAAACCCCCTAAATGCTAAATTCTCCTAATCCTCATCTACCTTATTCTCTAGTCTAACCCAAACTTATTTTACCTTTCAAAGAAATGAAAAATGGTGCTGTTATGAATGATTGTAATAAATCACTGCTCTTATCAATGCAGGGCTATTACAGTATTACTCAGACTTTCAAATATAGAATTTGAGGCTAACATGTAAAAAAACAACTTAAATGAGTTGAATTTAGGAATGGATTTTTGTATCTAAGCTGATAGCTTCTGGTTCACAGGCCGAGCCAAAATTATTAGTGCACTTTTCAATGGCAATTTCAATGTGAAGTTAATGTTATTGTGTGAATTTTCATTTCCTGTAAGTTGCTGATCAATTATTGATTGAAGTGCAATGTAGTTTTTGGATTGCAACTGATGCAGGAGAGAGAGAGAATGCGTATTATATGCATTTCAAAGGAATTGAGATGAATGTATTATTACAATTTACTTGCAAACAAATGCTTAGCGATTTGTAATATCGCTGTAATATTACATTTTAAAGGCAAGCTTTCACAGTTTTCACAGTTTTTACTACCTTCCATATAGTCAATCAACTTTTATTTTATCATCAACATTATAAGCATTATCATCATTATTAGTATTACACATTTCAATTTGTGACCCTAAGTTTAAGCATATTGAATAGTAACTCCCTATAGTGACTAGTGCCACCTTCAATGACTTGTTTGCATAAAAAAAAACAAGAGTAAAATGCACATACTACAAAACGGGGGATTATTTCCTGCAGGGTGTTCCAGAAAGGGAGGGCCTATCCCTGAAGACATCAAATGGAAAAAAGAAATACCCAGGCATACCTGAGGTTTCTTCTAAAAGGCAGTCTTTATTTGAAACAAGGTAATGGAGACAAAGTTTCAGCTCCTCTCTGACTATAAAGGCTCAGAGAAGAGCCAAAATGTTGTCTCCACTTTCTTGTTTCAAATAAAGACTGCCTTTTACAAGAAACCTCAGGTATGCCTGGGTATTTCTTTTTTTTCATTTGACCTCCAATGATTGTCATACATAATCCTCAGAAAGGATGTTAATAGCATAGGGTCAGTGCTGCACCCACACACTGTACATGATTAAAGTAGGGGAGCCATGAGACTTCTGTGTAACACATATGCACTGTACAGAGAAGGAGATTATTCACATTCTGTTCATTTGGTAAATCAGTGACATAGAAGAATGGCACAAGAGTGAGTAGAAGATAAGTGTTTCTGGGTTAAAAGCCGTTTTTAATATTCTTAAATCGTAAATCAAATTACAGTTCACTAGAAAAATTACCCTTTACTGCCTCTTTAAAGACTATTGCATGTGTAAAACGTTTTAGATAACAATGCTCTGATGTGTATTTAAATATGAGCTTGCTACATTTATATACAGAAATATAAATTTCTATTGTTGACTGCTTTGTTGCAGCAGACAGACTGGGTACTTTACTTTTACCCTGTCACAGTCTTTTTGTTTCTGTTCAGATAAATAGCGCTTGGCTTTAGAGCAAACATGACAGCTCCAATTGGTAGTTATAGAGTTCAGCACATAAAAAGCACTTATTTCAGCTGTCTTATCCATTCAAGAGTCCAAAACAACTATGAGGTGCCTAGAGTGGAAGTTTATATTATACCGGCATTTGTAGATGCTTGTTGCTGAATAAAATACAAATGTGTACCTTGACTCTGCACTGTTGGCTCATATCTAGAATCCATATGAAACTGCTGTAGACGTACGTTGAAAATTAAAGGTCAAGCTAGGGACAGCGTATTCTTTAGAAAGGGAAGCAATCTTCTCCTAAACTTATTGTGGCACTGTCACCATCTGGGGACTTTGTCGAATTCACGAAGGCCCCCAGCGGTGACATAACTGCTGATGGTCCAGTGGCCACTGAGAGGTACATAAAGGGTAGATTACTTGCATGAACATGTCCCTTGCTTGTGCCACCATCTTTCTCTTGCTGTCCCTCTTCAACTCCTGGCACTTTAGCTCCTGAAGCTGACGTCAGTGCTGTACTCTCGCACATGCGTGAGAGTACAGCATTGAGGTCTATGGGGGATCCTGCCAGACTGCCTGGAGGGGACTACTGGCTAGCCTCCTGCCTTCTGACTATGGCCCCTGTGCTGATAACTGTATTTTACCCTGCAGAAAGGTGTGAGTAGTGCTACCCCAGATAGCTATGCCATGGAGCCTATTCGTGTAACGAAAGACTATGGAAAAGACTTTGGCTCCATGGCAATTTAACTGTATGTATGTGATCTGAGCGCCATTCGGTAATAATGTGCGCTCAGATCTAAGCTATCTGGGGATATGTTGCATGTATATGTGTTATGTAGTAATTGTAACATTGTGTAATTTTATGTCTTTTTGTAACCATGTTGTTAATGGAGTCTTGTCTCTTTCCTGGGAGATAATTTGATTACTTCCCAAATATCTCCAGGATAGAGAGGAGGGATTGTGATGTCACTGTGGGAGTGTTTTGTTTGTATTGTCTGTGATTGGCTAATATCCAATATGTGTTCCATTGTTCCATCACGTCCCCTAGGGGAGTGTCCACCTGGTGGACACTTGCATAAATACCGGGCAGGTAGCCCTCAATAAACCACACCTACTTGCACCTTTCTTGAAGCCTTGGCTCATGCTTGGGGGAAGGGATACCTACACTCTGGGGATTGCTATAATCACTTACTCCCCAGAGTAAGTTCTTGTAAGAGCTTGATTTGTTCCTGCTACGCTCTTTGGATTTAGGAGCAGTTCACCCACTGGGAGCTGGATCCTGGTCGCAGTGCTGATGGTGTCGGTTGGAGTGCTCTGAGTTCTCAGCAAGCACTAGGAGCATCGATTGGCGGAGGTACTCAGTCGGAGTGCCAGCGGTCCGTCACACCTTCCATTTGCCTGCAGCTGTCACTCATGACCTCAATTTTCATTTACCTTTTACCATATTATACTTAACTTTCTCTACGTCTCCCTTAAAGAGACTGTTACTTGTGAACTTTTTATTAAGATGTCATATATGGAAAGGAGTAGCCTGTAGTTGTGGGAGGGGTTTACCTGGCCTATAAATTCACAGGCCTCCCCTTCCTCTGGGATGAGATGTCCTTGTTCAGTACAGAACTATCTACTTCAGGTTCAAAGGTCATCAACACAAACTACCTGAACTCCAAACAAACAAGCTGGTCTTGGCCTAGTGAGGCCTATGCAAGTATTCATTTTACCTCATTTGAGTAAAAAGCAGCCCTCCCTCGAAGCCCATGGGGCACTGCCACATCCGTCCCAGCCACAACTATTCCTGTTTGCTAGTTAGTGAAAAAAATGTACGTTTGTTCGCTTTGGTCCGCGTTGGGCCACGCTATCACTGACATTCCACACATATTCAGTCCACATTTGGCCTTTCACTAACTAGGGTGGCATTAGCATTTCAGTCCGTATTCCTTCCTCACTCGGATATGGGGAATTTCTCTACTAACGCAAATATGGCTTATTTCAATCACAATATCACAGTATCACAGTGATACCTCAGTTCGGTTCATGCATTATGCTTACTGTATTTGAACATATCTTTTTTTTATATATATTCTTTATTTTTGTTTTGCATATAGGTACAACGGTGCTTGAATTGCCACAGCAGCAGTCTCAAGCTCAAACTTTAGAGGTATAATAAAACATGAGTATGGCACGGGTATACTTTGCACATTTTAGTAAGTTGATGATGTAGATACTTATCAGTGTAACATGAGCGAGTGTATATTGGGTGTATGTCAGTAGGGAGACAATTTTAAACACTAGAGTGTGCTGCTTGTTCCGTCGGATGATGAGGCATTATCGTATCCGTGTGTTAGAGTATCTTGAGGGCTCTACCATCCTGGTTGTTGGTGCTTGTCTAGTGGACTATGTATGAACCTGGTTTGTATTCAGTTGTTAGGTCCTGCTGGGGACGTGGGAGAAATTAGTTCTGCCGAGTATTTCCCTGTCAGGAGTGGGCAACTTCTAAGTTGCTGGCCTGGTGCAGCGGGGAGAGTGTGCCGTATAGAGTTGGGAGTACTTCGGTTCTGTGTCTAGCATTTGGACCTGGCCAATGTCCGGATTTAGATAGCTTATGTGGTATGCATGTGCTAGTGGGGCTAGACGCTGGGTGTTATCGCCCTACTCCTCTTGGTTGTATCGTCTCGGTGTCAAGTTGCTCAGAGAGAGGGGAGGTGGGTGGCAAGGATATAGATCTAGATCCCATCCCCAGTATCGATTCCTCCGAGGAGTCTGAGTACCCGTCCATGTCGGCGGCCATTTTGGGCCTGCATGCTCCGTTGGCCCTTTTGGGGTAGATCACCTATGTTCATGCCCGCTTTGGGCTTGTCGGGTTTTTGCTTCTTCGCTTGCAACCCATGACCACTTTTAGCACCTATGGTCCGGTTTGCCAGCGGTAGTAAGGGACTTGAAATTGCCAGAATGTTAGTGTCCGAACATATCATATTTTATAATATGCAATTTAGTCACCCTATGTTATTTTGTATACTAAATGCTATTCCATATTCCGTTTTCATATGTGTAGCTTATTATTGTCAGCCCAGATGGCAATTTTTGGTCATAATTATGTCTGTTCTATGGTTATACGGCCATACACATGGCCCTCTTCTAAATATGTTACAGTCGCACTTCAATTAAGACATGCCACTGGGACCATCAAAATCCACCACTGGGGACACTCCATTGCTAAAAAAACAAAAACAAAACAATAAAAATATATAGATAAGACAAATTAGTGAATATGTTGCCTCAAGTAATTTCCAATTTTTGACAAAAGAAGGATTTTCCACCATAATTTGTCATCAGCCATTGTTCGCTACCGCTGAAGTTAATAGACAATATCTTGCTTGATGTGTAATAGATGTCAATTTACCTGACGTGTAATATAAGGTTATCTGTGGAAGATCCTACAGTCTCACAAGTGTTCCATAAACTCCATTTTGTACTAATATGCCTGCTTGAGAGCAGTGGCAGAACTACCGCCTGTGCAACCGGTGCAGCTGCATCAGGTGCCGCAGGCCATGTAATATTAGCTGGCTGGAAGGCAAGTACAGCCTGTCACTTTCTCCCAACTTCTTACTGAGAGCACCGCATGGGAGGTAGGGACAATGTGGTAGCAGCACAGGAGCAGTGGGGAGAGGAGCAACCAGAGAGCTGATCCAGACCCCACACTCCCATCAACCCCAGCTAGCAGCAGTGTCCCAAGCAAGCCAACCTCCTGAACACTAAAACTATGTTAACAGGAGGGTGGTTGCAAATATAAAACTTATAACATGTATGTGTTAATGTGTATGTCAAGATGTGTGTGTATGTCCGTGTGTGTTTATGAATCTGTGTGCATGTGTGTGCATGTGTGAGTATGTGTATCTGTGTGTCAGTGAGTCTCAGTGTGTGTATGTATCAGTGTGTCAGGGTGTGCATCTGTTTGTGTGTATATATAAGGGTTTGTGCATGTCGCAGTGTGTGTCTGTGTGTATGTGTGTGTCAGGGTGTGTATCTGTGTGTCAGGGTGTCTGTGTGTGTGTACACCCTGTTCCATATTCTAATGCAAATTCCATTTAAGTGTCACAAAGATTAAATATTTTGTTTTTCAGTTTAACTCATGGATGGCATTGTGTCTCAGGGCTCTTTTGATCACTGAAAACAATATCGGACACGTGATAATTAGATTGCCAGGCGAGCCCAATTTAAGGATAAACTTACTAAAGGAGGATGTTCCACATTATTAAGCAGAGCACCATTTTCATGCCACAATGGGGAAGAAAAAGGATCCCTCTGCTGCCGAAAAGAGTGAAATAGTTCAATGCCTTGGACGAGGTATGAAAACATTAGATATTTCACGAAAACTTAAGCGTGATCATCACACTATTAAGAGATTTGTGGCTGATTCAGAGCACAGATGGGTTTGTGCAGATAAAGGCACATTGAGGAAGATTGCTGCCAGATCCATGCATCGGATCAAGAGAGCAGCTGCTAAAATACCATTACATAGCAGCAAACAGATATTTGAAGCTGCTGGTGCCTCTGGAGTCCCACGGACATCAAGGTGTAGAGTCCTCCAGAGTCTTGCAACTGTGCATAAATCTTCTATTCGGCCACCACTAACCAATGCTCACAAGCAGAAATGGCTGCATTGGGCAGAAAAACACATGAAGACTAATTTTCAAACAGTCCTGTTGATGAGTGCTGTGCAACCCTGGATGGTCCAGATGGATGGAGTAGTGCATAGTTGGTGGACGGCCACCCTGTTCCAAAAAGGTTGCGACGTCAGCAAGGTGGTGGTCGAGTCATGTTTTGGGCCGGAATCATGGGAAGAGAGCTGGTCGGCCCCTTTAGGGTCCTCAAAGGTGTAAAGATGACCTCTGCAAAGTATGTGGAGTTTCTGACTGACCACTTTCTTCCCTGGTACAGAAGGAAGAACTATGCTTTCCATAATAAAATCATCTTCATGCATGATAATGCACCATCTCATGCTGCAAAGAATACCTCTGCATCAATAGCTGCTATGGGGATAAACGGAGAGAAAGTCATGGTGTGGAATCCATCCTCCTCTGACCTTAATCCTATTGAGAACCTTTGGAGCATCCTCAAGCAAAAGATCTTTGAGGGTGGGAGGCAGTTTACATCCAAACAGCAGCTCTGGGAGGCTATTCTGACATCTTGCAAACAAATTCAAGCAGAAACTGTCCAAAAAACTCACAAGTTCAATGGATGCAAGACTTGTGAAGCTGCTATCAAATAAAGGGTCCTATGTTAAAATGTAACGTGACCTGTTAAAATGTTTAAAAAGTTAAAATGTTGTTATAAGTTTGAATGAAATAGCTTTCAGTAAATATGCTGCAAACAAAGCAAATGACAATTTTCAGTTCTTTACAACCTATAAAGTGTTTTGAAACTTACTGTGCGTAATAATTTTGAACAGTGCATTGTAAGTGTTTCATGTTTTAAAAAAAATACTGTTATCATTAGGAAGTTTGTTCAATAAAATTTGAATTGTACTCTTAATAGTTGATAACATGAGAATTATGCTGACTGGTATTTACATCAATTATTTAGGTAAATGAGAAAAATATAATTTGCATAATAATTTGGAACAGGGTGTATATATGTCAGGATGTGTACACATGCATTAGTGTGTATGTGTCAGTGTGTATCTCTGTGTGTGTATGTATCAATGTGTATATGAATTTGTGTGTATGTGTCAGTGTGTTCTATGTGTGTATCCGTGTGTTAATGTGTATGTATATCTGTGTAAGTATGTATGTATGTATGTATGTGCCAGTGTATATGTATACGCATACATCCAAGCACTTAAACACCAACACAACATGTAAATATACTTCTGCAATCAAACGCAAGGATTACTTACAAACACTGCCCTGTATTAATACACTTAAATTAGATACAAGCACCCCTTCAATAAAATACCAGCACCACACTCAGATTAAGGGGGGGGACAGATTAAGGTAAGTATATATCCCAACCTGCTCCCCCTTTGCTCACTTCCAAACAAGAAGACATGGTCTTTGCAAAAAATTAAAAGGAGCAAATCAACTTGTGTTGTGACAAATGTCTCTTTCCTCTTAAATACATTGGTGCTATTTTTATAGAATGTCAGTAATGATAAAAACAAAATAAAAAAAAACAATAATAGTCATTTTAACACATATTCAGTTTGATTTTGTGAAAGTTAAGATAAGCTGGTTCTTAATGGCATCAATGTTGTGTTGAAGGGTCAATAGTGTCAATACTAAATTGTAGTATTGACTTGTACAATTCAGGCTACCCCTAGAGACGATTGCTGGTGAGAAAAAAAAAAAAGAACAGTTTGACTTTTAAAGCCTATTTAAATTTCTCAGGTTCATTAGCTTTTTTGTGTCTACACTAATTTCTGAAGCTTGCTAGTCAAACCTGTGTGTTTGGTCTGCTGTTTCAAGCTAGTTAGTGCTCGGGATAAACTCTTTAATTGGATTGGTGTGCTCCTTTGAAATCACCACTCTTAAATGTTATTTTAAGAATACTGAGGGTACCTTTACCTCTTAATTCATGGGAAGATTTACCCAGGTTCATGGTCCTTACATACGTGTTTTATGTTGCATTTCTTTATATTGTTACTGCTCTAATCTAAATAGCATTTAAGAGAAGATGGTAACAAGGGAAATCCCTGTCTTCAAACAGCTATTGTTGTTTTCTTTCCTCGCTGACTTTAATTATCCCCTAATAGATGGTCTATTTTTGAACAGCTGTCTGTGTTCACATATGCATCTTGCTGATCAATGAGGAATTCTAGGTGTACATCATTGTAAAGAGCAGCAACACTTTACCTGCAATTAGTCGAGTCCCCGGGGAAGAGGAGTGAAGTGCTGGAGCTATTAAATATATCTATTCCTGGGGGAGTGTGTTGTTCAGTTAAAAACCTCTTGAAATCTGCATCCACCTGCCTGTGTCTCGTTCCCAATCACAGCAAGCACTTGTCTAGGGTATCATGCACGAGAATGTTGGTAGGGGTATAATCAAAATAGCACATTTACAGAACAACTTCCAGCTAAAGTGGTAACATGAGTGGATAACAGCTTTTGGATACAAACCTGAAACAAACATAAGATAAAGACATTTTGCAATAAATTCTACCCTTCTCCTCCTGAAAACAAAAAACTAAACTACCGGTAAACTGTTCAATGCTAGTGTATTCTTATGGATACAGCAACATCTATGCATTGCAATAAGCAATAAAATATGAAACCTTGCACATTGATCCTTTACATTTTTATGGGGAGATTTCTGTAGCCATGTTTGTTCTAAACATTTGCATTATAAAAATGTGTATTAATCCTATTTTAATAAGTCTTGTTCCACTCTAAACTCTAAACTTTATTTGGGAGGTTAAAACAAATGGATACTATAAGAACACTGAATGTAATAATTTTCCCTTCAGTTAATTCCCGCTCAGGTTTCAAAAAAGTTTTTTTTTTGCTTAAATGTGCCTTTACGGAGAACCTGTAATTTGCCAAACTGATCCCACCTGCAACGGTAGTCAACAGGGGTGGACTGATCATTGGGACACTCAGGCAATGCCTGAGAGCTAGAGAGAGGGCCTGTGAGAGACCCCATCGTGCTGCTGGGTTTGGGGCAGTCTATCTCAAATGACGATCAACGTGCATTCTTTAAATTTGGAGAGTGCTTGGCACCCAGGCCTGAAGTAGCATTGCTCCCATGAGCTCGGGTGTTCAGCACATTGCCATGAGTTACCATGGCAACATGCTGAACACTGAAGCTTGTGAGAACAGATACACAGACCTTGCAGAAAGCTCGAAAGTGTACTTCCCACCAAACCACCAGGGTTTCCCCCCTCCCTGTCCAAGGTAAACAACAGGCAGATGGGAATAACTTTATTTATTTGTGTTTTTTTATTACATTTCTTATTTTTTTAAATGACCCCTTGGGTACTATTCCCCCATTAAAACCTCTATTCCCTGAATTTAATTGAATGTACCCCACCACTACAGCCCCTGTTCCCAATACTAAAACCACTATTTCCTCACAATAGTTGATATTCCCCCACTACAGCCTCTACCCCACTTTAGAGCCTGTCTCCCCACTACAGCGCCTACCTCCCCACTACATCCCCTATACCTTCATTACAGACCCATTCTCCCACTACTGCCGCTAACTCTCCTCAACAGCCCTTATTCCCCCATTACAGCTCTCAACCCACCACTACAGGTAATATTTCCCGACTACAGCCCTTACCCTTTTACCTTTTTAATGATTTAATTCAGCCCCTGTTTCCCCACTTAAGCCCCTTTCCCACTACTATAGGCCCTATTCCCTCACTGCAGCCCTTATCCACATTAGTCACTGTCTCCCCACTACAGCTCCTACCACATCACTACAGACCCTATACCCACATTACAGCCCTGTTTCCCCACTACAAACCCTATTTCCCACTACAGCACCTACACCACCACTATAGCCCCTTTCTCCTCATTATAGCCCCTAAACCCCAACTACAGCCTTCAACTTCTATCAAGCCTCTCACTACAGCCCCTCTTCCCTAATTACAGCCCCTAATCCCTCACTACAGTCTTCATACCCCCACTACAACCCCTATTTATCCATAACAGCTTGTGTCCCCACTACAGACCCTATTCCCCCATTATAACCTCTATCATCACATTATGGCCCCTAACCACCCAACCCCCACACTACAGTATCTATCCCTCAATTGCAGCCACTCTCATCCTCACTGTAGCGGAGGCCTGGTATTTCACAGGTTAACTCCACTAAGATCCCAGTGAGGCTCAGGAACAAGTGATGAAAAATCCCATAAAGTAATAATTCCAGCAAGCAAGGTAATCCAAGAATATCCCCATACAGATCCCAATGACTGGACGACACACAGCATCAGGAGCAGAACTAACGTTTATTCCACACAACCTCCTTTTAAGCATTTCTCCCATGCAAGGGAGGGATACACATTCATTAAAACAGTACCCAATGGAATAGCAGTTACCTCCCACACATCTCCTCCCCTTAGTATGACACCTAATCCCATTATAAAGGTTATAGTTTTCCCCAAGATCTGGATGTACCCCAAGATTAGCAGGTACACCAATACTTTGGGTACCTCCTGGTAGCCCTGATCTGGGTGACCAACATATCCCAAATTCACCCAGATCAGACCAAGGGTTCGGGAGTTAGGTGGAGGGTGAAATTTGACTGACTGCACACGAGGTGGTATCCGAAAATGGTTCCATGCATTTTGGCCCTGCGGTCGGTCTCGTTCGGGAGGTAAAAGACATATAAAAACCTGCCATCCACTAATACAGTTACGTTCGCAAGACTTCCCTCATTCGGTACTCTAAACTCACCGAAAGGGGGTTGATTCGTCTTCCCGTTCGTGAGTTATGGAGCTCTGGAGTTGTCAGCGGTGTTCGGGTAATCGAGTGTCCGATTTGAGTTCCAGACACTAGACGACCAAACACCGCTGAGCCTTTCGTGCGTAAGATTGCCGCCGCCACGTGTTCGCATGCCGAATGGCGGCCACCCAGATACATCCATAAACTACCTATTAGTCTGCGGTTAGCAAGTACTTTGCAGCTTAACGAGGGACACACTTCACTCTGGGGTGGTCTATTAGTTCGGTAGTTTCCATTCGTATGAAATACAGATGGAAACTACCGAACAATCATACGAATGCTACTTACAATTAAATACAAAGCAGAAACAACACACGAATTGCAGGATTCTCATAGTCTTTAAGGACAGCCACAGTACCATCCGCTACACTCACTACATCCCCTAACCCCTACTGCAGTTTCTATCCCCTCACTACTGCCTCTAACTCCCCATTAGAGACTTTACAGCCGCTGTCACCACATTAGAGCCCCTATATCCCACATTACATCCCCTATAACCCCACCACCACACTACAGTATCTATCCACCAAGTACAACCCCTGTCTACCCACTACAGCTTCTATCCCCACATTAAAGCCTCTATCCCAAACATCACAGTCTCTAAATTATAACCACTATGCTGCACATTATAACCCCTGTAGCCCTTTAACCTGTCATTACAGCCCCTAATAAAGCCAACCACCACACTATGACCCCAATTCCCTAAACAAATTATACCCCCTCCAATACAGCCCCTAAACCACTTCTATGGCCCCTATTACCTCTATTCCCCCACAACAGCCCTTGTCACACACTATAGCTCCAGTCCCCCAATAAAGCCCCTATCCAAAACATTACAGTCCTTTCTGTAACACAAGGATGTATATTTGGACGGGCCTTATATGTGTATAGCTTGCAATTGGCAGGCACAAGGGAGTCATAATCTCCTATTGCCCAGGGCCCCATGAATTGTCAGTCCACCCCTAGTAGTCAAGATGCAAATTGCTTACAGGCTCCTTTTACACAAGAGATACAGTAACCCTGGGCAAACGTTTCAGTCTTCTTTAGGGCAATGTCCCTGAGTTGAAACTGAAATTCCTTTAGGCACAGAGAATTACATCTGAATTACACTTTTAACGTAGGGAGACTCTAAGCATTTGCATTGAAGGAAAAATGATAGGAGAATTGAGAAAAATGACAATGAACGATATTTCAGTAGCTCTTTCCTGCCATTACATAAAAAGCCCTAGATTGTCACATATAAAACTAACCCCACCCATAAGTTGGTATTTGGAGTATTTGGGAAGGAATTACAATTTTTATTTTCAATTGAAAGGGTTTCTGTGAAGCATCTAGATGGTAGTAGGATGGCAGAACTGAGACCCAGAAGCAGATAAGATAAGATGTTAATTACCTTATATACTTGTGTATAAGTCGATCTCGTGTATAAGTCGAGTGCAGTTTTGTGACCAACAATTGTGAAATATGCTATGCATCGTGGATAAGTCGAGGGTAAAACTTGGGGCTATTAAATTCTATGATTTTTATAATTATATACACACACTCTGCATTATATACACACACACACACTCATACAAACACACACTCTGCATTATATTCACACACACTCATACAAACACACACTCTGCATTATATACACACACTCATACAAACACACACTCTGCATTATATACACACACACTCTTACAAACACACACTCTGCATTGTATACACACACTCTGCATTATATACACACACTCATACAAACACACACTCTGAATTATATACACACACACTCATACAAACACACACTCTGCATTATATACACACACACTCATACAAACACACACTCTGCATTCTATACACACACTCATACATACACACACTCTGCATTACATACACACACACACTCATACAAACACACACTCTGCATTATATACACACACACACATACAAACACACACTCTGCATTATATACACACACACTCATACAAACATACACTCTGCATTATATACACACACACTCATACAAACACACACTCTGCATTATATACACACACTCATACAAACACACACTCTGCATTATATACACATACTCTCATACAAACACACACTCTGCATTATATACACACACTCATACAAACACACACTCTGCATTATATACACACACTCATACAAACACACACTCTGCATTATATACACATACATTCATACAAACACACACTCTGCCTTATATACACACACACTCATACAAACACACACTCTGCTTTATATACACACACTCATACAAACACACACTCTGCATTATATACACACACACTCATACAAACACACACTCTGCTTTATATACACACACTCATACAAACACACACTGCATTATATACACACATACTCATACAAACACACACTCTGCATTATATACACACACACTCATCCAAACACACACTCTGCATTATATACACACTCACACTCTGTGTGCATATAATGCAGAGAGTGTGTGTGTGTATATATATAATGCAGAGTGTGTGTGTATATATATATAATGCATAGTGTGTGTGTGTGTGTGTGTATAATGCAGAGTGGGTGTGTATATAATGCAGAGTGTGTGGGTGTGTATATAATGCAGAGTGTGTGTGTGTGTATATAATGCAGAGAGTGTGTGTGTGTGTGTGTGTGTGTGTATATATAATGCAGAGTGTGTGTGTATATATAATGCAGAGAGTGTGTGTGTGTGTGTGTGTATATAGTGCAGAGTGTGTGTGTGTGTGTATATATATAATGCAGAGTGTGTGTGTGTATATAATGCAGAGTGTGTGTGTGTGTGTGTGTGTATATAATGCAGAGTGTGTGTTTGTGTGAATGCAGAGTGTGTGTGTGTGTGTGTGTGTGTGTATATAATGAAGAGTATGTGTGTTTGTTTGAATGCAGAGAGAGTGTGTGTGTGTGGTGTGTGTGTAGTGTGTGTGAACTGGGTGGGGGGAGGGCATTTTTATTATTTTTTATTTTAATATTTTAAAAAATATATATTTTAATATTATTTTTTTATTATTTTATTATTATTTTTTGCCCCCCTCCCTGCATGTTAACTGGTCAGGAAGGGGGGCTATCTTAATCCCTGGTGGTCCAGTGGCATGGGCTGTTCAGGGGGGGAGCTGGCAGGAAGCGTTTACTTACCTTTCCTGCAGCTCCTGTCAGCTCCCACTGTAAGTCTCGCGGTCTGCGTGCCGCGCGGAGCGTTGTGGCAACGCTCTGACGGCCGCGGGTCTCGCAAGACTTACAGCGAGAGCTGACAGGGGAGCTGCAAAGAGCTGACAGGAGCTGCTGTAACGGTAAGTAAACGCTTCCCGCCGGCCCCCAACCTTGTAATGAGTCCGGCGGTCCTGGTCTTTATTAAGCAAGGTAAGTTGCCATAATACAGACAGTGACTCGAGTATAAGTCGAGTGGGGCTTTTTCAGCACAAAAAATGTACAAACCTCTTTTTTAGGCAGCACACAAACAATTCTGAAATTATAAGCCAAGGGTCTGGTAACAAAAGATCTGGTACCATGGAACAGGGAAAGAGCAAGAAGAAGGTACATTGGAGAGTTAAAGGGACATTGCAGGCACCCAGACCACTTCTGCCCATTGGAGTGGTCTGGGTGCCAACTCCCACTACCCTTAACCCTGCAACTGTAATTATTGCAGTTTTCATAAACTGCAATATTTACCTTGCAGAGTTAACTTCTCCTCTAGTGGCTGGCTACTAGACAGCCACTTGAGGTACTTCCATGTTTATAGCTCTGTGAGGACCTCCAGCGTCGCTGAAATCCCCATAGGAAAGCATTGAAAGCATTTTTCAATGCTTTCCTTTGGAAGGTCTAATGCGCGTGCGTCTCCCCCGCCGGCGGCCGCACATGCTTAATAGGTCTCCCCCGCCGGATGACGTCAGCGGGGGAAGAGCGTGGGCAGACCATGAACCAGCGCCGAGGGACATCGGTGCTGGATACAGGTAAGTCACTGAATGGGGTTTTAACCCCTTCAGCAACATGGGATGGGGGGGTGGGAGTTAGAGATGGCCTGTAGTGCCAGGAAAACAGTTTGTTTTCCTTGCACTGGAGAGTCCCTTTTACTGGATCTAGCTCTGGTCCTGGACAGCTGAACAAGGAGTGATATATTCTAGCAGGTTTTCTAGTGGAGGTACTGGAATTATTGCTTAATTGTATTATTTTAATTATATCAATCATTTCATTTCTGAGCTATTCTCACATGCTCCTACTTTGTGTGATACAGGGCATGCCATGACCTAACTTGTATACATAAATGGTATTCGGTGCCCTGCCAGTTACATAAATTACACATTATGCTTAAGGGGACACTCCACTGCTCAAATACAAAAAAATAAAAAATCACTGTACAGTACCCCATATAAAACACATATACATTTAATTGTGCATTTTTCATTGGGGTATATCTAAAAGCAGCTTTCAAAAGTTGCAGATCTCCTGTCTTCAGCCTTTACTAAGCCTACAAGTCTTGATATACTTTACAATGCAGTGCAAAGTCTTTACAAGGTAGGTTCTACAGGAAATTGCTGCCCTTGAATTTAGCTCCACTGAGCTAACCACACCAGGAAGTAAAAGGACCTGTTGTTTGATTGCTAGCCAGGGGTTGCAACAAGGTTAATTGATATAAGTGCCATTTTCTATTTAAACCTGCACTTTTTGTATAATTAAAACAGAGGACACACCCTTCACACATAAAGCACTTCAACAAACTGATGTGCTTTAGAAGTCTGATGTACCCCTTTAAGTAAACTACTCTGTGCCACTTTACTGGAATGTAGTGCACAGCGAAGTCTGACAACCTGCTAGGTGACTAGTGTGTATAATTGATATAGTTATATATAGTAACATAGTTACACAGGCTGAAAAAAAAACATGTCTATCAAAATCAGCCTTCCTCACATTTGTTTTTTGCTATTGATCCAATAGAAGGCACAAAAACCCAGTTTGAAGCACTCACAATTTTGCAAACAAACTAGGAAAAAATGTCCTCTTGACAAGCATGTATTCCTGAACGTATAGTGTTAAAACCACCATCTAACCCCTTGCCCCCCCTTCCTCCCTAAGTATAGTGAAATCTTACTTTTGTTCAAGTCTGCAGCTGATGGATCTGCCCCTGATCTGCCTGCTTAGCTGACATAATCAGAAGTGATCATCTGAGCCAATCACAATGCTTTCCCAAAGGATTGGCTGAGACTGTCAAGGAGGCAGATCAGGGGCAAATCCAAACATATCCCTGGTCCATCAGCATCTCCTCATAGAAATGTATTAAATTAATGCATCTCTATAAGGAAAGTTCAGAGTCTCCATGCAGAAGGAGGAGACACTGAATGGCAGTGCTGCACAGTGTTCAGCACTGCCCCAGGAAACACCTCTAGTAGTTATCTGAGGAGTGGCCAGTGGAGGTATCCCTAGGCTGTAATGTAAACACTGCATTTTCTCTGAAAAGACAGTGTTTACAGCAAAAAGCCTGAAGGTAATGATTATACTCACCAGAACAAGAAGCTGTAGTTGTTCTGGTGACTATAGTGACCCTTAAATGTAAAAATGTAGAGTTGGATAATAATGGTTAAGTAGCATTCCTCAAGGATCTTTTCCTAGTACATTTCTCTTCAACCTGTTTATTAATGATCGTGCAGTGGGCTTTCAAAGTTACCTGTCTGTGTTTTCCGATGTCACAACATTGTTTAAAGGACCACTATAGGCACCCAGACCACTTCAGCTTAATGAAGTGGTCTGGGTGCCAGGTCCATCTAGGTTTAACCCTTTTTGCTGTAAACAGCAGTTTCAGAGAAACTGCTATGTTTACTTTAGGGTTAATCCAGCCTCAAGTGGCTGTCTCATTGACTTAGGCCTGGGCGGCAAAACCAGTCAAGTGGCCCATTGCACCACCAAATCAGTTCACCATCCATGCCCACCTTTTCCTGGTTTTATAACGGATATTGATGTTATGCTAATCAGTAGCTCTTTGCCATACCCGCTCCACGGCTCTGACTTTCAATGTTGTCAGAGTGCAGGCTGAGAATCTCTGAGCCTGTGCTCTGACTCACTAACTGAGCGCCAGAACCACGAGGGAGAGGATATAATCTGACTGCACCTACTTCTGGTGCGCACCAGTGGACCACCAGCGAATCGTTTAAATTGAATATGCTGGTGTACCCAACTTGTGAGCTGTGTTGGCCGCCGGGCGCCTTTGTTGTCATGGCACCCTGCGTGACCGCACAGCGTGCACACCCCAACGGCTGGCCCTGCTGACTCACACTGACGTTACTACTTAGAAATACCTCAATATTAATACAGACATCAGAGTAAACACCAATAAACTGTGGAAACAGAGCTGATCCCCCCAAAGATTTGCTTAGTGGATTTGTTGTAAGATTAAATCATGCCTCCTCCTCTCTCTCTCCCATGCGCTGCTCTGTAGGCTGGGAGGAAGTGAAGAGTAATCACATTCTCCCAGCACAGCGCCACCTGTGGCTGCATGGGGAACAGCTGTTTAATGTAATGCTTGCAGGACGGCCAGCTGCCGCAGAACTTTTTTGTTCCTGTCTCTGCAAATGGCTCCAGGCACTGCTTGCTGTGAGTGTGAGCCACTGTAAATTAGGGGCAGAGGGAACTTGCACTGCGGTAAAGACAGGTCTGGGCAGGAGGAGAGTGCAGTGCAATCAGTGCACTCCCCTCCTGTGGGTCACCAGTAGACTAGTGCACCTGCCCAGGATCAGAGCAGGTGCAAGAATTTTTGCCCCCGTAGGCAAAAGAAAAATTTGCCGCCCCCCATATGACATCACAATGCCCCACCTATATGATCTGCCATATGAACTAATGCCAATGCTGCACACAGTGTGTGTTTACATTAAAAAGCCTGCAGGGACCGGCTATAGACACCAGAACCACTCCATTAAGCTGAAGTGGTTCTGTGGACTATAGTGTCCCTTTAATGTGAGGTAAGTTATAGATTAGTGTCACTAATAATATACTAGATTGCCTACTTACAACCAGATGAGGATGATGATGGGCTGCAGTTTGGATCCACTGGTCTGGTGTAGAACAGGATCTCTGAAGGCTGTTTGTAACTGTGGTCACAAAATTCAAAGTTCTAGTAGAATGGGCCCCAGGGCCTGACCATGAGTATGTGCATAAGGCCCACCTAAAAGTCCACCTACATGTTCCACCCATGAGTTCGCTCACAGGGAGTGGAGTGTGTAGGGGATGTGTTATGTGTTATTGTAGAGGATCTAATGTGTGTGCTTATGGTATGTAGTGTATACGGATACCAGTTTGTGTAGGTGATGCAGTGTATTTGTTTGTAGTGGAAGCAGTGTGTGTTTGTGTATAAGCGATGTATTTTGTGAATCTGTGTTTGTATGCATAAGGGATGCAAGGTGTTTGTCTGTAAGTGTGTGCATGGAGTGTGTGTATGAAATGCATTGTGTTTCTGTCTATATGTAAGAGAAGCAGTGTGTGTGTTTGCATGTGTGTAAGGGTTTGCATTGTGTGTTTCTGTGTATGTGTGCAAAGGATGCATTGTCTTTGTGTGTAATGGATGCATTGTGTGTTTATCTGTGTGTAAGGGAAGCATGTTGTGTTTCTGTGTGTGTAGGGATGCATTGTGTGTTTCTGTGTATGTATAGGGATGCATTGTGTGTGTGCGCGCGCATAGTGTGAAAGAGCTCCCTGTCCTGCTCCCTGTCCTATAGAGCTCTCCCCTGTCCCTTAGTGGTCTCTCCTCTCTACCCCCCTACCCTAGCAGTCACTTCTCGGGGGAAAAAGGTAAGGGATTATCCCCTTCCACCCCCAGAGCCCGGCTGGAGGGGGACCCAGAGGGTGAGGGGCACCTAGAGACCCTATAGTGCCAGGAAAACAAGTTTATTTTCCTGGCACTATAGTGGTCCTTTAAGGAGAGCAGGACACTGTATCTGTTTAGAGTTATTTGAATAAATTAGGGTACTATGGGAATAAATTAAGGCACGTGAGATTTGTTGGATTTAAATGCAAAGCTAAACATTTTGGAAAGAGCAAAGCTGAATCAACTTATACCAGAAATTGTAATGAAAAAAATAAAACATTAAATGAGAAATACTTGGGAATAGTTGTAGACAACAGACTTGGTAACAAGGTGCAGTTACCAGGTCAGCAAGAGAATGTAAGGAAACAAATGGGGGTATTAATTCACTAGATGAAAATGTAATTTTAAGATAGATCAGAAGGCACATATTTTGCATTACTTTCTTTACTCAATCTCCAATTGTAGAAAAGTGATGTAATCATATCTCTCAACTCAAGTCCTGTGAAAAAAAGAGTGAACCCAGTGGAGCGCTAGACAGTGGATATACAAATTGACACTTTGAAGGAAATAAAGAAATGGTGAAGTGTGTTAAGATAAAGGATGGATAGATAGATAGATAGATAGATAGAATCTTAAGTGCAAGTACAAATGGCTGGTCACCTTTCTGAGAGCCAATTGTACTAGACTCTCAGTATACTGATGTGTGTGCCTTTAATGGAGCACTACCCTTCTTCGCAGCAGGAGCAAGAATCAACAACTTTCTGGGTGGGGAGCGTTTTCTCCCTTCCCTTCTGTCAATGTTTCTTTGTAGCTCCTTTTCCTGGCTTGGGCTTTGGGATTTGTGGTGTTTTCACACACTGGCAGCTCCTCCTCGGAGTTCTGGTAGCCATTTTGCTGGAGCTTCACCGTGATTACCTAGGCTGGGATTTTTCTGTAGTCACGCAGGGTTGCCTGCACTTCCGGTGGCCATTTTGCCCTCTCTAGCATTGCCACAGCAGTTTTTCTGGCCCTCTGCAGTGTAGTGGTTTTTGTGTGTGTGCTTTCAATAAGCCTTTTGGGCCTACTATCCATATGATCTCTAGCTTTCCTCTCAAGGTAAGCCCTTTTTGTAATCCTTGTATTTCCTGTCTGGGGTTAATGCAGCCCACTATGTTGCTTTGAGATACAACTGTTTATGCTGTGTATTTCTCAGTCTATTTGCACTGGTAGCTTTATTTATCTGTACAGCCTGTCTAATTGTGCCTCTGTTGTATCTCTCTCACACCTGCTTCTGCGTTGTTTACGCATTAATTTACGGCTGTGCAGCTGTTTCCTCACTACATTTTGTAAATATACATCAGTCAGAATGAGACCCTGTATATGTGGACTGCTAACATGTAGTCCCAGACTGTATTTTCTAAGGCATTGCATAGTTTCCCAGATGGGCAATGTGGGCCTCCTTCACACACCACCAGATCCCTCCAGGGTGAGACTGATATGCATGGGTCCAATCAGGGGCGTACCTAGAGCATTTGGCACCCGGGGCGGATCCTGTGCTTGGCACCCCCCCCCTGCCCCCCTCCCCCCCAAAAAAAAACTGTAAAAAATGTTGAAGGTTTTCTTTCTTTTTTTTTTACAATTTGTAAACTTTGCAAAACCGCTGTCAGACCCTCCTACAAAACCCTTGTCCTGCCCCGCCCCTCCTACAAAACCTGTACTGCCCCGTCTACAAAACCCCCGCAACCACCTTCCACAAATCCCCTGCTTATCCCCCCTTATAAAGACTCCTGTCCCAATACAAAACCCCAGCCACCTTCTATAAAATCCCTGCAGCCCCCCACACACATTTACAGGCAGACAGTCACACACTCAGTTACAGACAGACAGTCACACACTCAGTTACAGGCAGACAGTCACACACAGTCACAGGCAGACAGTCACACATACACATTTCCTCCGTGCGGCCAGTTTATCAGCTGTTTGCTTGTATGAGCTGTACTGGCCGCACGGCACCCTAACTACCATGGGACACTGTGCGGCCACAGCTCACACAGCCCCCTCCAGCCAGGGCCGGTGCAAGGATTTTTGCCGCCCTAGGCAAAAGTAAAGTTTGCCGCCCCCCCCATGTGACATCACAAAGCCCCACTCATATGATTTGCCATGTAAACTAACGCCAGTGCTGCAGTGCCGCCATGTTTACATTAAAAGGCCTGCAGGGACAGGCTATAGACACCAGAACCACTACATTAACCCCTTAAGGACCAAACTTCTGGAATAAAAGGGAATCATGACATGTCATACATGTCATGCGTCCTTAAGGGGTTAAGCTGAAGTGGTTCTGGGGACTATAGTGTTTCTTTAATGTGAGGTAAATTAGAGCTTAGTGCCACGAATAATATACTAGATTGCCTACTTACAACCAGATGAGGATGATAATGGGCTCTAGCTGCAGTCTGGCTCCACTGGTCTGGTGTAGAACAGGCTCTCTGGAGGCGGTTTGCAACTGTGGTCACAAAAATCAATGTTCTGGGAGAACGGGAAGCAGCTCCATCTTTTGGGGGCCCTTTACACAGCTCAAGGTCTGGGTCCCAGGGTCCACCTTCATGTTCCACCAATGAGTTTGTTTACAGGGTGTGGAGTGTGTAGGGGATGTCCTGATATGTGTGTAAGAAATGCATTGTGTGAAATTGTGTTTGTATGTGTAAGGGCTGCAAGGTGTGTTTCTGTGTATGTATGGGATGCACTTAATGTGTGTAAGGGGTGCATTGTGTGTAACGGTTGCATTGCTTGTGTATGTGTGTCTGTGTGTGTAATGCATTGTGTGTTTTTCTGTGTGCAAGGGGTGCATTGTGTGTATGTGATGAATGTCAATCTCTCCTCCCGCTCCAATTTCCTTCTCCTCCTCCCAATTTCTCTTTCTCACCCCCTCCTAATTTCAATTTCTCTCCCCCCTCCTAATTTCAATTTCTCTCCCCCCTCCTAATTTCTCTCCCCCCCCTAATTTCTCTCTCACCCCCTCTCTCTATTTCTTCTCACCCCCCTCCTCTCTTTCTCACCCCCCTCTCCTTTCTCTCCCCCCTCCTTTCTCTTTCTCTCCCCCTCCTTCTCTCTCTCTCTCACCTCCTTTCTCACCCCCCTTTCTCCTTCTCACCTCCTTTCTCACCCCCCCTTTCTCCTCTTTCACCCCTTTTCTCCTTCTCACTCCCCCCTTTTCTCTTCTTTCTCACCCCCTTCTCTTCTCACCCCCCCTTTCTCACCCCCTCCCCTACCTTTGCTGTAGCGTGTGAGGCCCTGTATTAGTGGGTACAGGGAGCATTTGTTTCCTGTACTCAGCGGACTAACAGGAATGCACACTAGTGTGCGCACTTCCTGTTAGTCGGCGGGTACAGGAGACAGCCTCTCTGTACCGCGGACCAACAATCACGGCTCGGCCGCGCTAACAAAAAGAGGGAGCGCTGAGCCGCTTCCCTCCTGTCAGCCCCTCAGGCTAAGCCGGTGTGCGGTCCGCCCTCATGGGCCGCACCGCCGGGCATTTTTTTTTCTTTTTGAACAGCAGATGCTGTTTACAGTGGCGTACTAAGCGGCGCCCTGGTCATGGCACCCCCCATCCTGGTGGCACCCGGGGCGGACCGCCCCCCCCGCCCCCCCCTTAGTACGCCACTGGGTCCAATGCTTCATACTAAGAAGCTTGGCATCCCTGTAAAAGACACTGCAAAGGGACTGCCAAGTCCCCAGAGGGAAGGGAAAGGCTCATCTACCAAGAGAAGCTCTGTCCCTGAGCTGTAAGTGGATGTTTGTTACTCCTTGGCCGAGGAGGATTCTTAATATTTACCAGAAGCCTCAGATGGCACACATGACTCTCATGACAGTTAGGTGAAGTTGGTCTTTGTGGACCTTCTGAGGTGATTGACAGAGGTTCATGCTCCACTGAGAAGGGTGGTGTTGGATGGTTCAAGGAACCCCATGTTTAATCCACATCCGATCCGGCACCTGCAATCTGGTGAATGGGTTTGGCAATCTCATTTCACTGCATTTGTGTCAATATGGATTGCCAAACCTCTGGAAAAAGAGGGGAGGAACAGGCTGCATTCTGAATGTCCGCCTTCTTTTACCTGACAAAGGCATATGTCAAATTTCATTGTGCTGCTTATTACCTTTATGGCAAAGAATGGGTGAGACCCAAGGAGAAAGGCCTGAAGTCCACAATGGACAATTTAATGGAAATGCTTGCTTTCATTAATCAAGTTTTTTCTCTTCACAGATCAGGTGCTGTCTTCAGGTGAAGCCCTGGGTGCAGACTGAGTCAGAGAGTTGGCCCAGAGAAACATTTGCAAGTGTCACATTTTCTCTGAGCTCCTCGAGGTGCCTTTGCAAAGACTGGACTTTAAGCTAGGAAATTTGGGCACCAGATCATGGGGCTCCACTGCCCAAAAGCAGTTGTTGGGCAGTCCTTTTTTTTAAGGAACTAACAGAAGCATGTAAACCTTCATGACTCAATAAACAAGACTAAGGCTTTAATGCTCCACTCCTCCAGTGTTTTTCCAAACCTGGATGACAAAGAAGTTACATGATAGAGTTCACTTCCAGTCCTATTTAGCCCGCACCACCTCCGCCCCTGACTGCTGATCGCGAGTATACTTCCCTCATCGATGAGGAGGTTCGTTCAAAGGCTAAAGGCTGCTATTGAGCTGGCCACATCCCAAGGGGGTTACCTCTACAATATCTTCCTGGTCAAGAAGTATAATGGATTTTCGGCCAATCATAAAGCTATGGCAGCTGAACACCTACTTGCAATATCAATATTCAAAGATAGAGTGAATACATTCTCTCAGAGATCTGTAACAGCCACTTGACTGGTCCATGCGTCTGGATCTCAAAGATGCTCATAAACCATATCATGGTTGCCATAAATCCTGACTGTTGACAGTTCTTTGGTTTCTGCTGGAAGTCGACAGTATGGCAGTACATGTGCCTTCCATTTGGGCTCAGTTTCACTCCATGGTGTTTCATGAACTTGATGAAACCTGTCATGGCTTATCTAAGGTCGTTAGGGATTCAATCCACTATCTATATGGACAACAACCTACTGTTTTGTGACACTGCAGATCATCTCGGTTTATTGTATAACTACTGGAGGCCTTGGGGTTTGTGATCAATCTGGACATGTCTGCACTAATACCATCACAAGCGGTGCATTTCCTGGGGTTTGAAATAAACACAGTGTTCTAAGTTTTGAAGCTTCCAGTGGCAAAGATGACGATCACACTAGAATCAGACAACTCCTCCGGCGCAAGTATACCTGTCTCCGACTGCTGTCATCCTCCATTCAGGCTATATTCATTGGGCCACTGCACTACAGAGCAAAGCAGCACCTGAAAGCCAGTTACCTTTGTCAGTCTCTTACAATTAGGTCATCGAGTTGTTGAAAAATGTTAAGGCAGCACCTGAAAGCCTGGAATGGTTGGGTGATTTTCAGTCATCATTCTAACTTCATGCTGCCAGTTTCAGTGGCTAGGGCAGGGGTCAGTAACCTACAGCACGTGTGCCATTCATGGCACTCGGGTTGGCTTTGTACAGCACTCAAGGCTACCAGAGCCAAACAATCATGGCCTATCAGGAGTGCTTAGTGGTGATTGCAGTTGATGAAAGCCAATCCTCAATTTACGCATTGTAGTATTTAGAGGAAGTGATCTCAGATCGCTATATCCCAGCATTGCTGAACAAACACCCCTCCACCCCCCACTGGAGTAGAGCAACTCACAGCAGCTATTGCAGCTCCTGCCCTTGACCTGTACCTGGAAGTCACTCAAACTGCTAGATAAACACAGAGCTGCAGAATAAGCCTCTTACTTATACAAATAATAGAAACAGTCCACACAGAAATACACAGTTCCCACAAACACAACTACGAACTATCCACATGCATGCACAAACACACATATACACAACAATGTGCATATCATCCACACACAATTCCACAAGCAGCCCTCATTCACAGGCCACATTCATAGGTATCATAATCAACCATACACAATGCCACAAACTACTCATGAATATATTCTATACAATATAACAGGCCACATGTGCACAAACACAACATAGAAACATAGAATGTGATGGCAGATAAGAACCATTCGGCCCATTTAGTCTGCCCAATTTTCTAAATACTTTCATTAGTCCCTAGCCTTATCTTATAGTTAGGTTAGCCTTGTGCCTATCCCACGCATGCTTAAACTCCTTTACTGTGTTAACCTCTACCACTTCAGCTGGAAGGCTATTCCATGCATCCACTACCCTCTCAGTAAAGTAATACTTCCTGATATTATTTTTAAACCTTTGTCCCTCTAATTTAAGACTATGTCCTCTTGTTGTGGTAGTTTTTCTTCTTTTAAATATAGTCTCCTCCTTTACTGTGTTGATTCCCTTTATATATTTAAATGTTTCTATCATATCCCCCCTGTCTCGTCTTTCCTCCAGGCTATACATGTTAAGATCCTTTAACCTTTCCTGGTAAGTTTTATCCCGCAATCCATGAACCAGTTTAGTAGCCCTTCTCTGAACCCTCTCTAAGGTATCAATATCCTTCTGAAGATACGGTCTCCAGTACTGTGTACAATACTCCAAGTGAGGTCTCACCAGTGTTCTGTACAATGGCATGAGCACTTCCCTCTTTCTACTGCTAATACCTCTCCCTATACAACCAAGCATTCTGCTAGCATGTCCTGCTGCTCTATTACACTGTCTGCCTACCTTTAAGTCATCAGAAATAATCACCCCTAAATCCCTTTCCTCATATGTTGAGGTTAGGACTCTATCAAATATTCTGTACTCTGCCCTTGGGTTTTTTCGTCCAAGATGCATTATCTTGCACTTATCCACATTAAATGTCAGTTGCCACAATTCTGACCATCTAGTTTACCTAAATCATTTGTCATTTGGCTTATCCCTCCTGGAACATCAACCCTGTTACATATCTTAGTATCATCAGCAAAAAGACATACCTTACCATCAAGACCTTCTGCAATATCACTAATAAAAATATTAAAGAGAATTAGTCCAAGTACAGATCCCTGAGGTACCCCACTGGTGACAAGTCCAAGCTTCGAATATACTCCATTGACTACAACCCTCTGCCTGTCACTCAGCCACTGCCTTACCCATTCAACAATATTGGAACACAAACTTAAAGATTGCAGTTTATTGATAAGCCTTATATATGCAACAGTGTCAAAAGCCTTACTGAAATCTAGGTAAGCAATGTCTACTGCACCACCCTGATCTATAATTTTAGTTACCCAATCAAAAAAATCAATAAGATTAGTTTGACATGATCTCCCTGAAGTAAACCCATGTTGTCTCTGATCTTGAAACGCTATAAAACAACTGCAGCACCCACAAATAACACAAGAAGAATATGGTAACACATACCTCAAATTAAAAAAATAGTACTGGCATGCCAAGGGACTTCAAAATCTCAATTTGGCACAGTAATACTAAAATGTTGCCTACCCCAGGGCTAGGGCACTCTTTGTGGAAGCCTAGCTATGGGTGGAGTTTGGTCTGAGTGGAAATCTGGACTTCATATAAACTGCTTGGAGTTGATTGCAGGCTCCTTTGCTATTCAAAGCCTAGTGAAGGACTCCACAAACAGCTGTATTCTGCTTCAAATAGACAACGTTTCAGTGGTTCAGTGCATTAACAGACAGTTTTTTCGCTATTGGAGGAATGCAAACTAGATATGTGCACCAGTGAAATTTCCGTTTCGTATGAATGAATTCGTACTGAATAAAAATGTCATTCGTCCATTCCGAATTTTGTCCGTAAAATTCATTTTTGGACAAAATTTGGTAAAAAATAATTTGTTTTCGTCAATTAGGAAG
>OW240912.1:203123153-203253175 GCA_933207985.1 Pelobates cultripes | reverse complement strand
GGCACAAACCCTCCCTTCTGCGGTAAATTCTTTCAGCTTCAGATAAGCCTAAAGCACCTAATTGCATGGGTCCGGGAGGTGGTTGATTAGGGGGAGGTAATGCTAGCAATGCAGTACTGGGTAAAGCAGGTAACCACTGTGTATTCATCCTTCTTTGAGTACGCCTCTCTCTAATACGGTTGTCAATTAGAATGACATAATCTATTAGATCATCCAGAAGAACAGGCATTTCCCTGGATGCTATTTCATCTAATATGTAAGCGGCCAAACCCTCCTGAAAAGCTGTTACGAGAGCGTCATTATTCCAGACCACTTCAGCTTCCAGAGTGCGGAATTCAATAGTATAATCCGCTACAGATCTATTACCCTGTCGAACCCTAAGCAGAGCTTTGCCAGCAGAAGCAACCCGGCTGGGTTGGTCAAACGTACGTTTAAAAGCTGTTAAGAAGTCTGAAAAGGACATTGGGGACGTATTCTCCCACATGGGATTAGCCCATGCTAGAGCTTTCCCGGACAAATGGTTAATCAAAAAAGCAATTTTGGTTCTGTCAGTGGGGTAGGAACGAGGATTCATCACCAAATGAATATCAATTTGGTTGAGGAAACCACGGCACAATGCTGGATCACCGCTATAGCGCTGAGGTGGCGTCATGTGAACCACGTGAGCAGGAGCGGGTACTGGATCAGGAATGGGTTCTGGCACAGCAGCAACAGCTTCTTGGACGGCAGGTTGCAAGTGGGCAGTACGAGCCAGTATGGTTTGTAAATCCTGGGCAAACTGATCCATACGGTGGTCTAAACCATCCATTCTAGCCTCCTGATTTGCTAACAGCTGTGGAATGTCAGCAGGTTCCATGGTGGCCCTGTTGTAATGTCACGATTCCGGAACCTAACACGCTAACAGGTCACAGAGAGGAAGGGTGCTATACCGGTCCTTAGAGTGGCCGGGCTAAGCACGGTAAGAATAGTCAGGAGACAAGCCAAGTAAAGGGAGCCAGAAAACGGGAGAACGAGAAACAAGCCTAGGTCAAAGGAGTGGAGAAGACAGGAAAATCGGAATAACGAGCCAAATAATCAGTAACCAGAGAGCAAGACGAGAACACTACGCTACAGGTATCACAAGACCACAACAGGGCACTGAGGGACAGGAATGGTACGTATAAATACCCTTGGTTTAATTCTGATTGGATAACTTCCAATCAGAATTAACAATCACACATGGGGGATATCTATACCACCCACTGTGATTGTGGTACTGTTCCTTTAACGCCGGGTCACTCACGTGACCCCGGCGTTTACATAATTCAGTGACCCAGCGTTATACATGCTGCTGCTGGGGGGCGTGGAGGACGCGAGCGGCGAGCGGCAGAGAGGAGACGCCGTTCGCCGACAGGTAAGCGGAGGGGAGACCGCGGGCGGCGACGGACTGAGGGTGAGTGCTGCAAGTGGCGTGCAGCCTCCCCTCCTAGCCGCCCGTGGATCCCTGACAGATACACAGAAATTATACACAGACCTCCAGCATGGGGTCTCCATAGAAAAGAATATAAAGTCCTCCCAGACGTCCCTGTGTCTGGGAGATAATTGAGTCAAAAGTTGTAACTCAATTATTGCTCAGTTACAGGGAACCAGACATGAAATATAGAAAAACACCTCAAAATCATATTCAAGTCTCACATGAACCCCACAAGTAATATATCCCCGGATAGCTCGGATCTGAGCACTCAAGTTATCCAAATAGCGCTCAGTTCCGTGCAGTGGAAAGAAATTGTCATCTGGATGAAGTTCTGACCAGCCGGCCACAAGGTTGTAGCCAAAAGCAGTTCCAGGTAGAAAGAGGAAGCGGGCGGTCAACTTTCAGGAGTTCCTGTGTGAATCAGACTGAAGGTTCTCCCTGGCTCTTAGGGAGTGAATGTACCCCTCCGACTAATTAATCTCTTCCACGAAGAGCGCTCTTCTGGCTTGTCTGTGAGAGGACCAGGTGGTGGTACAAGTTTTCTGGTGTTCGCAAATTGGAGTAGCCAAAATCATTTCCAGGTATTTGACTGTATTCAGCCAACAAAATGTCTGCCATCCCATAAAGCATGTGTTCGGTCATTTGAATGGTGGCCACACAGAGAGAGCACTCGAGTTAATGACTTATTTTGAAGATAAAGAGTCAGGGGGTAGTCTGGGTTCGGGGGGTATAAAAGGGAAACCTGGTTCTCTGTTTAGGAAATAAACAAAGGGGTACAGAAAAGTGAGGCGAAAACCAAGTTAGATGGGCTAGAGGAGAATAAAACTAGTGACAGGGTGACAGGGTACTGCATCAGAGAAGGTAGGGCATGGAGGCTTACACATTTAGAGCCTGTTCGCCAGAAGGCTCTTAAAAACTAGTGTAACAGCAACTATCTTCATCACTATTACACTATTTTTGTTTAATTTCTTTTTTTTACCACATATTGATTGGCCACCCATAAAAATTGAGGGGTAAGTCATTGTATATTTTTTGTGCACTTCACTCATTACTTTTGTGTTTGTGGTGGAGTATATCACTTAAACATTGAGTTGTAGTTTTTTGTATTTTAGGTCATTAAGCACCTGTTTTATAGCACACTTTTTTCTTTGGGAAAATAAAATGCACCTATGCTATTCTATAGGGACGGTAAATACCAGTTAGTTTGTTTATAGTATTCCAACACACTGAGCAAAATATAATCTGTAATACATGTTTTACACATCCCCACTCATATAAAAATTGAATCATCACATGGATCATCTAATTGCCTGAAATAACCCTTTAGTTCATTGATTCATTATGGCTTACTTCAAAACTTAAAACCCCTTGTTATTTTATGTAATTCCTTGTCATGAAGCCACAGAGCCCAGCAAATCCATTCAGGAGGGGCCTTGACATACTTTGTAGGTGGGTAGGATGGGATGATATGTGTATTCATTTTGTGTGGGAGTGTTTAGGTCAGGGTTAGGCAAAGAAAAGGCACATGAGCTGTAACCCTAGAGCTATTTCAGATATACTCTGTAGTGAGCAGATTGTGATGTGCATTATGGGTCAGTGAGGATGACCCCCTCAATTTCTTTCATCTTGTCAGTATCAGCATTTCTCAAAAAAAAGCTCATGCACCGATTCTCACAATACCATTTATTATTCCCTTTCTAGAAATTAAGTGGTTTTAGATCATCTATACATTCAAATAGTTTCAAATATACCTTCTATATACCGTTCTATCTTTTTTTCTCCAAAGAATTACTGCTGTCGGACTCTTACCAAAAACTGGATTCTCTAGGACTGTCTCGTGGCATCTTGCAACTCATTAATTAGAATTTTTCAGTGGCAATCAGGGTACTCTCCCAAAAGAAGATCTCCTAATTTCAGAATCTTTAACCACATTTTCTTTACTTTCACCTTATCTTATTATTCAGGTGAGGTCTTTAAGAGGAAAAACAATTCAGGTCACCTTTTTGACCTTTAATGCAGTGTGAACCTATTGCAAGAAAAGAATTCCTCAATGGACTAGAATAGACTACCATGAGAAGCATATCTTTAAATATGCCAATTAAATTAAAAGAGTTATAAAACTGTCTCTAAGGCTAACTTTGTCTAAGCTTTACAAGAGAAGTAGAACTACTGATATGTTCATGTAGGACTTGATTTACTGCACAGTAGTGATGAAGGAAAAAACTCTGGCAAGAAAAATGGTGCTACTTATGGACTCAAACCTAGAACTTTAATTTTCAAATGTATTAAGGAGGAAGTGCCTCTAGTAGCTATCAGTATCATCACATCCCCAAGTCCTTACATCCACTAGGAGAATAGGAATAGAAAGTAGCAATGACACTCATCATCTTCTACTTGTCTATTTATTCTGCCAAAATAGGGGGTACTGTAGAAATATAGAAATTTCTAATATACTATATTGTACCACAGAGCTCCAGAGTGATAAATCTCATATTTTTATATTGAGTTCTGTTGTGTGTTTTATTACTGTGGTTCCACTAGTGTATTTAATTTATCATGCCCAACTACCCACCTATCTATCCATCTCTCTCCCTCTCATCCAACATCAGATTGACAACAAGGATGCTGTGAATGATGTGGTACATCACATTAACCTGCAGATACAGTTAAACCAAGTAAATGTTAAATGTATCTATAATTTAAAGTTTTGTTTCTTGGTTTTGCTATTATTTGAAAAATAGTATTTGGTTAATGTATTACGAGTTGGATGCACATAAAGAAAAGTGTCATCATTCTTGTATGATCTGTGGGGTAAACCTTATACTATATTAAAATCCATTATCTCTGTAGGTAATATAACAATAATGAGTGAGTAGTAATTGTCATGAATATAATGATATGATATATAAAATGTCAGTATAAAAAAAAACATGAGTTACTGTACCTGTAATGTATCTCCCTGTATATATATATATAGATAGATAGATAGAGACCTCTGAACATGTCTTGCGGTATCTGGCACCAAGACAATAGCAACAGATTAAAATCTGCAATTTGCGAGGTGGGTACCCATGGATCAGATTTGTTTTTCCAGCACATGCCACAGATGCTATTAATAATGGTATTGTGAGAATCGGCACAAAGCCATCACTATCTGGGCCTGGTCAAAGTCACTCAGATCTTTTCGCTTGCCCACTTTTCCTTCTTCCAACACATCAAAATCAAGAACTCACTGTTCACTTATTGCTTAATATATCTCACCCCTTGACAGGTGCCAGTGTAGTAATCAGCGGTTTTAATGTTGTAGCTGATCAGTGTGTGTGTGCACGTGTGTATATATATATATATATATAGTTAATTGTTAAATAGAGATCTGCACACACCTGTCAAGCCATAAGACTTGCTTTCCCCACAGAAATGTCAAATTTGCAGTGACATTATTACTGCAAGGGGATTCTGGGTGGGCATATGCAGATTAGTTCAACAAAGAATCACTTTTTTGCCTCATTTTGAACATGGACTCCTTGAAGTTTAGGTTTGCTGTATACAACAGCTTTGAAACACAACTCAAGAAGAGATGGAAAGCCAGTGAACCACTCATGGACAGCTGTTCCGTTGTTAATGCAAATCATCAGCATGAGGTTGGTTACTGCACAGAAAACTGCAAATGTGAAATTTGTAAAATTGTGTGAAAAATTTGAGATTTCTGTGGGAAAATCAAGTTTTATGGCTTCACTGGTGTGCAGATTTGTGTTTAACAAAGTATTGACTATCCACTGACTTCAGGCGGATTTGGTTTTCAATCACAATGTTTCCCCACCATGACTTTCTTGGTTTGTGCTTTGCAAGAAGCGCCAAGCCTCAACAGCAAGCCAGTAACAGGCCTCATGCTGATCAGTTGCATTAACAACAAAACAGCTGTTGAGACTGAGCTGTAAATATAGCTTTTTCACTATTAACTTAATTATACTTACAAAGGAATTACTGTTGTATTTGTGAAGGTGAGGAGGGAAAGGGTTGAAGGATAACTGTCTGAGAATGCAGAAGAAGCAGGGGAAGACATTGTGCAGTTAAAAGGGGGTTCTGGCTGTTTATGAATGGAAAGGATAGAAAAAGTTGAGAATCTGGATGTGTGTCTTTATGTGTAGTTGTATATTTGTGTCAGTGTATTAGTGTATGTGTGCTGGCTGCAGTGGTGTATCCTGGTTTTGTGCTGCCCTAGGCAGGACAAAACTCAGGCAACCCCCACCCCTCTCCCCCCGATCGCACGCGACCCCCACCCATCCCTTCCCCCCTCCCCACCTTCTAAATACACACACACACATTCACTGACAGATACGCATACACTAGCTAACAGAAACACACACTCACTGACACACACAGACACACACACTCACTTGCAAACATACACACACACAAACTCACTCACTCACTAGCAGACACACACACTCACTGAAACACACACACACTCACAGGCAAGCACACACTCACTAACAGACACACACTAGCAAACACACACACACTCACTGACACACACACTCACAGGCAAACACACACACCCTCACTAACAGACACACTCACTAACAGACACACACACACTGACACACACACTAACAGACACACACACTAACAGACACACACACTAACATAGATACACACACTAACAGACACACACTAACATAGATACACACACTAACAGACACACACTAACAGACACACTCACTGACACACACTAACAGACACACACACACACACTAACAGGCATACACACTAACAGACATACACACACTAACAGACACTCACACACACTAACAGACACACTCACTAACAGACACACACACTAACAGACACACACACTAACAGACACACACACACACTAACAGACATACACACATTAACAGACACACTCACTCACACATGTATTTATTTATTTTTTTAACCCCCCGCCTCCTTACCTTTGGGAATGCTGGGGGGGAGGGAGGGGTCTCTCTCTCCCTGGGGGTGCAGGGGGTGCAGTGGCTGGCTACTGGGCGGGCGACTGGCGAGGGAGCTTTTCCTCTGAGCACTCTACTCAGCTCCCTCGCGCGCCGCAGAGTGAGACTGGGAGCCGGGTTGATGACGTCATATTCCGGCTCCCAGTCTCACTCTGCGGCGCGCAAGGGAGCTGAGCAGACCGCTCAGAGGAAGAGCTCCCTCGCCAGCCGCCCGCCCAGCGCCCCCCGACCGCCCGGCATGTCAGTTAGCCGCGAGGCTAACTAGGGATTTGCCCTGGGCATTTGGGGGCGGCGTTTTTTGCCGCCCCCTGGAAAATGCCGCCCAAGGCAAATGCCTTGTTTGCCTCGCGGCTAATACGTCCCTGGCTGGCTGTGTGTATCTGGGAGAGCATGTTTTGTTTTTTTGTTTTTGGGAGGGGGGGTAGCTGGTCACTGTTATTTATATTGCAAAGTGTGGGAAATACTGTATTCTATTTGTCTATGAAGAAGAAAGAGCTCCTTTTGGAAAGCTATAAATAAATGAGTAAAGTTGGTCCCAAACATGGTGCCTATTGCATTTCACAAATCTGAAGATTAAAAACAGTCCCAAAACCAAAAAAATACTGCAACTAAGAATCTTCATTTGATTACTGCAACTTTAAAGCGGCACTGTCATGTCGAACTTACCTTTCCTCAATCTCTTCCTCTTCTCCCCCTATCTCAGGATCTGTTCTTCTTTTCTTCCTGTCTTCTTTAGTTTTCTTTAAACTAGGGACTCTTTGCCTTATGGAGGTTTCCTCCACTTTACCAGCTTTGACCAGCAGAGGAGCAAAGTGTGCTTTATTTCCGCTGGTCAGAGCAATTTTCCCATAATTCTTACTTTTCCTCTGTGATCTCGCGATGCTTCCTGTCATTTTAGACGAAACTGCCAAATTGTGTTCTAACTAAATGAGAACAGTATGTTTGTTTGTTTTAGAACTCAATTCAGCACTTTTCTACTCAGCTTAGATCATCTGTGTTCATTCTGTAGCTGATGTAATGGGGATGATTTTGCCACCTTCCGAGACTGGCAGCTTTGCTGGAAAGCCCCAGTGGTATGGAGCTTGGCGGTTCCAGAGTTCCTTGATGCTATCTCAGAAAGTCCTTCCATTTTTTTTTCTTCAGTCTACTATCTTCTTTATCAAAGGTGGGGAATTTAAGAAACCTTGGGCCTCTGGGTGTTATTGTGGTGTTTTTTGTTTTTTTTTGATTGCCACTTCCCATTTAATTTTAATTTCTTTAAATAACGTTATTTCTAATTTTTTTTTACATATATCTATGTTTATGTGCATATCATCAACTTGTGTTTGATGGATGAACGATAACATCACATCAAGATGCTCAACCGTACTACATCTTTGTTCCAAAGAACCATTTCAACAGCAGTTGTATTAAAGGGTTAAAGGAAATCAACCAAAGAATTCATAAATACAACACTTGTAAGTGAAAACTAAAATAACTTCTCAAAAAAAAAACCTGTGTGAGACTGCTTCATTTAACACACTAACTGTATACACCTAATTACTCCCCCCAAAAAGTGGAGCACTAAAAACACCAGAAACATACATATTTTCAAAAAGTCTAACATACGGATATGCGGAGCTACAAAAAAAAAGAAATAAAGAAAAACACATTAGTGCAGATCAATATGTGATTAAAAACAAAATGCGGCCATAAATAAATTGCATGAACAAAGTCCTGATTTTGCAGTCATAATGTTCAGACTATTCAGACTTTAGTAAGTCCTCTCTCATTGCAAGATATTTATGTTTACACATGAAAATACAAAAAAATAAAGAGGAACACTCAAAATACTAGAAATATACATATTTTTTAAAAAGTCTAATATCAAACAATAAGTATCAAATCAAAAGAAAAAAAAACAATAGTGCAGCTCAATATGTAAATGTATTTTTTTTTGTGTTTTTGAATAAAAGCCCTGATGTGTGATTCTATATGTGGTGCGCCAGCTACATTGGCTCAACACAACATAAGTTTCTCCATTTAAAGCCTTTTAACCCTACACGTCTGTCAGGTCTATGCTATGATACTTCATTTTACTGCAGAGATGAATGCTGAAACTCAGTTTATTTGTTGGACAAGAGCGAGGACAGCCATATAAGTTCCACTATGCTTCACACTAGAGCCAAGATTGGCCTTTTATATGTGAGTTCCCCCTTGTATGTGATTAGGGCTTGCACGTCCTATAGGCGACTTAGGCAGTTGCCTAGGGCGCAATGACCTAGGGGGGGTGCCAGGTTTAGGTGACTGGCAGGAGGGAAGCACACAGCTCTCGTTCCTGCCGGTCACTCAATGTAGCGTGGCCAGCGGCACGGACCGCAGTACAAGAAATTCTGTTTCCTGTACCTGTCCGCCGGCGGAGTGACAGGAAGTGCTCACTCAGTGAGCGCTTCCCTTCAGTCCATCAGCTGCCGGTTACAAGAAACAGAAGTTCCTGTACTACGGTCGGTGCCGCCCGGCCACATTACATAGGTAGGAGGCACAAAAGGGAAGGAGGACCACTAAGGGGGGGGAGGGGGGGAGGGGAAGGATCACCAAAGGGGGACCACTGAGGGGGGAAGAGGGGAAAAGGACCACTAAGTAGGTGGGGGAGGGAGGGGAAAGTACCACTAAGGGGTTGGGGAGGGAGGGAAAGGACCACTAAGGGGTGAGGTGAGGATGGGAAAGGACCACTAACTTGGAGGTGGAGGGAGGAGGGGGAACGGACCACTAACTTGGGGGTGGTGGGAGGAGGGGGAAAGGACCACTAACTTGGGGGTGGAGGGAGGAGGGGGAAAGGACCACTAACTTGGGGGTGGAGGGAGGAGGGGGAAAGGACCACTAACTTGGGGGTGGGGGGAGGAGGGGGAAAGGACCACTAAGGGGTGGGGGAGAGGAGAGGTGAAAGGACCACTAAATGGGTGCCTCTTCAACACCAGACCTGTGGAGCCAGACTGCAGCCTGAGCCCATCATCATCATCCTCTTGTCCTCATCTGGTGGTAAGTAGGCAATCCAATATATTATATGGGGCACTAATCTCTAATTTACCTCACATTAAAGGGCCACTATAGTCACCAGAAGCACTACAGCTTAATGTAGTGGTTATGGTGTCTATAGCCTGTGCCTGCAGGCTTTTTAATGTAAACACACTGCCTTTTCAGATAAAAGACACTTTGTGCAAAACTGGCGCAAGTGGCAGAGCCCATGTGGCAGAGCATATGGGTGGGGCATTGTGATGTCACATGGTGTGCAGGACATATGGGGGGGACGGGGGGAAATTATTTTTGCCTAGGGCGGCAAAAATCCTTACACCAGCCCTGTATGTGATTACAACATATTCAATTACATGTTGATCTGTACTATTGTGCTATTCTTTAGTTTTTTTCTGTAGCCCCATAGATTGTACAATATTGTATTTTTTTTTTGAAGGTACCACATTCCCATGAAATTTATTTTTCCTTAACAGACACCTTAATGATTTTAGCTCTCCCCTCCCTCTGCTACAGTGCACTGTATTGGTTATGGTACTTTGATTGTTCCTTTAATCTTGGCCAGCTAAACCCCTCCTTCCTCTACACATTTTTTTTGTGATCTTGGTTTTGCAATATTACAAGATTTTGCAGAAAATTATTTACCAGATCTATTTCCTTGTAGACTTTGGTCAAGACACAAATATTTATTATAATGGTCCTCCATAAAATATCCTTTTTGGGTTGACAAGGCGCCTCCCACTCCCCGCGAGGTCGGTGTCTTCTGTATAGGTGGGGTCGTCCCCCGCTCCGCTCTCCGGGCTGCGGGATTTCTACCCCCGACGCCGGAGCCTCTGCTCCATTACAGGGGTGGTCCCCTCCGTGCCCCGCCGCACGGGGATACCCACCACCCAGCTCTGCCCTGCCTGCCCCGGACCGGGCTCTTCCTACCTGGGCCCTCACCCGCCCCCACAGACTGGGGCGACTCAGACACTCGGGGGACTTGACAATATGGCTACACTTGCGCCCAAATACGCACCAGCCCCACTCAACTTCCTATCCCTAAACGCAAAGGGCTTAAACTCTCCCGAAAAGAGGTCACACGCACTACGCCTTTGCCAGAAAACTAGAGCCCATGTGGTCTATCTCCAAGAAATCCACTTTAAAACCGACTCTGCTCCGAAACTCAGTAACCACATATACACCCAAGCCTTCTACAGCAATAACCCGGACGGGAAATCTAAGGGGACAGCAATATTCCTACACAAATCCATACCCTTCGTAGCTGACTCGACCATGACGGATAATTCGGGCAGATATGTATTTGTTAGGGGTAAAATCCTGGACGAAACCTATACCTTTGCCAACATCTATGCCCAAAACACGCGACAGGATAAATTCCTTCGGGACACACTCACGACAGGCTGCACAACTTCACGACAGGCTGTCTAGTCCTGGGAGGGGACTTCATCATCGCCCTACACCCAACGATGGACGCTTTCAGGGGCCACTCATCGACACCCCCCCTACACTGCTCAAAATTCGTAAACTTCTCCATCAGTACAGGCTTACGGATTGCTGGAGGGCGACACACCCGACGGCTAGGGACTACACCTTCTATTCAACCCCGAATTACTGTTACACACGCATCGACTACTTCTTCCTTCCATATTACCACCTACCCAGATTGCATGACTCATCCATAGGGGGGACAATGTGGTCCGACCACGCACCACTCACAATTCAACTCACATCGCCACTATGCAAACCCAAAACTACGTCATGGAGGCTTCACGAAAGCCTTCTCTCCAACCCGCAGGTGACCCGAGACGTACAACAAGCCCTGATGAATTACTTCACTGAGAACTTACCGCAGGACACATCCCCCCTCTTGACATGGGAGGCCCACAAGTGTGTGATTAGAGGGATCCTTATCTCACACTCCTCTGCCCTGAAAAGGGCATGAGAACATACGATCCGAGAACTAACTGCCAAGATAGGGACCCTAACACAGGCCCACAAACGAACACTAGACGACACACTTCTTGGGGAACTCACAGCAGCCCGTGAAGAACTAGCACGGGTCCTGCGGCAATCGTACACTAGGGCCCTCCAGCGCACTAAATCCTTTTTCTACAAAGAAGGAGACAGTTGCGGCAGGTTGCTGGCCAGAATGATCAATAAAAAACGCTCCATGACATACATTGCACGCATGTGCGTTGCCGCAGGCCAACTACACCACATGCCAGACCAAATCACTGCAACTATAACTCGCTTCTACACAGACCTTTACGCGATCCCCTCCCACACCCCTCGAGCAGACCCGAGCTTAGGAGCGACCCGCATAAACGCATACCTCACTAAATACACCAAAACCAAACTCTCCCCAGACGCAGCGGAGGCCCTGGAGGCACCCCTGATGGAGGGGAACTGGCCCTGGCCATCAAAGCCTCAAAGACAGGCAAAAGCCCGGGCCCAGACGGCCTCCCCCTCAAATACTACAAAACCTTCCTGACCACAATGTCCTCCCGATATGTCTCGGCCTTCAACTCCATAATAGAGGGACCTATATCGCTACTTAACTGCGACCTACGCCTGTTCACTAAAATACTAGCTACAAGGTTGAACCCACACATACCAGACTTAATCTCTCCTGACCAAGTGGGCTTCGTCCCCCACAGGGAAGCTAGAGATAATACGGGCCGGGCCATCTCCCTGATCCACCATGCGCAACGCACCTCGGAGAGCCTTCTCCTCCTCTCTACGGATGCGGAGAAGGCCTTCGACAGGGTGGCATGGGACTATCTATTCTCGGTACTGGAACATGTTGGCCTGGGGACCCATATGCGCCAGTGGATAGAATCTCTTTACTCATCCCCCACGGCCAGGGTGTGCATAAACGGGGTTTATACAGATGCATTCCAGATCAGGAACAGAAACCAGGCAGGGCTGCCCCCTGTCGCCGCTTTTATTTATCTTGGCCCTGGAGCCCTTCCTACAAGCGGTAAGGGATAACCCAGATATCTCGGGGGTGACAGTGGAGACAGACCACCACAAAATCGCAGCATTTGCGGACGATATGCTATTCTTCATCACTAACCCGGAAATCTCCCTCCCAAACCTCATGGCAGAGTTTAAGACATACGGCCAAATCGCCAACCTCAAGATCAATTATGCTAAATCCTCTATCCTCAATATTGGCTCCCCCCAGAGGAGGGCAGACCAAATCCGACGGAACTTCCCCTTCCAATGGCGGGACACCGCTATTAAATACCTGGGGGTGAGGCTCACGGCCGAACTTCACCATATGAACTTCACCCCACTGCTGGGAACCATACGGAAGAATCTGACAGAATGGGCCACACCTCACTTTTCCTGGCTTGGCAGGGTTTCCATTGCCAAAATGAACATTCTCCCACGGGTCCTCTACCTATTCCAGACACTACCAATCCCACTCCCTACCACCTTCTTCGCAGCACTCCGCACCCTCCTCACTAAATTTATCTGGAAGGGCACTAAACCCAGACTCAAGTACACACAACTCACACTCCCCAAAACAGCAGGAGGCCTGGCCGTTCCTGACCTCAAACTGTACTACCAAGCATGCCACATGCAACGGGCCCTGGAATGGGTAAAAGAGAGGATAAGCAAACCCTGGAAGGCCATTGAAACCCACCACGCAAGCAGGCCCCTTTCAGCCCTTCTGTGGCTGGACCCCTCGACGGGTCGGTGGTTAGTCTACCAACAACCCTTCATCACCGCCACCGTAACCATATGGCACACACAATCGAGGAAACTACGCCTCTCCTCCTTCCCATCCCCACTACTACCCCTGGTGTACAACCCGGACTTTGAACCGGGGGTAAGACCAGGAAACCTCCGCTGCGTCCTCCCACAAAACATACCCAGACTCCGAGACATGACTGCCAATGGGAAAATCTTGCCCCTACAGACGCTCACGGGCACACCCACCCACCCCTTCATGACGACATTTAGGTACACTCAAATTAAGAACTACATCACCGCCATACCACAACACCCCAACATCTATAGGGATCTCACGCAATTCGAACAGTTGTGCCAGGACCCGGAGCCCATGCCCCATAGCATTTCCCACCTCTACTCTATGCTACAACGACAACAGGGACAACCCCCACTCCCCTTCATGTCCAAATGGGAGACCGCCGTAGGAGAAACACTCGAGACCCAGTGGCACAAGATCTGCGACCTAGTGCACCACTGCGCAATTGCTAGCAAAACGCAGGAAACGGCCTACAAGGTCCTCACACAATGGTACTTGACACCAGAATGCTTACAGAGAATGCACTTAGACACGGACGGCCTCTGCTGGAGGTGCAAGAGAGGGGTGGGATCCTTCCTCCACATATGGTGAGAATGCCCACTCATAGTACCATTCTGGGAGAAAATAGCTGCCATGGTGGCCCTGTTCACGGACAATGTTCCATCCTTCCAGCCTGCCCCGTACCTCCTACACCACACGACAACCCCCACACCACGCTACAAACGCTCCCTGACCATCCGCATTCTTAATGTCGCAAAACACCTAATACCTTTGTACTGGAAAAAAGACACAACCCCAACGCTTTCCCTGTGGTTTACTAGAATGGAGGAGTTACGAATAACAGAGGAAATCTGGTACTCAGCCCAAGACCAAATGCAGACATACCTAGACACATGGACACCCTGGCTGGCACGGGTGGGAACGGAGGCATTTCGAACTGTGCATTTAACCATGGGGGGAGGAACGGACGACCCCCAGGAGGAGACACCAGGAGCCTAACGGGACGACCCACACCTGGCTCAAGATGCAGTACCTCACCCTACTCCACCCACTGTCAGGTCCGGGAGGAGCACGAGCTCGGAGGCGCGGCTGCCGACCCCTCAGGGGTGTGCTGGGGGGGTGTGATACCTGTCGGGGTGCTGCCACCCGCAGTGCCCAAAACGGCCTACGGCCCCGCGGGTACGGGGGGGTGGAAGAGCGCCAGTTCCGCGAGTTACAAACTTTATTAGTTTAGAAGGAAACGCAGGATGCCCCTTAGGTTATTCCCATCAACACCATGTATAACGCTGGGCAGAGCCGAATTGTACCAGAGTAGAGGGTCAACACCCCACTATACCACCATCCTGGACCCTAGACACGGGGTCGCAAGGAGGCTGCATGCCCTGATGGGACCCAACACAGTAGGTGCCCCACATGTCCTATGACTGCATGGTGGCTACAGGGTGGGCACGGGGGACTAGACGAAAATTGGCGGGACATACAAAACTACCCAATGTAGAAAAGGTACACGTCAGATATAACAAAGTACTATTCGTAACTATGCACACACCACTTACTCAAGAAAGCGACCTGCGAGTCGCCAAGACACGCCTGACAGACTATGCCCTACGATGTATAAACATGTACAAATGACCAAAGGGACCTGCGTGTCCATGTTTTTCTGTTCCATGTTGATAACAAACGGAAAAAAAATAACGAAATGTTCAATAAAAACATATTTACAAAAAAAAATCCTTTTTGAAAAAACACTTGACATCTATTACATTTGAAAAAGAAACCTAAAACTGCATCTTCTCCATTTTTTTACATCTGCTAAAAAGGTTATTCTAGACATTCAAGATTCATTCTATCTTTGTTATGGAATAAAAGAGGATTTTTCTGAGAAATGAAATACATTGAATTCATTGTTAGCCTTGAAACTAAATGCCTATTTCCAAGCTACTCTTAAATCAACTCTTACAACCCCTCAGGACATAGTTATTTCTACCCCTTCCCAAATAGCTACTGCATTTATATTAATTTCAACATTCATGCAATATAACACTACCTTTTCACACAAGGAACAAACTTCATTAATGAGATGAAATATAAATACTTATGTGCCTTCATAAATTCTTGAATTATAATCAAATAAAAGTGTTTTTAAAAAAATTGAGTTCCTCAGTGATTGGATTTGGTCCTGTGAATTTTCTTAATCACTTCTATTCTAGTTTAAATTGAAATTGTTAAAGTATGTCCATGGTATTGGGTATTTCCACCAAAAGTTTTACCTCAAAATGACAGACTCACTTAAAGGACCACTATAGTCACCCAGACCGCTTCAGCTCAATGAAAGAGAAACTGCTATATTTACATTAGGGTTAATCCAGCCTCTAGTGGCTGTCTCACTGACAGCCGCTAGAGGCGCTTTCGTGCTTCTCACTGTGATTTTCACAGTGAGAAGACGCCAATGTCCATAGGAAAGCATTAAGAATGCTTTCCTATGGACTGATTGAATGCGCGCGCGGCTCTTGCCACGTATGCGCATTCTGCGGATAATATCAGAAGAAGGATAGTCCCCAGCGCCGAGGGAGCTTTCCTCCCCATTCAGCCAGGCGGGAGTGAGACCAAGAGGGTGTGGCGGGGGGACCCACAGACCCTATAGATCCAGGAAAAGGAGTTTGTTTTCCTGGCACTATAGTGATCCTTTAACTTTTTACCTCAGATCCAAATTTATTGACTTTGCATTATATACAGTTAGTAGTCTGTTATGTTCTGTAATTGTGTCTGATGTTTGGGAAGGCATTTGAGCATTTAGAATAGTCTATATTTTTATAAACCATCTGTTATTTCCTGACCGTTGCGAAAAAGAAATGTCCTTACATTCAAAATCCATAAAACTAGCTGGAATATCTACACCATATATACCATTATAAATTTTACTACCCATTCTCTTTTTGCCTCTGTTGGTTACTTTTTCTCACTTGATCTGTGAACCAAATGGTGGGAAAGTGATGTCAGTGTACTGCAAAATATTTGCATATTATTATATTATGTGTATCAAGGGTGGCCAAAAAGTAGATTCCCAGATGTTTTAAAACTACAACATCCATGATGCTTTGTCATTCTAAAGGCATGCAAAGACATGTAAGCATCACGGGAGTTGTAGATCCCCAGATCTACCTTCAGAGTTGCAGATCTGGGAATGTAGCTTCTGGTCATCCGTGATGTATATATTTTGCAGTACACTGGCCCATTTTCTCGCCATTTTGGTATTTCTGATTATGTTCCTTAATTTTGCAAAGCCGAACCGATGTGTAATTGAAATCCAGGCATTCAAGCTAATATTCTATTTTTTCTCCTAGCCAAAAAGTCTGCTCCTTAGCATTTACTGATTGTATTATGTTGATCCATAGTTATCTTTTACTTTCCCTACCCCTTTATTTTGATATTTACACATAGAAAATTATTTTTTTCTATTAAGCTCTCTTCTTAAGAAATTTACAATATTTGAAAATGTCTTTCATCTTTCGTTCAGTATAACTCCCACTATATATATTCCTCTAGATCATCTTCTGCCAGATTGAGAAGATACTGATATTAAATGATAACATTCTGTTCATAACATAATTATTGTCAAAACATATTGATGAAGTGAAGGTACAGCAGACATTAAGGTTTTTAATGTCAATATTTACAACTATGTAGCTCTGCAAAATACCCTGAGGAACATAAGATGGTTAGTACAAAATGTACACGTTTCACTGTTACGATGCTTCCACAACGATATTCCACAGCAATGTTTTCTTCCTGTCTGTATCAACTGGTTTTCTCAGATCTAGAATGTTCTAGACTACAGTGAGATTATACCCCAAAGGACTGAGACTGGGATGAGAGTTTGAGGTTTTGAGGTTTTAGCAGCACTAATCCAAGCTTGTTAAGCTTGACAAGGACCTCTTAGCAGGTCAAAACGTTGTTGCTCTTTTCTGTTCTATTAAAACTGCCTGCGGCTTGAACACCTGGAGATTTTCTTTTTTGCCTTATTGAAAGTGGACCAGGCAATAAACAACATAAATAGAGCAGTCTTCACAAAGTATAGTTGAAGCTTGCAAGAAATATTGGTAAAATAAAAAAAAGGCACAAGTGGCAAAAGAAGCATCAAGATTCAAATATATGCACTTTAACAATTTTAGCATTTCACAATGATTAGTAGTGTAATTACAATAGAGAACAATGTGATATTATGCATTATATATTTGAAGCTTACAGAGATGGATTAGTGGCACACAAATAAACCACATCGTTATAGCCAGTGACTGACCTCAACGTCTGTTGCACAATGTATTTTCTTACCAGGGATTGCAAGATATGAACATCTAAACACAGCACAAACTTTGGAATGCAGTTAAAGTGTTAATTTATCATCATGAGAACTAAATGCAAAGCTGTGTTCTAGTCACATACTGTACTAAGATATTTATAGCAACTTATTGAGACCAAGTTATGATATGACTTTGTTCTCATGCGCAGTTTGCTACCGTAGCAGTTTAATTACTTTTTAATTTGTATCCTATTAGCTACTGTTATGACCACTTTTAAGAACATCTTGTTTTAGAAACAGATCTTTCACCCTTGTGCTATATTTGTTTAGATTCTTTCATATAAATACTTGAAATATTATATCTGCTAAATGCTGCATATTGTCACATTAGCACCTTGCATACAATATACAGTCCTCCCAGTGAGCTTCTAACCCTCATTGTGCCTGTGGCCCTCTCATTGTGCCTGCAGGATGACCTTCTTGCCATGTGAGTGACTTTGCTAGTGGGTCCAAAAGCCCTGTAAGTGGTGGCAGCTATCAGATGTCTTCAACTGGGCTACACACGCCCTCAGTTTCTGTGATTATTCTGACAGTTAAGCCTATTATCTGTGTTTGGTGTCTCTGTATGAGGTAAAAGAGAGAGTACTGGAAAAAAGCAAGAGACAGCTAAAGATGGGGGACACATTTGGAGTGTAATTAAATTGGAGGAAAAGAATCATTGGAAGTGGGAGAGCTCTGTGGTGATGGGACAAAGTAGAAAGCTAGCGGGATTATGGGAGAGAAAGCATTAGAAGCGGAAGAGATAGACATCAATAACAGGGAGTAAAGGAAACAGACAGAGCACAGAGAAGGAAAGACTGCTCTGTAAATGTGGGAAATAGAGTAAAGGTGATAGAGAACAAAGTGAAGCAGAGGACTGCAATAAGTAATGAAAAGGGAATTTGAGAGAGTCCTTTGGGAGAGATAGAAAGCACTACAGGATCTATTGAGGAAGGATAAAAACTGGAAGGGAACAGACCTACCGGAGATGGTAGGATCTACAGGAAGAGTACTAGAGCAATAGTTATGAAGAGAAGGCTATTAAAGGGGTCAAGATTGAAGAAAGAGAAGGTGTATAGAAAGACTGAAGTGTAGGAGAGCACTAGGAGGAAGAACAACTGACAAAGGGCGAATAGTAATGAGAAGGATGTAGGGAGCAATAAGAAACAATATGTGTGATTGTCCTGTTTCACTGTGAAGAGGGTTGGCTGTATATGATATAGGAATTTTGATTATTAATATTGTAATTGAGATCGTGGATTATCCAGACTATTTCGCTGTTCTGTTTTTCCAATATTTCACACCTGCACAACCAGTAAGCTTTGTATATTTGTATATTCTTCTTGGAGGTCTGCAGCATCAGGCATATATTAGATCAAATGCTGCTCTATTGTGAGTATGCCAATAAAGCATTCACCTCCTACTTGAATTCAAATTTATGGACTCTGTGCTTTTCTTTGTTAAATCCATTACCTGAAGAATTTTAGTATGTATTTTCATCCAACTTCTGCTTTTTACTATAATTATGTTTCTAAAAACAAATGTGCTTACTCATTAAGAATTGAAAACTGAGACTTCAGATGGGCATTTGTTTTAATCCCAAATTACTTAATCCAATGACTGGAATATTTTAATGTGACATTTATAGTACTGTATTGTAAGGTTTGTAATATCTGGATCAGAAGAAGGAGCCAGGCTGCAGAAGATGATCTAACGCTTGATCCAGTACATGTCAACCAATTACCCCGAGGGTGTGAGCTTTCAGATATTACAGCCACATATCAGATTCTTTAAATTGTATGGGCACTAGAGCATTAAAGACACATGACAAAATCCATAGTTATTTTCTAGGTCAGACTCTGTGTAATCAGTACACAATATGGAAAATTACAACACCAAGACAAGGACCCAGGGGACATTAGCACTACTGGAGCAACATCCAGGCCAGAATAGCACATTAGCAAGACATGACATAAGAACTCAGGAGATAAGAGTTAGAGACCAGTACCAGAATAATTAAATGATCACATATAGAACCATGCAGTATGGAACAGAGAACAGGGACAGAGGTAAACACTGAGCAGAAGCATTCAGTACTATAGAGGAAATGGTAACTGTATCCTGAAGGGCATTATCACGTAGTCAGCTGGGGCAGGGATCAGAAACAAAAACTTTAGTAGCAGGAATGTCACATTTACAAATAATGAAATGATAAAGGAAACACAACTTAGTCCTTTTTGTTTTTTGTAAAGGCTGCAACACATGTTGCTTCTAGTGGCTGTCCAGTTAACCACATCAGAAGAAAGGAATGTTAACTGAAGAGTCAGATTCGGGTCACCACTGTAGAACAAGGATATCCAGCCTGCCACTGTGGACTAATAAGGGATACACATGCATATGTAACAAGCTACTCAGACAAGTATCCTTATCTCACACCGCAACCAGAATAGATGACTGTCAGAGGACACATGTGACTGCTAGCTGCTAAATTAATCACTAAGGGATGAAGATAATGCACTAGGCATAATATTTCAGAGTTTTCTACTCAAGAGTAGTATTCTACAAAAAAAATATAAAATGTATACCAATCTTGTTACTGCATTGACATTGATAAACTTGTGCATGGCAAAAAAAAAAATATGATTCAATTCGCCTGAAAAAAATTAAACGTAATTCAGCATTTTGATTTAAATAAATGTATCTATGCAAATGTTTTGGGGAAAATTATTTGGATGAACCAAAGTGGTGTGAAAGTGCACCTGTTAATTTACTGCAAAATATATATAATGTAAATTTTATGTATATATTTTGCAGTACACCGATAGGAGAATTTTCTCACCATTTGGTTCACAGATCATGTTAAGAAGAATTAACAGCTAAAGTAAAAAAAAGAGTTGTAAAAAATCTATACTTCTATACTTACTGAAATATGTAATATTTGTGTTTGGGGCCATTTCAATATAGTATGAAATAGCAAGTGAGTATACTTATCCCAATTATAATAAAAGTCGGTAGAGGTGTGCCGAAACCAACGTGTTTGGTAGGCCTGTAAAATAAGTGGGCAAAAGGAATACCCATATGGTGTTATCAAAGATATTTATTACGAAAACACAAGACATGGAGTTAGCGTATTACGATGGCATTACACAAATGCATTCCTTAATTCCTGTGTCGGCTCAGGTATGTCTTGTAGGTGGAGTAGTACTGCATAAGTACCTCGTGACCCCTCTGGTTGGTCTTAGTTGATGGTAAGCTTAATATGTAGTGATTTTGTATTTGTACAGGTTAGAATACCGTAAGCAACGCTTGGAATCATGTTGCCCTGTGATGGTAAATTCTCTGGTCGTAGGAAACCATAAAAGCCAAGTATATGGCGGCTTTAAGAATGGTGTTTGTAACTGAGAACATGTGGTGTTGAATGCCCGGGAGATATAACTAACTATTGTTGTGTGACATTTATATTGATGTGGCAAAAATGTTGAAAGCCCCCAACGTGTATTCTTGAACCAGTTTGTACGGTGGTGATCTGACATGAACTTTGATAGATGCAGTAAGCTCTGTCATAGCAGTGTGCGTATTCTTGATGGCCAACTGTTTAAATTCGTGTTGTGACTTAGCAACTCTTCTATTCCATAGGTATTCTTGGAGATGGGGAGCAATCGTGGCTATCGGTGAGTTATTTGTTAGGGACCTCCTGAACGCCTAAAACTGAAGACTAGATAATCGGTCAACAGCTGTATTGTAAATGCCTGGTACGTGGTAACATACCATATTGGTGACAGGCTTCCCCTACGTTAGTCGTCTGATGATTTCATAATAAGGGATACCAGACCGGACTGGTTTATGACGTGGTCAATTGACACTTGTCAGAGACCTCGAACCGGTCTGCTTGCCCATAAATGACCCCATGTTGCTGCTGAGGCTATGATGGATAGGCATGCAGAGTTCTTTAAGGAACCTTTGATGTGATTACTTCCCTGGCCACCAACCCCATAGCCAAATGTCCCCTGAGATTGCAGCAAGTCCTGTGTAACCCACTGCATCGGGGTGATTACATATGTAGATGACCCTAGTTAAAGACATATATATATGTATAGGTAAGAGGCACCTTAACATATTGCGCCTAGTGAGTTCCCGCTGGGCATCCTTCCGCTAGAAGAACCTGAAATATGTATGAAGTATGTGGGACATTTTTCGTTTAACAGCGGTAACTAATATTGGAGATCACGTAAGTGTCTGTGACTGGAGTTGTAAATGCAGAGAAAGGGCCGTATAGGGAGGATTTGAGTGGTCTAACGTGACCATGGTCATATGTAATTGCCCCCTGTGGGTGAGAAGTGAGTCATAGTGGATTGCTCGCAGTGGGTTGTATGTAACGTGAGAGTGATGGCCTAGTGAGGGCCCCGTGTAGAGGCCTGCTGTGGTAGGTTGTGACAAAATTGCAAACTTATGTCAGAATTGTAACTCCTATGCCGTATGTACTAGCCCAAATGAGGGGCTGCCAGTATGCTATAGTGGTTAGCCTTTTGGGGGGTCGTTTGCAGCATATGAAGCATGTGGTTGTGAATAAATTGGCGGCGGTATGCTAAGGTCATGTTTGCCCTTGTAAGCTGGAATTACTTAAAAGCCTAGATGCTGGGTAAGGCCGTACCATAGGCATTGCACATGCATGGCTAATGTGGTAACTTGTACCTTGGTTGCCCGAGCAGTCAAATAGCCAGGAAAGCAGGAAGGACAGTATAATATGATGTATATGAACTGTTCTAATACGCAGCGGTGATGTGGAAATAGTCCAGTTTGGAATTGACTACATAAGCAATGGCGAATGGCTACTAAGTACGACCCCTGGAAACTTAAATGACCCACATGATAACTCAGGATGAATCATAATGTATGTGGCATGTTGCATGCGTCATAAATTGACAATATGCTAAATTGAAGTAGTGCAATAAGAGGTAAGGAGAATGTCTGTTATGAGGGAATTATTACCTTCTGTGCATTTGGCCAGGAGTAGACCGTGTAGATAGGGTCGTGAGGCGAGCTACTCTGTGGCCATGTGTGGACATTGCCAGATATAGCAGAAGTATAATACTATATGACGTGTTAATTTACAGGTAGAAGCTGTGAGATAGCTGCACTTTACGCATACATTCCTATCCAGCTGATATGTGAACTTAGTGCCCCAAATGAGGAGTTGCAAATAAGACGTATTTGTCCCCTAAGGTTACTTGAATTATGTTGCAAAGGCCCCTTAGATGGCTTTGTGTGAGGACTATGCATAAGAGGTTGAGAGCGGCCCAATGTAGTTCCTGTGTTACTGTGAGGTAACGTAAGTCTGAGTGGAATTTAATGGGATGGGGTTGGTGGTTTTTTAAGTTGTAGATCTGTTGAAAGTTACTGGTTATGACAGCGTAGCCATAATTGAAATATGGTCATACTGATATTGAACCGTAACTTTCAGGGTAACATGATTGTTGTAGGGTCTATACGGGGAACATGATAGCTGTGCTGCAATGCCATGACTTGTAATGAGCAGTACTCTGTGCCATCCTGGAAGGAAATGAGAAGCGAGACGAGATTAACCTCCTTGACCTCCAGGATGTCCTTTGAGGTTTGCCAGTACCATATGGTTGGGGTAATGACTTGAGGCCCTAAGATGATGAGCGTGTTTAGAATTACCGGGTTGGGAATAGGGAGGGCCTGGAATATCTGTTGCGAGTTGTTCCTGGTGTCACTACTGGACAGCTACGGGCTTCCAGTCTCTATAGTCTATCGTTCCTCTGCCTCATGAATATTACTATAGAGGCGATCCTGGTATACAGGTTAGCCTTGCTCGTGCCACTTGCTTTCCCCCATGTCTGATTTGTTAGTATATGCTTGCATTAGCATGTATAGTTCTGCTTTGCGGGAAATGAGAAGCGAGACGAGATTAACCTCCTTGACCTCCAGGATGTCCTTTGAGGTTTGCCAGTACCATATGGTTGGGGTAATGACTTGAGGCCCTAAGATGATGAGCGTGTTTAGAATTACCGGGTTGGGAATAGGGAGGGCCTGGAATATCTGTTGCGAGTGGTTCCTGGTGTCACTACTGGACAGCTACGGGCTTCCAGTCTCTATAGGCTATCGTTCCTCTGCCTCATGAATATTACTATAGAGGCGATCCTGGTATACAGGTTAGCCTTGCTCGTGCCACTTGCTTTCCCCCATGTCTGATTTGTTAGTATATGCTTGCATTAGCATGTATAGTTCTGCTTTGCGGGCCGTAGCTGTAAAGGGTATGTTATCTCTCCGTAAATCGGCCGTGATTCGTGGGATGGTCCACGATCTAATAGAAGATGGACTGCCGGAGTCTCCTTTTGTAGGGGAGGCTGTCCTAGTTGGAGTACTTGGAATAGAAATGTCATCTCCTTCTTCTGGAACTTGGGACATGCTGAAATATATCTGTGTAGGAATCATGAGTTCCTCTTGAGGGTGTATGCAGATGTTTAAACTAGTGCCGAAGTGGCAAAACAATTTGTTAGACTGGTGACCGGTGAGTCCCTACTGGTTGCCAAGCGGCTGGGTCAGCTCTGCCTATGGTTGACGCGAGGGGTTGATCTGCTAGATGTGGGCTTACAAGGGATGAGTCTTTGATTTGCGGAGGGGGTGTGATGAGTGATTCCCTTGCTATGCAACATGCGAGGCGTCTAGCTGTGAATTGGCCCGAGGGGCGTTGTTACCTCTTTCGTGGAGGATGGATGTAGGCCTCGCAGGACCTCTATCTCCAAGGCATATGGTGCCTGGAAGAAATACCTAGGTGGCCATACCGATGCATCTCTATGGAATGAACCTTTATACTAAAACAGTGTTTTAAGGAACCGGGAGCGACATATATATATGAACCCTGTATGCTCGTTGTTCTGCGGCAGTCTGAGACTATGCTAAGGGGGAGGCCTATACCTTAGGATGATGTAAGAACTTATTCTGGTATGTAACATATAGTGTAGGATCTGACGAGCCAAGTCTGTCTGAGCTTGGCATGATAAGTCTGTAACACCAGTATAGAATAAGTTATGTTAGTATAGTAAATGTGTGTTCAGTATCGTTGTACCCAGCGTACCTTTATGTGCTTGTGCCCTGCATGCCGTATTACATCTGAGTGCCATATGATTGTAACTTATCATGTACGTACCAATGCAAGGACACCCAATACTCTTGACTTTGTCTAGTTCTCTGAATCCTGAAAGCGGATCCAGAGATTTGAATGACAAATACCGAGTTGACATGTGCTGCTTCATGTCCCCCATGTAAGGCTGGAGAACTAGTGCTGATACCAAATGCCCGTACCAATTGTGAATCAAGTTATTACTTGCGATTGTGATTAGGTCTACAATATGAACCAGATCTGTAGACCCAATGACAAAATATAGGTGTTAGAATACGAGAACGTGTGATCTGGACAATTAATTCCCATACTGCCTGAATACTCGCAGCATGTATGAGAATTATGTGACTTAGGATATGGAATTGTAATGACATGCCAAGGATACTGTATTTGTACATAAGAGGTTATGTGCTTCCCGGCCACCAGGTGGCCCTGTGCTGCACCTGACCTGTTAAGCCTATGTGGGATATGTGGGTTGTGAATCCCAAACGTTGATGCTGGCAATAAAACACCATAACATAAAATCAGAGGTGAACATGTGATAATATTGACCAATCAAACCAGACACAGAATTAGATGTGAAAGCACCAGGGGTGACCTGGGGAATTGTAATTACGTTCTACATGTTAATAGTCTTAGATACCACTTTACCAGTGTAGGACTCGCTCACTCTGAGGCCCGCAAATGGCTTATGAGTGGTGAGCCTTGCATGCCTAAGTGGATCGCCCTTCTGCCGTTGCTAATGAAGCAGGCAGTGTTAGGGCTGTAATCTAGATTCTGCTGGCCAATCGACAGACCGAGGGAGCCTGCTTGATGGCAACTCCGCACCCCGTGTGTAATTACTCACGGCTGATTCCTGCTGCCCGCGTGTGTCTCGCTAGGCTGAATCGGGATTTCCCCCATCGGTCCAGGGGGAGGGATGTCTGAAATGCTACTGGTCCGAACCACAGACTCGAGGGTGAGAAGATCGGCTACCTCTCCCTGTTTCTGTCCCGGTAGGCCGCAGCAAGTATTCTCCGGCTTCCGGCAGTGTAAACCTGCGGGAGGGTTGACGGATAGCTTGACCAAGATTTCCTGACTTAGTGTGGGCACAGGACTGGATGTGTCAGCGGTAAAGCTGGAGTAAATACTCTATTTTGGAGCAATTCTGCAGGAGCTCCTGTGCCACACGTCTAGTCAGCTTGAAGGTCAGCCCCCACCCATCATTTGTTTTTTATGATTCCTCCAAATAGCATATTCAAAGTTACCAAATTCAGTTGAATCACCGATCGACAAACATTTGGCCGAACCACAATTCACTTGAAAACGAATGCACAAGCCTACAATTAACGCAAACATTAGCAAAAAGAAAGAATATCATTTACATACAAAGGTAAGTATACATGCAGGGTATAAAATAAAGGAGTGTCTCCTATGATTGCCTATGATTGTTTCCAGGGAGCAGTCTATGTCAATTCATTTCCCACTTTTGAATCCTAAAGACTTGGAGACACAAATTTGAGTTTATGTATGTGTATACAGTGCCTTGCAAAAGTATTCATCCCCCCATGCCATTTTTCATGTTTTATTGCCTCACAACCTGGAATTAACATGGATTGTTTGAGGATTTGCATCATTTAATTTACAGAACATGCCCACAGCTTTGAAGATGCTTTTTTATTTTATTGTGAAGCAAAAAACAAATAGGCCAAAATAACAGAAAACGTCAATGTGCATAACTATTCACCCCCCTAAAGTCAATACTTCGTAGAGCCACCTTTTGCAGTAATTACAGGTCTAAGTCGCTATGGATAAGTCTCTATGAGCTTGCCACATCTTACCACTGGGATTTTTGCCCATTCCTCCTTGCAAAACTGCTCCAGCTCCTTCAAGTTGGATGGTTTGCGCTTGTGAACAGCAATCTTTAAGTCTGACCACATATTTTCTATTGGGTTGAGGTCTGGGCTTTGACTAGGCCATTCCAACACATTACATGTTACCCCTTAAACTACTCAAGTGTTGCTTTAGCAGTGTGTTTGGGGTCATTGTCTTGCTGGAAGGTGAACCTCCGTCCTAGCCTCAAATCACGCACAAAGTGGTACAGGTTTTGCTCAAAAATATCTCTGTATTTAGCATTATGCATCTTTCCCTTCACTCTGACCAGTTTCCCAGTCCTGGCTGCTGAAAAACATCCCCACAGCATAATGCTGCCACCACCATGTTTCACTGTGGGGATGGTGTTCTTTGGGTGATGTGATGTGTTGGGTTTGCGCCAGACATAGCGTTTTCTTTAAATGCCGAAAAGTTAAATTTTAGTCTCAACAGACCAGAGCACCTCCCTCCATACATTTTGGGAGTCTCCCACATGCCTTTTCGCAAACTCAAAACGTGCCATTTTGTTTTTTGCTGAAAATAATTGCTTTCTTCTGGCCACTCAGCCATAAAGCCCAACTCTATGGAGTGTACGGCTTATTGACGTCCTATGTACAGATACTCCAGTCTCTGCTGTGGAACTCTGCAGCTCCTCCAGGGTTACCTTAGGTCTCTGTGCTGCCTTTCTGATTAATGCCCTCCTTGCCCGGTCCATGAGTTTTGGTGGGCGGCCATCTCTTGGCAGGTTTGCTGTTGTGCCATTTTCTTTACATTTGGTTATGATAGATTTGATGGTACTCCTGGGGATCATCAAAGATTTGGATATTTTTTTATAACCTAACCCTGACTTGTATTTCTCAACAACATTGTCCCTTACTTGTTTGGAGGGATCCTTGGTTTTCATGGTACAGCTCGAGAAGCGCTGACTCAGACAGTGTTTGGTATACTTACTGAGAGGGTAGTGGATGCATGGAACAGCCTTCCAGCTGAAGTGGTAGAGGTTAACACAGTAAAGGAGTTTAAGCATGCGTGGGATAGGCATAAGGCTATCCTAACTATAAGATCAGGGCCAGGGACTAATGAAAGTATTACGAAAATTGGGCAGACTAGATGGGCCGAATGGTTCTTATCTGCCATCACATTCTATGTTTCTATGGTTAGTGGTGCCTCTTGCTTAGGTGTTGCAGCCTCTGGGGCCTTTCAAAAAAGGTGTGTATATGAAATGACAGATCATGTGACAGATTGCACACAGGGGGACATCATTTCACTAATTATGTGACTTCTGAAGGTAATTGGTTGCACCAGAGTTTTTTATGGGCTTCATAACAAAGGGGGTGAATACATACGCACATGCCATTTTTCTGTTTTTTATTTCTAAAAAATAGTTTTATGTATATATTTTTCTCATTTCACTTCACCAACTTAGACTATTGTGTTCTGATCCATCACATAAAATTTAGATTAATAAAACATTGAACTTAAGGCTGTAATGTAACAAAATAGGTAAAAAGTCAAGGGAGGTAAATACTTTTGCAAGGCACTGTATAATATTTCCTCTTAAACTGACTTTCATTTATTGTCTGTATCATAATTGTATGTTAATAAAAAAAAATTGGAACATTTTGTCTAATAAGGATTTCATTCGGACCATTATTTAAGGAATACCAGAGACCAGTTGTCTGAATGGAAACCAATTTGAACATTGAAAAGATCTGTTGAAAACCCGGCAACTTGCTGATCAATTTATATATATTTCCCTGGGCTATATTCTATTTTTTGTTAAAACATAATAACAGCATTTGGTTTATCTTAATGTTTTCTATTATAGCCTATGGGAGAATATGTACTGTAGTGATACGTCTCCCATAGGTAACAGAATATAATCTATTTACCAAGTTTTAGTCCAATTCCTTTACAAATGTATATTCAGCTGTTTCTGTGGTTCAGCAAATGAGGGAGAATTATATGGTTTTTATTTTTCACTTGGACAGAATTTAAGTTTTCATAACGTATGTTTAGATGCAAGGAATTCATTTCATTCTCAAATATGAATTTTACAGATTTGTAGTTGTTCAAAAACATTAGAAGTGGGATTGGAAGGCAAAGTTACAAAAAAAGAGTTATTCTAGTTATTAATAAAAATTTTAAATTAATTTAGATTAAAGATGGAAAAGCAAAATCTAGTAGCAGGGGCAGGCTAAATATTGGGGTTCTCTATATGTCTCGTTAAAATGTTCTCCTAATTCTTATCTCACATTTTTATAGACACTATTTTAAATACGAGGAAGAATAATTCAATTTAAATCTGAACAAATTAGAAAAAAAAATATTACTACCAGTTAAAAGAATACATACCACAACATGAGACTAAATTAGTGTCACATAGTGCCTCTTGTGAGTGAATGTATGTTATGATGTTTTCCAGTATCTGTAGATTAAAATATTCTCTCTCACTCCCTCTCTGTCTATACATCCATCATTTTGTTTTGAATATGTTTATTGGTTTCACAACATAAAATTCAACGCAAACGTATTTGTGTTTCAGCGGGTAAGTGCCTGCGCAGAGGTGTAGTTATCAGGTCATTTGTTTTACAACATTTAGTTTCATGTTTGGATGTGCACATATCGTAGCTCTTATTATGATAGTGTTCAGTCCTTGTGGTTACGTTATCGGGTATGTTTTTGAGTGTCTGTACCAGTGTTTGTGACCAGTGGGGCCTATTGCTATTTTTCCTGGACAGGTGCATTCTGCTTTTTGTGTGGCTGCAGGAATATCTATTTTGTGGTAGCTTTGAGGCATTTTTTGTTTGTGCTGGGCTATTTGTAGATTGCCCTCGCATGTGTGTGTGCTATGTGTATGTGGTGTGTTGAATGTCTGAGTCTTCGTGTAGCTTTGTGTTCATGCTTCTTGTCTTGGCTGGTGGGTTCTAGCTTATAATGTAGTTTCTCAGCTGTCTTGTGTTGTGTCATCTATGTATCGTTATTGTACGTCCCTTCTTGGTGGCTTGTGCTGTTGGGCCGTCTGTTTGTGTGGTCTGTGTGTATGTGGAGTGCGTCCATATGTGTGCCTGCGTGAAGGTACCTTGTCAGTGCTATGGTTTGTTCCTCAGTTTAGCCCATCTATGGCCTGTGGTGCCACCAGCAGTGTGGCGTCCTGTTCGATCTCGTCCTGGTTCGTTCAGTCTATGTCGTGTGTGTCGTTGTATGTGTGTCTGAGGGTTGGGTAGGTTGGAGTTTAGGTTCGGTGAGTGGTTATAAGTGGTTTTAGGTTATCGGTCGTGCTTTAGGGTGGTAGTGATGCACCGGGCCGTTGCTGCCCATGAGTGTGGCCGGATGGGTGACTATGTGTGTGTGGCATACGTTCATTGTCGTATCTGGTGGTGTCGTGTCCATCTCCGGTGCCTGCGGTTGTCTTTTTGGCGTGGTATTGTGGATGGGTGTGGGTTGGGGTGAGAAGGGTCGGGTGGTTAGTGGTCTTTCCCCCGTCGCCTGTCCGGTTCGCCGTGTCCCGCCTTCCCCCTCTTGTCCACCCGGGTTCGTCGTCCTCCCCTCCACCTGTCTCCGGTTATAGTGCGGCCAAGTGGTGTCTGAAGGAGTCGGATGTGGTCAGTTTCGTCCAGTGGAACCAGCGTTTGGTGTAGCGGTCTCTGTGGTGCGGGGTGTTTGCTTTCATATCCTCGAACTTCCTTGTTGCTTCCACCTCTTCCACCCAGCGTGTTAGCAAGGGTGTGTTGGTCTGCTTCCAGTAGATGTGGATCATCGCCTTGGCATCATTTAGGAGTCGGGGGATAACGGATCTTGTGTACGTTTGCAACGTCATGGTGGTGTGATGGAGAAGGAAGGTGGCTGGGGACCGTGGTAAGAGCTTGTCCGTGACCTCATGTATTATTTTCTGGATCTTTTCCCAGAATGGATTTCTGGGTTCCTGACATGGAGCGCCGTCGGTGTCAGGTACCATCTGGAGAGTATCTTGTACGAGCTTTCTTGCAAGCGCGCCGAGCTCTGTGTTTTTTGTATCAGGGTAAAGCTTTTATCCCAGTCCTCTTCTGTCATGGCTTCATCGAGGTCTTCCTCCCAGTTCCTGATGCACGGGGCCGCTAGCAAGTATCTGCTTGTGATTAGGGTAGTGTAGATCTGTGAGATGGCTCGAGGTGGTTCTTTGTCTTGCCATCCATAGCTTTGTATTGCTTGTTAAGATATTACGAAAAATGGATGGGAAGCAAAATGCTAAATTCCCCAAGACACCACAGCTAAGGTAACAGGTTGTGCTATATTGAGGGTTTCTAAATGTTAATACATTTGTTTTAATTCTTACAAATTGGAGTAAGTCATTGAAATATGTAGCTTCTGACAGATGCACTAAATCATCTGCTAGAGGAAACATGAATAGAATGAAATTTAGAGTTAGTATTTGGTAGACCACTCATCTGGTAGAAACTAGACCTAAGAAAATAAACTAAAAAAATTACCACTGTTCATTCATGCATTTATTTTACATAAAATCAAGTCAAAGAATTAAATCTAAACACAAAATTACTATTTTATAGAATTGCACTGTTTCTTCTAGAACTTAAAAAAAAAAAATTGAAGTATCACACAATACAAACGTGAACCTCCTTTGCTTTAATATGGGGGCCTTATTGACCCCAAAATTGTATTTTTAGTTATTGTTTTATATAAAAAAATGTACAACTTTTTTAATGAGCCAGATGACTAGTAAGTGCTCTCCAGCCGCCATATAATTAACCCACGTGCAGGCTTTTAACAATTTGCCTGCTGACTGCTAGTACTGCCAGCAGGCAAATACTACTTACAATTATTGTTTGCCTGCATAAAAGCAAATAAACAATAATTTGCAAATGTGCATCCTGCTGGATGCATTCAGTTCCGAATTTTAACTAAATTAGTGCTCTATGAATCGTTCGAAATCCTACACTGTATAGGATTCGGATACGAAAGCACTGCTTTCATTCTGGACAATCCAAGTGATTACTGCTGATTTGCTCACGTCTACTAATTTCCAACCACGTTAAGCTTTAGTAAATACGACAAATGCCATAGGAAATCAGTCAATTTCACTGGATTTTTTCCATCCGGACCAAATCCATTCTTTAGTGAATAACCCCCGATGGAAACAATACAGTGGAAAGGTTGGTACTGACAAACACTTACCTCAGAAAAGGTTTTTTAGATGTCTGCCTCATCCTTGACTTTTGTTAGAGTTTGTATAGCAGCTCACTCCAATATACCTCTACCCATCTGAACCATTGTGCTATCAGCCAATTAAAAGCATTTAGCAAGTACATTAATCCCTGCACTACCTATACAGGCCACCACAGTAATTATTTCAATGGGACGGTTCCTTTATTATGTTGTACTGTCACAATTTAGTTTTATGGTGTCCTGTATTTGTGGACACCAAGGAACTGTCCCCAGACAGCACAATGTGACTGCAGCTAGGACCATGCAGAAAATGCTTCAGCAGTACCAGTGTCACCAGTGACTGGAGTTGTGCCTTTTTCTCCACTACTCCTTTATACTTTAGCAAAGTGAACACCCCCCCCCAAGTTTACACAGAATAACATTTTCTCATTAAATTCAATTTAAATTTTGCAAAACAATTAGTGGCTATACTCTTGTATACCAGTTGCTTTTGCTAATCATTCTCACTACCAATATAAGCATTTTATATAAAAAAATACATACTAACTGATATAGTAGCCAAAAGGGTGATGTAAAGCATTGTGTCTCTTTGCCTAATAAACTGTTATAGTAAAATGACATGCTGTGCTAGCTGATGAGTAATAACACACCAATACATAATACAATTAGGGAACTGTGTACTATCTAGCTCTAACTGAATAAATAAGTATATATAAAAAAAAAATAACTGCTTGTTAACGAGCCATAATAATAATTCTTTTTTTTTATTCTTCTTTGTGTTTTAACTTCTAAAAGCAAAATGGAATTGTGCCACTGCAAAATACAGTGAATGAAAGTGTGTACTGAAAATATCCTTCACACGGAACAAAACTCTGAATCGTAGAAAAATAACATTTAAATGGGAAAAATAGCTGATCTTGAGAAATTCTCCAACTTTATATTTGTAACTTGACTATTTAGCTTTAGTATTGAAGTTAAGCTATGCAAACTTTCCCTCTGTCTCTAACCTCTAGCTCACAAAAAGATTGTGATGAGACCAAACACAACACAACTCCCCACAGTGTAAATATAAGAAAACTATTGTGCATGTAAATGAGCACAGACAAAATGTGAACAAAATGAAGGAACATACACAGAGAAAAGGAAATGTGTATGTTCCTTCATTTTGTTCAGACTTTATATTGATGGAAAATATGCTTAGGTATATAAATGTTATTTAAGAACTATTGAAGCACTTTATGTTGCTATTTATATATGGACTTGGGCACTTTAAGAGGAATGATGTTTAGTTATATAAAGGAATATCGTAGGACATTCCGTTTATGCTTGAGAAAGCCCTGAGAGGCGAGGTGAAGCACGTAGCAACGCATCATGCCGAAACCCAGAAGTGTACTGCATCACGCCGAAACACGGAAGTGCCTGCGTGCGGACAGACTGAGACTGGCCGGGAGATACAGGGAGGATGCTCGGACTGTATACCTCACAATACCCAGGACTCTTTGGTCTGCTCCGGAGGCAGTGAGATTTTATTCTTTTGTTTTAAAGCTTTTAAAGATTGATATTATTTACTATAAAGTGTTTTATCTTTGCACTTCCAGTTGTTGGTGAATCCGGATAACCCACGTTAGGATCCAAAGTACCCAAGGGTTTGATCCTCCGTGTGCCCGATAGTCTGGACTCGTACTATAATCACTCCACAATTGTGAATGTATTTCTTACAGAGTTTCACAGTATCTATTGAATTATGACTGTATTGCACCAGGTCTATTTTTGTGCACATGTATTCAGATCCTTATGGCATACCAAACAAGGTGAGTGCATGTATAATATCCTGTTGTGTCACAAATAAGTGTGTGTTTTCTCACAAGTGTGGTTTTACCAATATTGTTATCCCCCATTTAGATTTCTATCTGTATATCTCTGGGATACTTTGACACTTTATCACTTTTTATGGGAGGGAGATTTAGCAAGACAAAAAGCTTTTTTGGTGCATAGAGCATAAGGATTAAACACCCCTGCAACCAATAAAATGTATCCCAACATTTTTGCAACTCAGTAGCACCATCCTGCCTTAACAAATCTCCTCCTTGATGTATTTGAATACAAGCAATATAAACACTGCTACCTATTGCTTATTTTTACTGCTATACATTTTACTGGGGCCTAATCCTTCAACCCATTTCACCGTTAGTAAAATATCAAAATACTGTATAATGTTGGCATCCTGGGAAACACCCTGAACACTGGAAGACAATTGGGAAATAAATACATAACAACAAGAGTGTAATCTGAGTAGACCTTTGCTTACCATGGACACAGAAACTCCAGCACAGTATAAGGAACACATTTGTTCTTACCAACAAAGTAACTCTGGATTAACTTGTAGAGAAGGAAGGATTGTGCTGGTTCAAGCTCTAATTAAAATCAATCAGTATTGAATGTCTTAATATTAAGGACTTGATTAATTTTACAAACGAATAGGCCCAAATATAATATTTTTGGATAAACATTCAAAATTATCTACAATTTATTTAAATATTGTAATGTTTTGATAATGTTTCTATATTGTTGAATGTTATATATAATATCTATTTTTTGATATGTTAATACTTAAAAAATTACATTTATTACAAAATATGAAACCATTTGAAAAGCTTATACAAAATGATTAAATAGGCCCCATTTTAAAATGTTAGATTGATTATTACAACGTGAAACTAGCTTTGGCTACACTTTCAGCACCATGAACAGTGCCCAGAGTCCTGCATACATAGCTAAAACTTCTTTTGTATGAGCTCCTGAAACACTCTGTGATGCAGCCTGATGCATGCAGCCTGGCAATATATAACAGAAAGGCGTTTCTTGATTCTCCTCTCTGAGCCTTGAAATATTGGATCAGCATTATATTGTTTAAACTGTGAACTCAAAATGTCATGGCAATCATCAATGCTTACTCTTGAGGTAAATATAGTATACGGGGAAGGATTTACTGATAAGCAAACAACGCCTACAATTATATTTAGATATCTAACATAAATAATGATATGCTGACAGGAAGTAATTTTTTGTCATCAAAAATGGATGCTTAAAATAATTAGTGCAAGTTTAAGAAGAATTTTGATTATATATCTTGTCAAATGCGCAATGCTCCTCCACTTGGTATTTTCAGCAATGTTTTTTCACTAAATCAAGAATTGTTGAAAACTAACAAGGGAAAAGCCACTGTTGATATCTAAATTAAAAAATAAAAGCTTTCGACCTCTTCACATCTTTCAGCTATTCTTCAAATGTGGCCATTTTGGCCTACACTTTGCAGTTCACTTGTCATTTTTTAACAATTCCTGATTTAAGATTATACATTTCTATAAAAATACCAAATATTGGGGGGCGGAGCTAAACGCGAGCGCGAATGGATGCTTGTTAACTCAGCTCCGAGAGAGACACAGGGCAATCTGCATCCATCGGGCACCTACTGCAACATGGGACACCCCAAACGCCTCTCAACGGCCCCTAACACGGTCGGCAAACATTCCGCGGCTAAATCCAGCAACCTAACTAAATATTTCAAGGATCAGGGCGACCGGCGAAATGAGGCCGCAGGCTCCAACATGGCGCCGGACGACCCGGCAGAGCAATCCTCAGCACCCTCCAGCCCGGCGGCATCAGACAGCATATCACTCACATCTGACACTGATCGAGACAAGGATCTGAAAGAAATACTCAGAAATCTCCCTTCCAAGCAGGATCTGGCTACTATGCTGCAGAAACTCAAAGTGACCTTTGAAAAGAAGATGGATGATATCTCCACAGAAGTCAGACAGGTCAGTGACAGGGTTAACTCCCTAGAAAATGAACATGACTGCACATGCACACAATTACAAGTCCTGCAAAGCACTGTAGCAGCTCACAACACACAAATGGCAGCTATGTACAGGGCACTTAACGACCTGGACAATAGAGGGCGCCGGAACAACTTAAGGATTAAAGGCCTACCTGAGGCTGAGGGGGAGAACCTACACTCCACACTGCAAGAACTCTTTAACCTAATCCTCCAACGAGACATAACAATGCCCATCCTGCTAGATAGAGCGCACAGAGCACTCAAACCCAGGAGCCCTGGGGGGGACTCCCCCAGAGATGTAATCTGCAGGCTGCACTACTACAGCATCAAAGAGGACATCCTGAGGAGCCTCCGCCAGACATCCCAACGACCAGTACAGATATACCCAGACCTATCCTGGATAACTCTCCAAGCAAGACGGGTCATGAAGCCACTCACTGACCTCTTAAGATCCAGGAATATACGCTACAGATGGGGATTCCCCCTCGCCATCACAGCAACACACAACGGGGTCACTGCCACCCTCTCATCAGCCAAAGATATACAAACCTTCACCTCAGCCCTTGACCTTCCAGATGTCTGTATCCCTGACTGGTATGGTCCACTACACCAGCCTCCGCAGCACAATGCCTCGCGACTGAGAGGACAGACCCCGTCGAAGAGACGCTACAACGACCAAACCGCTCATCCAGGGGGACACAGACCGAGAGCAGGACCCCCCACCCAGTAAAGAATTCTCCCTACCATCGCTACCGGTCGCCACCCACCCCTACCATGACTCCAAGACCCAACCTGCGAACACGGACAGCAGAGACACTGTTCAACGAACCGATCTCAATGCCGGACTCAACCTGGCCCAGCTTGGATTACAAGCACGAACAAGACCCACGCATTTCCCTGGACTCCCACCACCATGAGCCTCTCTAATGACTCAACCTACCCCGGAGGCCAAGATTCACACACACCCTCCCTGAAAAGGATCATTCTAATATCCCCAACGCTACAGCAGACGAATCAGACCTCCCACTCTGGCACAGAACCAAAGATCCCACCACACCTCACTTTGGTATCGAACTGCCTTTGATACGAATCCAGGACTTAACCTTAGCCGCTGTACAGACTCCTACACCCGACCCTACAAACCTTGGGCACTCTGTATACTGAACGGCAATGATATGCCTATGGGAAGTCCAGCGGAAGACCTTCTGACTGGTATCATACTTACTCTTCAGCTGGTTTACAATGTATGAGCACATTTTGTCTCCTCTAACCTCTCCCCCCTCCCCCCCACCCTTCCTACCCTCATACACCCCTTCCCCTCTCACCCCTCTCTATTTCTTCCCCCCCTTCCCTGCACCCTTCATCCATTCCCGCGACACCCCTCCTAAAAACCCGCATGACATGCTCCTAGTATGCTTCTGGGTAGAGTTGAACCGAATTGTGTCATAAACTAAGGAGCTATGATGACTGTTTTATGAGTATGTTCCAAATGTTTTCCGTGCCAATATCCTAGCCACAATACTGTGCTGAATGTCTTAGGTCTTTGCAGAGTTGGAAGATGGTATACACGCACTAACCACGGCCCAGGTACCGGACCGGCCCTAACGAGCCACTCCGACCCTAGCCACTGGGCCCCCCACCGCCCATACCTGTCGCGACTGGTGACCACCAAATGGTCCCATAAACTATACACACCCCCAAGCCCGATTTACCAGTCCAAATCACCATCTAGCACACCATGGATTGCCCTTCTCTCCCTATGGAAAGACGTACCGTTACTTCATCAAACCCCCCCACACCAAACTAATTCGGTCACTTAAAAAACAAGTGGAGAGTCACCTAAAGCCTGAGCGGTGCCGACTCAACTTCCCAACGCCCACACTAGACTCAAGATGACCCAATTACTAGATAAAGCCTGCCTGTTCGACAGCTGGAGGATCACCCACCCACACACCAAGGATTACTCCTACTACTCCACGGTAAAACATACCTATTCCAGACTAGATATGCTCTTTCTCCATCACAGACACCTACACCTAATCCAATCCTGCAACTATGGCCCTATCACCTGGTCGGACCATGCCCCATTGTCACTGGTTATTCAGGTCCCCTCATTGACACACAACTGTAACCAATGGAAACTGAATGACACCCTACTAAACGACCCAACCATCAATACAACACTCACTGACACACTACGGCACTACTTCGAGGAAAACAAACCCACCGCCTCCCCCCCACCAATCATCTGGGAAGCCCACAAGGCGGTACTAAGGGGCCACATTATAGCGCTAGCCTCCAAACTAAAAAAACAGAGAGAAGCGCAGACAGCTGACCTACTCGCGGACATACGCCAATTAGAACAAACCCACAAACAAAACATGTCCCTTGACATATACAAACAACTTGTGGACAAACGTACGACACTGCAAACACTTCTTAACTCCAAGGTTAAACGAATGCTGCTACGCACTAAATACACCTACTACACACAAGGAGAAAAATGTGGCAGATTACTAGCGAGAGCACGCCAACAAAACAACCAACGGACATACATCACCACGATTAAACAAAAAGACGGCACACGCACACACCTCCTACCAAACATAATTAAGGAATTCCATACTTTTTACTCAGACCTATACAACCTGAGACAAACCCCGCCCTCTGGTGAGGATGTGACCAATTTCCTAGCCACGAGGATCACCCACACTATCCCCCCGAATATCAGACAAACCTTCGACAGCCCCTTGACACCTGAGGAATTTACCGCAGTAGTTAAATGACTCCCCCTAGGGAAAAGCCCCGGACCGGACTGCTTTACAGCCAAATACTATAAAACTCCATTTGTAGACGCATTTAATGCGCTCACATCCGGGCATAATCTCCCAACCGAATCCCTAGAAGCCCACATAACCCTCATACACAAACCGGGGAAAGACCCCGAAGATTGTGGGAGCTACCGCCCCATCTCTCTGATTAACGGCGACCTTAAGATATTCACAAAGATCCTAGCCGAACGACTCCAACCACTACTCAGGGGGCTGATCCACCCTGATCAATCCGGTTTTGTGCCTGGCCGCGAAGCAAAAAACAACACAACGAAACTGCTTAGCCTCATCTACGCCGCCAAATCAGTGCAATCCCAAAGCCTCATACTTACCATAGATGCCGAAAAGGCATTTGACAGGGTGGATTTGTCTATGCTCAAATCGACACTGCAAGCGCTAGGCTTCGGCCCGAACTGGAGTAGGTAGCTCTCAGCCATTTACTCCAAACCAGGAGTACGGATAAGGCTGAATAGCCAACTTTTGGACGTGTTTCAAATAACCAACGGCACGAGGCAAGGATGCCCCCTCTCCCCCCTGTTATTTATTCTCACAATAGAACCATTCCTACAGGGAATTAGGGACTGCCCCGATATAACGGGCCTCACAGTGGCACAAAACGAATTCAAGGTCACAGCGTTTGCTGACGACCTTCTGTTCACAATCTCAAACCCGGTGACATCACTGACCCACCTCATGCAACAAATTGACCTATACCACCAAGTCTCCAACTACAAAATCAACGTTAGCAAGAGCGAGATACTCTCCCTTAATATATCCCACAACACCCGATTTATACTCCACAACACATACCCATTCCAATGGCCCTCAGATTCGGTCAAATACCTTGGGGTCTACCTCACTACCTCCCTAGACCGCACCTATGACGTCAATTTTCCCCCTCTCCTTGCTAAGATTGCGGCAGACCTCAAGGCCTGGAACAAGCCACAATTTGGCTGGCTTTGCAGGATCCACATCCTAAAAATGAATGTACTCCCTAAATTTCTCTACCTGCTCCAAACCCTCCCCATTAAAATTCCTACCTCATTCTTCGCACAAGCTAAGCGGACATTTACAACATTCATATGGGCGGACAACCCCCCCAGACTCCGATATGACTGCCTCATCAAAAGCAAACAGAGAGGGGGCCTGGGTCTCCCTGACCTGGAGGCGTACCACAAGGCTATCACACTTACGCGAATATATGAATGGGCACACCCTCGCAACGACACACAATGGGTAAGGATTGAAGCCAGCTTCTTCTCAACACCAATACACCTTGCACCCTGGCTAGGAAAAAAGCCCAACATAACAACATACAACTCAGAGCTACATCCGACAATCCCTCATACCCTACGAACCTGGCATAACATCAGGAGGGACCAATATATAGCTCCACACCCATCTCCGCTCTACCCACTCACCGACAATCCAGCCTTCCTGCCAGGCTCTAACCCAATCGCTCTCCAAAGCTTCCCTAAACAGACCCACACACTCACTCTAGGTGATGTCCGCAACGACAAAGGGATCATCCCACTAGAGGACCTCACCCCCAATGCCGAACCCTCTAGCATGCTTAGATTTAGACACGCGCAAATTAAACACTTCCTACACTCGGACCGTATACTCCTCCAGGGACATAGAAACCCCACGCTTTTCGAAACACAGTGCTCTCATCACACACTACGTAAGGGTCTAATCTCATCCTTCTACAAAACAATCCGCCACAGTCTGGACGAAATCTTGCCAACTTACACCACACACTGGGACAAAGAACTGTCCACCTGAATACAGGCTCAAAACTGGCACAAAATCTTCCACAACATCTTCTATACATCCAGGAGCAACAGTACCCACGAAAGCAACTACAAGCGAGTTGCCAAATGGCACTATACGCCAACTCACATCAACAGATTCTTCCCTAACACACCTAAAACATGTTGGAGATGCATACAAGATGAGGGAACCTCGGGACATATCTGGTGGCTCTGCCCCGTGATCCAGGATTACTGGAGAAAGATGGCCAACCTCATACGCACCATCACTGGCATTAACCTTCCCCACACTCCTTAAACCATGCTATTCCTAAGATACCCCAACCACTAAACAAGCACAATCGCATCTTACTCAACCACCTCCTAACGGCTGCCAATGCTCTAATCCCCACAATGTGGAAACAGACCACAGCCCCAACTATCAGAGCCTGGATCACCAGGGTTGACTCCATTAGAACAATGGAGGAACTTTCCTATTCCTTCACTCTCAAATATGACGAATACCTTACTACCTGGACACCTTGGCTCCAATTCCTCCAAGGGAATCACGGATAAGTTGTCTGACACCACTTCTCCCATTAGACCTAAACCCCTGTCCACCCTTGATCATAGCCAACCTCCCAGGCTGATAAGCCTTATAAACCTCCCAAACTGCTATGCACCTAAACATGCCACCATTCAGTGCCCTCATCCACGCATTATTGCTTTATTCCTACCACAAGATAACAGCGTGCACCTACACGCAATGCCCGATGACCGGCTAGAACACCATCCCACACCCTGCACTCTCTAACATGCATCGTATTCTAGTTTGCCTTCCGTATGGTACTATTATGTATGCAGACGTCAAAGCCGTATGAACCTCACCTACACGCACCAACTCCCCCCCCCTATAAAACACAAACGCAGGTACTCCACTGAACTCGCCCTGCTATCAATAACGCTGATGTACTTGTACCTATAAAAGAACATGTTGTATTGATGACCTCATTGTACTGCTCTTACTACCTCAATAAAAAAGTAAAAAAAAAAAAAAAAGCCAAATATTTAATAGCAACCAAAAAAAGCACCACAGAATGTAGAAAGAGAACACATTCAAATCAGTATTCTTTTATGTGTGCCTGTGTTTTTAAATTGTTTATGGAAAATAATGCAATCATGATGATTTTGAAGACATCAAAAGCTTTAGAACCTCAAACCAAAATTAGCAATAATAAATATATTAAAAATAAGCAAACAAAGAAGACAAATAGACAATAGAGCATTTTGTGTTGGTGACAAATAGAGAGAAGTTTAAAGTCCGACACTGCCCACATTTGGGTCTGCATTGAAGGTAACATATCTAGTATATAGATCCATGAAAGTAAAAACCTACGAGGGACTGAGAAGATACCTACCTCAGCAGTAATTAAGGAGTATTATGTGATGGTTTCCAAAATATTTAAAACGTAGTCTGCATATTTAAAATTAAAAACGATCAGTTGCCTCCTTCTAATATGTGTGCTTAGCTGCATGATAGTGGTATTTTCAGATGGGTAACATACACATGTGGTTGTTGAAAAAACAAGACATGTGGTTGTAGGTAAGGTATGTGAACAGTGACAGCTATGTAACTCACCCAGTACATACCTGCATTTACTGTACAGTAATATACCCCTGTTCTTTATCCACAAAATCTCCATGTGGATGGCAAAGTAAGAATGGCTACAGAAAGCCTAATGGAGAGGAACATAACTACCATAACTGCTCCCTCACCAATCTCTAGATCAGTAGGGAACATGGATAAAACATATGAGAATTCTCACTATCCTTAGATGTCAGAGTTGAGTATTTCTTTATATGGGCAGATATTAGTAGGTACAGTAGCCAGAGCATGCAGTGGAAGTGCTGGGGAACACATATAAGAGATAACAAAATGATAGGACAATCAATAGAGCTATGTGAGAGGGCAGCAGATATTAGAAGATGACAATGATGGCAAACATAGGGAGAGAATAAAAATGGAAGAGAGCCTTAAAACTAGTTAATGTGCCCATATCCATAGACATTAGCAGGTACCTTCCTATATGTTTACATGACCATCCCACTGCTAATTGGGTGGGTCTTTAGCAATTGGGCATCCATAGCTGAGCAGACAGTTTTTAATTCCCGAACTGTTTGGCAGTAGGGGAGGAATACAGGTGGGACAATAGACACGTCTCCCTTATTCTTATTACATGAATAATACATCCCACTAATTAGGATGTCTGCTCAATGTTTAGAAAATGCACCCCATATGGTCATATATGTCATGTCAGGTTAAGGCTAAGGAAAGAAAATATCATTCTGATGGTTATATGGGGGTCATATTCAAATATGTGCTTCTGTTTTTTACATTGTAGTGTGGCTACTGAGCTTTTTTGGTGCCACAACCCTTGAACTTCCAGGTGGCTTATTGAACTATATGCCACAGGCTACTATGAGTGGGTAAATCATTTGTTTATATATATATATTTATTTTTTTATTATTATTATTATTTTTAATTATTATTTATTTATTTTTATTTTTTTAAATCACATCTGAATTTTTACAATTCAGTCCCAGATTTGTATCATTTGGTTCATGATTTCAGTCATTCCAAACTGAACATGATCATGACTACATTGAAGTCCACGGGGGAAACTGATTTTCTTTGCAAACTTCAGACATTGATAAACAATGTAAGCAATGTTCAGATGTTGCAGTCCAAATGCCACTACATCATCCCAGATAATTTTGAGTCAGCATTGTTTCCCCGCAACTTCTGTTTTGACCCAAGAATGCAAACAATACTGTCTATGTTGTCATAACAATCTGGTCTACAATGTTATGCTTTTATGCTTTAATGACAGAGTGGCTGTACAGAGCTGCTATATGGAGTGCAATCCATGTTGACATGTATTTCAGGATTGAGATGTTAATTGAAATCAGATTGACCATCACTAGCGTAATGAACTGCAATTTTATTAGTCATTGGTCATTTTTGACACTGGTTCATTATTAATGGCATTGTAAACACAACACCCATTAAGCCACCGAAGGATGGCCATGAATAAGAGGAATTCTATAAGTCTCGAAAGATTATGACAATATGACTTCAAAGGGTGATTTGGTGTTGCATTATCACAGGCTGAGTATTTACAACCATTTACTAGTATTACATTTTTTCAGATAAAGTCTTATCTGCTAAAAATAGGACATCATTAAGCTTTGAGTCATACATTATATTAAACCATGACTGCCCATGTAATGTTAAAAAAATATAAATTTATGGGCATATGTAGTATTTTCATGACATCCCTATTTTAAAATCTCTCTTTAAAATCTCACACAATGTTAGGAGGTAAAAACCTTTGGAGTTACATAATCATATCTGAGAAGACTACATGACTTCTGACCCTGAAAATCCAGTCATGGGAAAGCATGGTGGGTCCTGCATATATATATATATATATATATATATATATATATATATATATATATATATATAAAACAAAAATAGTAATGCACTCCACCTCCCTTGATGTACTTGCCCGGTGCTTATCAGCAAACAGATACAGCCAAAAGTACAAGATAGCACTCCAGGGACTTCCAAGTTGAATGAATAAAACTTAGCTTTTATTAGCTCAAAATAAAAATCAACGTTTCAGTCTGTATCACAGACTTTCATCAGGATGAGCTTGCAAATCAAATCCATAAGAATATATACCCTCAGTATTCCCTTAACTTACCCAGGTTGAGGATAGGAGTGATCCAAGGGGCACCTGACCAGCAGCCTGCTCAGGTCAGATGATTGACACTGATGATGTCATAGACGTGCGCCTCCCGGGGTCGTTCCCATAGCAACCCAGTATAACCAACAAAATAATACATATACATATAACTAAAAACATAGCCTGCATACAGGAATAAAAAATGTTGAAGAAAGACCTATACACCCCATCAGGGGCCATCTAGATACAGAGAAAATCCATAGAGAACACGTTAGAGATAGACAGCAGGCAGAACTAATCGAAAAGCGATCAAACTGCAATTAGCCTGTAGCAACCTATTAACAAGATATAAATATACAAACTGTACTACCTAAGGAATAGATAATGCATAAAGAAGACATGTAAATTATACTACAAATACAAAAATAAAGTGCAGGCATGAGCAATCAAACCTGCAGAGATTCCAATCTAACTACAGGGAGCAAAGTACCAACAAACAGCAATTGAAGGCATAATTGTACCAAGAGTAATATATCACTCCGAATCCTTAAATATCATTATACAGGTAAAAAGAGTAGTACAGGATAAATGTCTGAACTTCTTAGTCAAAAAAGGGAGAAAACATGAACAGACAATACCAGATATATGTGATTAAATATCCACCAACTAAACCTATAGGGAAAAGAACGTAATGCACAATAACCAGAAGATACAAGTATAGCCACTAAGTAGAGCTGCAGTGATCTAAAGAGAAGAGGGTACCAAGAATGACTGGTGTACTCCCAGTCCAGTCCAACATGAACACATAAATAAATATATATATAACTCAAACACTCAAGCAGCAGAGCAAAGAACCAATGTATCCCTGAATCTATATAGACTGGCATAAATCACACAGTGCATACAGAATACAAAATAATACAAGCGAAGGACATAAAGCAGAGGTCCTTAACAAAATCACATTGTTATAGACATATAATAATAATAATCCTATTCGCACTGGGTGGAATGGGTAATTGAGACGCCTATCCCCCAGGGTGGGCTGTCTCTTAACCCTAAACTCATCCGCCAGGACAGAGGGGAAGCACATGGTGGGGCAAGAGAAAGGCCACCTCGGATGAGAAGATAATTCCAGTCTTCAATTTATCATCTAGAACCCTCCTCCCTGACGAACTCCTGTTGCTGTCTAAAGGACTGTCATTTGTCCCCACTACACGGCCAGATCCATTGAAGTGGAAGGTGGAACTTTATAAGTTTGGCAGAACACTGCGCCTGAAAGATTTCTTTAAGGAATCAATGTGTGAGACTCCACTGACAAGCCCTATCTTTAAGAAAAAGAGCACATTTGACCCACTTCCTAATCAGCCTGGGATCAAGGCCTTTTTACGTGCGGTACAAAAGGAATCTTCTGATTTTCTTCAGGAGAAACATTGTTATCACTCCAACTGCTCCAAAAAAGACAGAGACATCATCAAATCTCTCTCAACAGACAATAACATTGTTATAAGACCGGCAGACAAAGGGGGAGGAATAGTCCTGCAGAACTATTCAGACTATCAGTCAGAAATCCTCCAGCAGTTATCGGATACCAATACCTATCTGCCACTACCTGGTGATCCCACTGGGAACGTTCACCAGCAAATCATGGATGCCTTACAGAGGGGCCTCAGAAGTAATTATATTGATATGCAACTATATCAATATTTACTCCAAGATAAACCAAAGACACCGATCATCTACACTCTCCCTAAAATTCACAAGGATAGCACCAGACCACCAGGCCGCCCAATTGTTTCAGCCATTGGGGGGATTCTTGAGCCTGTGGCAAAATGGCTGGATTTCCTATTTAAAGACACTATTGAGAACCTAGATACAGTCCTGAAAGACACTCCTACCTTCCTCAGTCTTCTAGCCACTTTAACACTTCCGACAGTACCTGTAGTGTTGGTAACATGTGATGTAAGGAGCTTATATACCGTAATTCCACACCAAGACGGTATACAAGCTATGAGAGCACTTCTATCTCAGTCTCCCTACTATACCGGACCACCCGTGGAGTTTGCACTGGAACTCTTGGAGATCGTCCTGTCTCAGAACTATTTTAGGTTTGAAACTAAATGGTACCGCCAGATTGCAGGTACTTCCATGGGTGCGGCGATGGCACCCATGTATGCAAATGGATACATGCATCAGTTTGAGAGCTTACATATTCTACAGCCCTTTAAAGAACAGATTGTAGCATACACACGCTACATCGATGACATCTTTATGATTGTTAAGGGCACTACTACAGATGTAGAACAAATGATTCAGTCCATCAATAGAGCGTCTTCTAACATTGAGCTGACTTCAGCAATCAGTACGGATCAGGTCGATTTTCTGGATGTCAGAGTTTACCGTGAAGGGGACAAATTGGCACATACATTATTTACAAAAACAACAGATCGCAACACATTGCTGCATGCAACCAGTTTTCACCCGTCTGCCTTAAAGGAATCCCTACCATACTCCCAATTTTTGAGAGTTTTTCGAAACAATTCTGACCTTGAGAAGGCACAGATTCAAATTTCAGCTATGTGGCACAAGTTTAAGATGAGAGGGTATAAGGATAGCACGCTTCAACGTGCGTTATTGAAATGCCAAAGTGAAGATTTGGCTGTTAAAGAAATAACACATGCCCCTCGTATAGTATTCCCTACTACGTACACCTCGGCATCGATGGAGTTTAATAACATTATTAAGAAGAATTGGATTGTTTTAACCAATGACCCGTCATTACCAGCTGAGTTCAAAAATCCCCCCCCTGACATGCTACAAAAGAAATCAAAATCTAAGGGATCTCCTGGTATGCACTGACCCCATTCATTGCTATCAACCTCCATCTAGCAAGATTAATTACGGATGCTACCGTTGCTTAGGTTGTGTGACCTGTGGACATATGCTGTCAGGCAAAACATTCACACACCCTCACTCTGGGAAACCCTACACCATTCGACATCGCTTAACGTGTACATCGGATTTTTTAATATACAAACTTACTTGCCCATGTGGACTGGCCTATGTGGGCAAAACAGATTTACCCTTACGTGAACGAATCCGTAACCATAGATCCAGTATACGGACTGCTTATAGGGACAACAAATCTGAGCAACCCGTGGCAAAACATTTTCTTGAGAAGGGACACTCATTGCCCACCCTGAAACTGATAGCCATAGACCATGTTCCACCTTTGCGCAGAGGTGGAGACCGCAGTAAGCTGTTATTGCAGCGTGAACTGTACTGGATTAGGACTCTACACACCGTTCAGCCATTTGGTTTGAATGAAAAATACTCATTGGCAGTATTTTTGTAAATATTGGTATCGTGGTTTTGGTTGATAGGGGAACGAGAATGCCCACCCAGGGGGATAGGCATCTCTAATATCCTTCCCATTATACCGCTTTGCTATTCACTTATTTAGCAAGTTGTTGGCACTTATTGGCGACTATTAAGGGCTTGGAGGTAGCCCACCCTGGGGGATAGGCATCTCAGCCATTCTTAATTTCAGCCTAAGGCTCTAATGCATTTTTGTGCTTCTTACTAAAAAAATCTAAAAAAATCTTTAGGATGATTCATGTTATCTGTCTGATGGCGGATGAGTTTAGGGTTAAGAGACAGCCCACCCTGGGGGATAGGCGTCTCAATTACCCATTCCACCAAGTGCGAATAGGATTATTATTATTATATGTCTATAACAATGTGATTTTGTTAAGGACCTCTGCTTTATGTCCTTCGCTTGTATTATTTTGTATTCTGTATGCACTGTGTGATTTATGCCAGTCTATATAGATTCAGGGATACATTGGTTCTTTGCTCTGCTGCTTGAGTGTTTGAGTTATATATATATTTATTTATGTGTTCATGTTGGACTGGACTGGGAGTACACCAGTCATTCTTGGTACCCTCTTCTCTTTAGATCACTGCAGCTCTACTTAGTGGCTATACTTGTATCTTCTGGTTATTGTGCATTACGTTCTTTTCCCTATAGGTTTAGTTGGTGGATATTTAATCACATATATCTGGTATCGTCTGTTCATGTTTTCTCCCTTTTTTGACTAAGAAGTTCAGACATTTATCCTGTACTACTCTTTTTACCTGTATAATGATATTTAAGGATTCGGAGTGATATATTACTCTTGGTACAATTATGCCTTCAATTGCTGTTTGTTGGTACTTTGCTCCCTGTAGTTAGATCGGAATCTCTGCAGGTTTGATTGCTCATGCCTGCACTTTATTTTTGTATTTGTAGTATAATTTACATGTCTTCTTTATGCATTATCTATTCCTTAGGTAGTACAGTTTGTATATTTATATCTTGTTAATAGGTTGCTACAGGCTAATTGCAGTTTGATCGCTTTTCGATTAGTTCTGCCTGCTGTCTATCTCTAACGTGTTCTCTATGGATTTTCTCTGTATCTAGATGGCCCCTGATGGGGTGTATAGGTCTTTCTTCAACATTTTTTATTCCTGTATGCAGGCTATGTTTTTAGTTATATGTATATGTATTATTTTGTTGGTTATACTGGGTTGCTATGGGAACGACCCCGGGAGGCGCACGTCTATGACATCATCAGTGTCAATCATTTGACCTGAGCAGGCTGCTGGTCAGGTGCCCCTTGGATCACTCCTATCCTCAACCTGGGTAAGTTAAGGGAATACTGAGGGTATATATTCTTATGGATTTGATTTGCAAGCTCATCCTGATGAAAGTCTGTGATACAGACTGAAACGTTGATTTTTATTTTGAGCTAATAAAAGCTAAGTTTTATTCATTCAACTTGGAAGTCCCTGGAGTGCTATCTTGTACTTTTGGCTATATATATATATATATATATATATATATGCAGACCTTTCCTGTTTTTGGTCCATCTTCAATAAGTGACTGCTTAAAGGATCACTATAGGGTCAGGAACACAAACATGGGCCCCTCATGCCTCCATAAATATAGTAAAATCTTACTGTATGCAAGCCTGAAGCTGTAAATCTGCATGCTGTTAGACTCAGAAAAACAAGCTGTCTGCTGACATGTGGTAGCCTGATCCAATCACAGTGCTTCCTCATAGGATTGGCTGAGACTGACAAAGAGGCAGATCAGAGGCAGAGCCAGCACAATTCAAACACAGCCCTGGCCAATCAGCATCTCCTCATAGAGATTAACTGAATCAATGAATCTCTATGAGGAAAGTTCAGTGTCTGCATGCAGAGGGAGGAGATACTGAATCACAGGATGCTGTGCACAGTGCTGCCCTGTCCCTCTGGTTCACTCTAAGTGACTGCAACTGGAGGTGTTCCTAGCTTTCAATGTAAACACGGAAAATGCAGTGTTTATATGAGAAAGGCTGCAGGGAGCTATAGTTCTCACCTGAACAACCTCATTAATCTGAAGTTGTTCAGGTGACTATAGTGTCCCTTTAAGGCTAGTGTGGGCCAATTGGGTGTTTGGCTGAATTCCCTAATTCTGAACTGAACAATACCTAAACAAGAGACCAACTGAACCACGTAAAGCCGAATATTTTGAAGGGAGGTCAATATTCTGAATTCTGCAGGTGGTTTGATGATTGATGGGAAAAAATTATTGATGGCTAGGGAACTGTGACTACATTTTTATTTTATTCCGAGAGCAAATGAGAAGTCATAGAGGGGAAAAAACAGGAGAAGCAGTAAAAAAATCTAATTTTATATATTATATATTTAATAAAGATATAATAAATATATAAGTATAGATTTTTTTTCCCGCTGCTCTGGTTTTCTCTTTATTGGTTACTGTTTCGGTTCATCTGTGAACCAAATGTCAAGAAACATGCTCCTGTTAGTATACTGCAAAATATCTGCAAAATATTATATTATGGATATATTTTGCAATGCACTGATTGAAGCATATTCTAGCTTTTTTGGTGTGTTCTCCTGATTTGGTCCCTGGCTTGACATTCGGCCAAGTGGAACTGACATCCAGATGAAACTCAGGTGTCCTAAAAAAAAATGCTATCTTCTCGAAAAATGATTCAGCAGAGCTGAAATTTCTTCCTGTGTACAAGTCTAACATCTTGCCAACCCTACACTTATACACTTCAATTTACAATAATCAGCATCAAATTTATTGTACCTACTGATTTTGGATCCCATTCATTAGGAACATGCAAATCACTGTGTGATCTCTCATTTAGTCCTCAACAGAACCTTTATAAACTTCTGCATTCACAGCCTATTTTCTAGCTTCAGGGATTTAATAGGGTTTTGAGCAAACACGTTTATTGGGTCCTGTGCAAATATCATGTTTAATTACACCTGTTGTCTCTGGAACTGCTGAGAATACAGCCTGCTCCGGGACACAAATTCAACATCCTTGCATTTTTGTTGCACTGAAAGGGTTTTTTCTATATTAATATCAGCACCTGCAGTAAGGCTGACTAGGGAAGCTAAAGATTCTTCAGGTAGAAAAAAATATCCCCTATACTGAAAGATTTTAAAAGACAAGCATCATCTATTTTCCCTGATTTCCTCTCTCTCTCTCTCTGGTTTTCTACTGCATCATTTACATTGGTTAATTGTTCCATGTCATTTAGGCATGTGCATACTTTTTGCTGTAGCATCAAAAAGCAGGCCTTGGGCCATTCCCTGGCTTGAACAATGCATAGCCCAACACTTCTGTTCTATCTGTATATTTGATTTATTGAGGCATCTGCACTAATGCAATCATTGTGGAAATGATGTACTCTGTTGGATGCACATATTCAATAGGCAGTTGACTCCTGCTCCTGTGTGTTTTTGGCCATGTGTAGCAATATTTTATAGTACTGGTCATAGAGAACAGAAATGGAAACTATGCAAGGCCAAGTTTTATATGAAGTATACTAAGCGGTGGTGTAGGTTCCTAATAATTTAGAGAAACTGCAACATTCCAATACATTTTGGTTTCGTCTATGCCCCTTCCAATTATTCCTATATACATGCATATACCATGCATCCCTCCTTCATCCTACACCACATCAAAATATATATACTCATTTTTTTTTATTCAATAAGGGTATTGTTTGAGATGTTTTCCTCTGGTATTTGTGCCTAGGGTATCTTTGATTAATATTGTAATATGTTTTCTTTATAACACAACCTATTCCGCTGTACTATGCAGTGTGAGATACACCCTTAACCCCTTAAGGAAGGAGCCAATTGGACGTGTTTTGCTCAAAACAAAATCAAAACAAAACCTAGAATTTGAGCTATATGTCTGTTCAACTATAATTTATCACAGGGCTTTAATTTCATATATAAAACATAATGTTATATGAATAAAATCTAAAAAGGTGTGAGAAATTAAGAAATGTTGTTATTGTCTTAATTCTACGTGACATTTTAACTGTGAATATTACAATACTGTTACTGCAATAAAACACACTTATTTGTGTTCAGCAATGTCTAACGAGTACAAGAGTACCCCCATGTACAGGTTTTATGGGGTTTTGGAAACTAACAGAGCAAAATAGCACGTTCCCTTTTTTGGTTTATACACACTGAAATTTGACAGGTTGGTTATGTTGCATTAGAGACTGGCAGCTCAGGAATAAAAATTACCCCCATAATGGAATACCATTTGAAAAATAGACAAGCTAGGGTATTCAAAATGTGGTATGTTCAGTCTTTGATAGAAGCAAGCCATTTAGTCACAAAACCTGGCCAAAATTTTATTTCATTTGTTTGTATGCATTTTTTACATCAAAATTGCACTTTCACTGGTTATATTGTCATCATGATATGTTTTACAATAAAACACTAATATGTGTGTTCAGCGAAGTCTCCTGAGTAAAACAGTACTCCCCATGAACAGGTTTTATAATGTTCTGTAAAGTTACAGGGTCAATTATAGGGCTTGCAAAATTCTCTAGATTTTCTGCCTGGGTTGTCATGCAGTTCCCTCAAATTGGAATTAATAAAATCACTTAATTATGTAAAAAGATTACATAAATATACACATAGAATTTAAATATACATATATTTAAATTCTACGTGTATATTTATGTCATTATGTATTTAATTTCAAATATATATAATTTCATTCTAACTGTATGTTGATATTATTATATGTATAGATATTTAAATTACATATGTATATATATATATATATATATATATATATATATATGATTTTCCAACTGCCAGACAGCCCAGGCAGTCCCACTTCAGTCAGATCTATGGCCAGCTATTGGGACCATGTGATCGCCATGGAGATAAGTATCCAGCGGCTCCTGGGGCTCAAAGCCATTACGTTGTTCCATACCACCGCAGTGGCTTTAAAGCCCATTGAATTGTGGATGACATGGAGCACCATAACTGCGCAAAGGGGTTAAAGTAATTCTCCGAGGACCATAAACGTTGCATAATACTTTAGTGGCTATAGAACCAGGAGTGCCCTGGCTCCACCGCAATGTATTCACTTCTTACATGGGGTCCTCCAGGCACTGCCCTTGCCTTTTATTAAAGCCTGCAGGAGAGCTAAAAGCTCTCTATCTGAGATAAGCCCAGGGGTGCATGGCTTAGTCCATGCTCTAAGCAAATGAAGCTGGCCCTGCAGAATTTGTGACATGCATTTTAAAATTGCCCAACATTTGACAATGTATAATAAGCTGATTTATTTTGCCTTTTGTTGTTTTTTTTTTTAATCTTGATATGTATAATGCTGTTAACATCATTGCATGGGATGGTTTGTGGTTTTTTTTTTGTTTTTTTGTTTTTTTAGAATTGCTTGAGTAACCAGTGTAGCTATACTTTGAAGGGATATAACTTGCCTAATGTGTAAATATATAATAGAGATCATATTTTATAAATCCATTAGGCACAACTATGGGTCATTAATGGAAGTGTTGCCATTCTCTATGTACAAATAAATAAAGCACACATATGTAAGTAATGTTTGTATAAAAGTAACCACAATCACAATAAATAAAGGAATACTTAAAGCGGCACTGTCATGCCGAATCCCGTTTTTTTTTAACCCCTCTCCCGCCTCCACTACATCCAATAGACCCACTAGTCACCCCCAAATGCCCCTAAGCCCCCCACATTACCTATTTTTAAATCCTTATTTTCTGCCCCGATCTTGATTCAGGGCGCCGCCATCTTTGTGTGGGTAGGTGAAGTCCCTCAGGGACACGTCATCAGCCCACACTAGGCAGACACTGAGATTCCCGCACATGCCCAGTGAAAAACCTGGACATGCGAACGGGAATTTCATCTATTCACTCATTCATCAGACAGACAAATGAGTGAATAGGTATATCAGCCGAACAAACAAACAAACACAATGTATCAGTGTATCTGAGTATCAGTGTATGTTTGTTCGTTTAGTTTATTACAAGGAGGGAGCTACCGGCATGCAGCTCCCTCCTTGTAATATGTAACTATTGAAGCGGCAGGGAGCACTGCTCCCCACCACTTCATAAGCCCCCCAGTACCCCCTCTCACTCTATGGTGGTCAATATGACCCCCATAATAGCACAAGGGAGATTAAAATCTCCCAAATACCCCTACTCGCTATACCGCGAGTAGGGGCATGTCTACTAAACAGTGAGCAGCCTATGGCTGCTCACTGTTGAAAAAAAAGACATAAATTACAATAAGGGGGGGCGGACCTATTGTCCTCCCCCCCTCCCCCACCCTGAGCGGCGGGTGGGGGCCATGAAGATAATGATGGGGGGGGACCTACTGTCCTCCCCCCCGGCCCCCACCCCTGAGCGGTGGGTGGGGGCCCTAATAAAACAATAAGGGGGGGGACCTACTGTCCTCCCCCCCTGGCCCCCACCCCTGAGCGGTGGGTGGGGGCCCTAATAAAACAATAAGGGGGGGGGACCTACTGCTTGAAAGCCACCCAATCAGAGTGCTCTGAGTCATTTTACACAGCGTGGGAAAATTCTTTTGAATTTTCCCACGCTGTGTAAAATGACTCAGAGCACTCTGATTGGCTTAAAACCACCAATCAGAGTGTTCTAAGCCTAATTGCAGGGCGGGGCAAGGCTTTATAAGCCTTGACCCGCCCTGCGGAGCTCAGTCTGGGGCGTGCCCTCGAAGGGCGAACTTGGATTAATTTTTTTTTGCGCTCGTTTTTTTTTTTTTTTTTTAAAGTGCGACGGTATAATGGATTTTTATTTGGCCTTTTTGGGGGCTGAAGAAAGAAGATTTTAGAAAAAAGAAGACATCAAATGGTAAGTTTATTTTTTTTTTTTTACAGGTTAGTTATTTTATTCCCCCCCTCACTATTTGTAGGGTGAGGGGGGTAGGTAGGGGATAGGTTTTTTTGGGTGGGGGGGGTGGTGACTAGGGGCTTGGGACCCCTAGTCACCTTGATTGGAGGGGGGGGGGGGTGTCATTTAGGGCCCCCACCCACCGCTCAGGGGTGGGGGCCGGGGGGGGAGGACAGTAGGTTCCCCCCCTTATTGTTTTATTAGGGCCCCCACCCACCACTCAGGGGTGGGGGCCAGGGGGGGAGGACAGTAGATCCCCCCCCTTATTGTTTTATTAGGGCCCCCACCCACCGCGCAGGGGTGGGGGCCGGGGGGGGAGGACAGTAGGTCCCCCCCCTTATTGTTTTATTAGGGCCCCACCCACCGCGCAGGGGTGGGGGCCAGGGGGGGGGGCAGAAGTCCCCCCCCCATATCTTTATTTAGGGCCCCCACCCACCGCTCAGGGGTGGGGGCCAGGGGGGGGAGGACAGTAGGTCCCCCCCCCTTATTGTTTTATTAGGGCCCCCACCCACCGCTCAGGGGTGGGGGCCGGGGGGGGAGGACAGTAGGTCCCCCCCCTTTATTGTTTTATTAGGGCCCCCACCCACCGCTCAGGGGTGGGGGCCGGGGGGGAGGACAGTAGGTCCCCCCCTTTATTGTTTTACAAGGGGCCCCCACCCACCGCTCAGGGGTGGGGGCCAGGGGGGGGAGGACAGTAGGTCCCCCCCCTTATTGTTTTATTAGGGCCCCCACCCACCGCGCAGGGGTGGGGGCCAGGGGGGGGGACAGAAGTTCCCCCCCATATCTTTATTTAGGGCCCCCACCCACCGCTCAGGGGTGGGGGCCAGGGGCCAGGTTCCCCCCCATCTTTATTTAGGGCCCCCACGGGCATGGGGGGAGTGGGGGGGGGTTATTAGTTTTTTGTTTGTTTTTTTACAGTGAGCAGCTATACGCTGCTCACTGCTTACTACACATGCCCCTACTCGCGGTATAGCGAGTAGGGGCATTTAAGTTACTAATACTAAGTAATCTTTACTTAGTATTAGTAAATTTGGCTGAAAGACCAATTTAGGTCTTTCAGCCTTTTAGTAGATAGCTCCCTGATACCGTGGGAATTAGGGAGTTATCTACTAAACGGCTGCAAGATGCAGCCACAGCAATGAATAGGATCAGAGTTTCATTCATTAGAATGAAATTCTGATCCGAATAAAGTGCCGAATTGCGTTCTAAAAGAAACGAACAGACTGTTGTCATTCAGTTAGAACGCAATTCGGCAGTTTAGTGTAAAGTGACAGGAAGCATTGTGGGAACACAGAGGAAAGCTAGGGATCATGGGAAAATTGCTCTGACCAGCGGAAATGAAGCACACTTTGCTCCTCCGCTGGTCAGAGCTGGTCAAGCGGAGGAATCCTCCATAAGGCAAAGAGTCCCTACTTTGTCTTATGATTTTAAAGAAAACTAAAGAAGACAGGAAGAAAAGAATAACAGATCCTGAGAGAGGGGGAGAAGAGGAAGAGATTGAGGAAAGGTAAGTTCGGCATGACAGTGCCGCTTTAAATATGACAGTTAAGATGAATGTTTAGAATCACTCACAAGGGCTAAAATGATTGTACTGCATGTATGTATATATAGTCTTTCTAACAAGCAAAATCAGAAAAAAAGATTTTAATTCTCAGTAAAGTACAAAAGCAATTGTTAAACCTCAAGGCTCTGATCAAATTTAGTGACAATATGTTAAATTTGTAAATGGATACAAAGTAAACTTGTTATGTTCGCACAGACAACATATGTTGCACACACGAAAAATAGTTATAATTGGTGAGCTTACAGTTACAACGGGATCAATTTGTCATTGTAAAATATACATCTGTGACTGAAATAGCATTCAGTGACACAAAGAGCAGGTGTTCTTGGGCCCCTGCTCTTCTACTAAATGTATCAGGATGCTGGGTCTGTGATATTTAGTATGTGTTGGTCTTTAATAAAGTATATTAGGAATCATTACTACACCGACCATTGTATTTTGCTGCCATGTATCAAATGTGGTAGGTGTCAAGCAAATTTTATAATTCGTGGTTCTTTTTTCCCCAAATCCTCATTTGTACAATTGGAACCACATCTCCTATATTTTTTTCCTAGGCTAGCTGCTTCTCTATAGAAATACACTTCTAAACTAAAATGTTTCATATTTTAACTGCCATTCAATCTTATTGTCATTACTGTAGACAAGAACCAAGCTATCCAAGTACATTCTGGGTATTTGTAACATGTCAGTTGCAAGACATATAACTCCAGAATATCATATATAACAGATAATGTTGAATTGATTTATGCTTTTCTTAGATTCAAAAAATGATTTATTTGGACTACGTTTATCTTTCCCTAAATACAATATGCTATTCTCAATTAGTGCAGCCATTCCCTTACTGAGATAAAGGAAAAGTGTCGATAGTAATGTACACCAAAAGATGTTACATTGGACTTTAAGGGAAACAGTCACTGAATGTATCACATGCCGTGCGAACATCTTTACCTCTGCAGATATATTTCAGAATTTGTAACTTATAGATTACTGTAAATTCACTTTTTGAAATGAGTGCCTTTCAAACATATAAAACTTCAAGCACCATGACCAATTCAGTGGTTTGATGTGGTCCTGGTACATGAAGTCTGTATGTGCAGCATTTTGCTATGAAATGCTGTGCATACGGAGATGAATCCCTCTGCTGTCAGAGGTGTAACTCCATCCCCGACAGCATCTTTGGTTGTCATAAGCCAGCACATCTAATATTAATTCTGTGCAAAATTGTCAGCAGAAGATAATGTGTATGCTTGCACCAGACAGTCAGTAGTGGCACTCCCCACCTCCAGCAAGGAAAAGTGACATTAATGGAGACGGATTGGGAAGAGGGGCAGCTTGTATAATAAACAAACAATTAATAAATCCCAAAAGAGTAGTATGCATAACTTGTAGTACTAATCACAAAGTGATTATCATAGTTGCAGTTCCCAATGGAACAAGATATATGCAATTCTCTCCCAGCATTTCAATGGCTAAATAGGCACTATACTTTTAGTGTAGACAAATATACAAAGGTGTGTTGGCACTGAGCTGCAAGGTTTTGCAGGTATTAAAGGTTCCCCTCCTTAAGAACCTGAAACTTATTTACAAAAAAAAAATACAGTGATAATACTGCAGTTTCTATGCGTCAATCAAAAGACATTTTTAATTAATTAATTGCTAAAAGATATCCAAAAAAATAAAAATGTTTTTAAAAAAATGATTTACAGAATAGTGCAAAATCAGGTATCACATTTGATGCAGTATGCAATAACCTATCATACATATCAAATAGTTACATTTATATAATGTACAAGAACCTCCTTTTTACACCCTTCCCTAACAAAATTGTAGCAAATCAAAATCAGTAATACATAATCTGTCCGGTGGATCCATCAAATGTGTATCATTATATTGTTGCTATAGTGCACAATAGTTGGTCAAAGGATGCTATATTGCCATATGATCAGGTCCAGCATCAAGTAAATGTGAAAAAATTGATGGAAACAATTCACTCTTATGCAAAAGAAAAAAAGAGAAAAAAGTCAATTGAAAATAGAAAAAAAGCTGTAGAAAAAAATGGTTGGATCTCACTACTAGCAGTATTATATATTGGTGTAGAGTGTATATTAGTGATGCTACAAAAAACTAAGCAAAATAAACCTTAAAGGGACACCATAGTCACCATAACAACTACAGCTTATTGAATTTGTTCTGGTGAGTAGAATCATTACTTTCAGGCTTTTTGCTGTAAACACTGTCTTTTCAAAGAAAATGCAGTGTTTAACTTCACTGGCCACTCCTCAGATGGCTGTTAGAGATCCTTCCTAGGTCATGGCTGCCTAAAATGCATCCAAACATTCAGTGTCTCCTCCCTCTGCATGCAGACACTGAACTTTCCTCATAGAGATTCATTGATTCAATTCATCTCTATGATGAGATGCTGATTGGCCAGGTCTGTGTTTGAATCATGCTGGCTCTGCCCCTCTGATCTGCCTCTTTGTCAGTCTCAGCCAATCCTATGGGGAAGCATTGTGATTGGATTAGGTTACCACTTCTGATGATGTCAGCAGACTGCTTGTTTTTCTGAGGCAAACAGCATGCAGAGTTACAGCTTCAGGCTTGAATACAGTAAGATTTTGCTATATTTATGGAGGCATGAGGGGCCCAGGGGGGCTAGATGGTGGTTTTAACACTATAGGGTCAGAAATACATGTTTGTGTTCCTGACCCTATAGTGATCCTTTAAGGGCCTGGAAGAGCTGTAAGGGCGAAACGCGCATCGGGACTGTAATGATTGGTGTTGGTTTAGAGATGAGGGACGACATGTATCAATTCTACAAAAGATATCACCACCCATACTATATATTTATTTTTTCTGTTTTTTTTTTGTTCATTTTCTTTTTGTTGTTAATGACTTAGCCAACTTTACCTACAAGATGCCTTTGTAGCTTCTCTGTTCTCACTAGGACTTTCAGTTTTTGCTCCAGAGAGGAGGTGGGGGGGAATAGCGTTTTTTTAAGGGGTGCCCTCTAAGGCACAGCAGAGTCGGGACAATCAGTATTTTCATTATCTTTACCCTGCAGGGCTCCACCTTGCTCTGCTAAGTAATTTGCTACTTTGTTTCATCTCTCCCTCCCTGGTTAATTAGTGAGTGGACAAGTATTACTTTTGTTACTTTATTTTCCATCTATATATTTCTTTTGCACATCACAGCTTACAGTGCTATTATTTCCACTAAATTACTGAGTTATAGCAAACAGCTATCTTTTTCAATTTTTGTATAATAATTTTGTGTAATATTATTTTATTTCTAGTCAATTCAAATATGATATTCTCCTATTCCTTGTAGGATTCTTTACCTACCACAGATATTGAATGGATTCACTATATTGGTGTCCAAGTTTTTTAAATATTTATACAATTACATTAAAAATTATGTTTTATTAAGGTTATTCTCTGCACATTAGGGCTTATCTCCTAAATGGTCAGTTCTTGAGTTCTCTCTTTTTTGTTTATAGTTTATATCAGTGATGATACCAATGCTGCTACTTGCGTCCAGTGAGGCTTCCTTTATCCTTGGGTAAAGGTATAAGTATGTAGGTGGTTGATGGCGATCTCCTGCGTCGATATCCTGAATTGGATTCAAGTATAGGGATAACTGCTGACCCTTTTCTGTCTCCTTGCCGGTATCCTGGGCTGCATGCTCGTGACACTGATGTCCCTTCGAAGGCCCTTATTAAAGAATGAAGCTCTTAGTGTATTGCTGATGGTAATATCATGGGGTAGGATTATGTTCTGGATATTTTATGTGAGGTGACTTCATGATCAGGGTATCTTATTTACAAAGACTTGTTTATAACCTCATTGATTACATTTTAAAGACGTGTAGTAGTTGTAATGCCATAAAGCTCTCTTCTTCAACCATTACGACCATTCTTTTGACACAAGAGTGGAGTTCAGAAGATTGAAAAGTGGGAAAGATAAATTGGGACCCAAAATTGGAACTGCCCCTCCTAAAAAGATACACCTCAGAGGTATGAATAAATGCAAACATGTTTGTCTTTTATGAATGTATTTGGTTAAATCAAAATGCTAATGTATTTTATACTGTGCATAAACTTCAATAAATCACACAGCTAAACGGTACACATAACAAAAGCATTGACATCACAACAAGATAATCTTTAGCACACTGCAATTTTGTCTTCTAGTGGTTTTATTGCACCATCAAGGCGTGACAAGGCTCAAAACTTCTCCTTGTCAAGTTTGATGGCCTAGTAGAAACAACCATGAGACAAAATTGAAGTGAGCAGGGGATTTTCTTGCTGTGATTTAAAGTGAGAGGGTTTGGTGGAATGCACCTTGTCATCTGCTGATATCAGGTGGCAATTTTGCTCAGAATTAATTTTATATGGGCTGGCTAATGAGACCCAAAGATGCTACTGGAGATGGAGTTACATCTCTTTCAGCAGAGGGATTCAACTCCGATGACACAGGCACCGACTTACAGAGGAAACGTTGGTAGTGATGCATGCTGTTTCTTAAAATAATTGACATGATGGCAAATGGCTCAAAGCACCACCACAGTAAAAACGTAAATTAACAAAAGAAATTTCACCGCAAGTAGATAAAATGTCAGCTACACAGAGTCTTTTTCTGCCTAAACTAAACTAACAATTTAGAATGTAGCAAGCTCTTTACACTTCATTCAGAAATATGATTTAAAAATATGTGGGAACCAGGATAAAACTGAATTTGTTGGCACTATATAAATATAATAATAATAATAAAGGTCTCATTCTTTGTGTGGTGGTAGGACTAGCTAGTAAGTGGTTAGATAAAGGCAGTTTTTGAGAAGGAAGAAGATACAGTGTAATCAATGCTTAATCCCTTTACCGCACCCTATCAACCCTGTCAATTAAAGCACTTTCTCAAGATGCCTGTTAATAATGAACCCTTTCCAGCAAGTTCTAAATTATGTTGTGTTTGTTTTTTTTAATATTGACAAAACTGCAATATGCATATGTATAGAGGTACAATTTGTCAGTGGTGGAAGGATGTGGCACAATTTATTCAATCAGAATGTATCTCTAAATATTAGAAATTTATAGATAAAAATTGCACAGCACCGGGTATTTAAATTTCAAGTAGCTAGAGGCAGAATTTAAAATACCAATAATCACCTTGTATTAAACGTGGCAGGCCTAAGGGCAAATTGCTAAATTGCCTTTGGGCCTGTTCCAAAATTATACTATAATGGCATAAGGCATTTCTGATTCACAACTTGGGCCTTATCCCTGACTACCAGTGTGACTGTTGGGTTTCAGAAATTCTACAGATGGAATGATAAAGAATCAATCAGCAAAGTTGGCTTAAATATATGGCTACCGTGATACCCCCTCTATTTCACAGATTTAATGCGGTTATCCGTGAGTGAGGTGAAAAGGCCAAAATATATATGTCACAGATAGAAGAACTAAACATTGTTTTATGAGGCAATCCATCTATATAAAAAAAAAAGTTACCGTAAATATTCAAGGTATATTAACTGACTGTTTTCAGTACTGTAAATGGGTGCTTGGGGAAATCTTACTGGAAAGCTGGTCATGTGTAATAATATTTTTGACAAAGAGAAGAGCAACAAAAAAAAACTGAAATATAATCTGCTAAGTTATCTAGGGCAAAAAAAGGCGGCTACACGGTGCATCTCATGTATAAGTAATAAATATCTTTTCCTGTGGATGTCCGATGGCTATTTTGGAGCTGATGGAGTATAAACACAAACTGCAGTTAGTTGTTTGGGTAAATAAAAGTTAACTGAGAAAAGAAAAAAAGGGGAGGCCATGCTGTAACACAGTGCTGGGTATAGTTTATAGGCTCATATAATGCTGGAAATGTAAAATTTCCTCCACAGTTTTATATAGAGGAGAAAGAAATATGTATTCACTTTCTGATAAGGCACATTGTTAAATGTTATGGCCAATGCATAAATGAGAACAGATGAAAGTGGTTTATCTATAATGATGTGCAATGGCTTGTTGTATACTTGGCAGCTACTAGTACACTGTGGCCATAACACTGTCTAAACACGAAGATGCTCCTGCAGCCTATGTTACCTTACTGGTCTAGCAGTGGTCTAGCAGTTGGAGTTTGAAGTTCCTTTATACCATCTCATTTTTTTAATGGACATAGACAGGCACTTTAATTTTATGTGGAGAAATGGAGGGCCAGAGCGGGCTGTACTGAGAAATTTTGTGATTTACTAATAACAATGTATGCAAATAAAATTTAATTTGGAGCAGGAACAATTTTTATTAATTACACAGACTGATTTCTAAACACATTTATTGTAATTTAAAGATACATTACTACTGCGAGTATTATTGCCCATGAGCTCAGGGATACAATCAGACACACCAAAATTATGCAGCTCATAAAAAAAGAGGGACATTAGGAAATAAATGAGGAACAGGGGGATTTGTCCCTAGAGAGGAACTGTCTCTCCACAATAGGGACACTTGGGTGGTATGCTATACGTCATCTATGTGTCATGGCTCCAAGATTTTAATAAACATTTCCTATCAGCTGTTGGTCTTGGTGCAGAATGCAGAGATAGTATCATTGACAGACAGACAGAAAGACATAGATAGATAGATAGATAGATACATAGATAGATTGATAAAATCATTCTTTAGATTTCCATTCTCTTCTACCTCCATGCTGCTCCATATTTGTACTTTTGCATTACTATTGGTTTCTTATCATCTGGTTGAAAACAGTTTCTTTTTTTTTTTTTTTTTATATATATCACTGATTCTTGCTAGTTTCATGGATATAGAGGTGTGTTACAAAAAAAGGCTTCTCTTCACAGATTCCCAGATCTTCAGTGATATCATTACAGGGCTGCATGTCATCTATCTGCAGAACTGACAGAACTATCTTCATTTCAGCAGCAGGGTAATGGCCATGGGCGTCCGCAGGAATTTTTCCAGGGGGGGCCATAATTGTAATGACATCCATGCTTGGTACCTTTTTGACAGTGTCATGAAAGGGAAGGGGCATAGCCATTATCACATAAAGCCAGGGTGAACAGCGTTTTCACAACTATGGTGTCAGGAATATATGTTTGTATTCCTGACACCACAGTGTTCCTTTAAGCAAATTAAAGGACCATTCTGGTCACCATAACAACTTCACCTAAATGAAAATGCTATGATGCCAGGAAGCCCATAGGGGTTAAATCGCTCTCAAATGGTTTAACCCCAAAGGCTTCCTCCAGCTCCAGGTCGCTCAGTGGTATTTGGCTTCTGAAACAGAGTGTCAGGAAGTGCAGATTGACGTCAGGCATGGGTGCCGCTGATTGGCTAGAGTGGACAGTTGACGCTCTAAGCCAATCGCTACTTCCCGGTTCATAAAATATTTTTACTTTTTTATGAATGGGAGCTACTGATTGGCTTAGAGTGCCAGCTGACCGCTCTAGCCAATCAGCAACACCCCTACCCAACGGCACTCTGTGCTTCCTGACACTCAGTAAATAAAAGTGAACACATTAATACTGATATTTTTTTACCTTTGGAGATGAGAAGGTCCAACGTTTCCCTGCCTGGCACAGGTACCAAAGCCTTATGATGTGGTGTCCAGAATAAAGCCCCCAAATCTATAGGCTGCTGCCCCCAAAATCTATAGGCTGCTGCCCCCCAAAATCTATAGGCTGCCACAAAAATCCTGCCCCCAAAATCTACAGGCTATCTCAAACCCTCCCCCCACTTACCTGATCTGTAGGCTGTCTCTGGCTGCATGTGTTGGTCCCCTGCGGTTTCAATCAGCAGAGAGAAGCAGGGATAAGATGCAGCTTCCTATCCCTGTCCCTCTCCATACACAGCGCCACCTACTGGCCGGCGCCGGTATTGCAGTTCATTTTAAATCTCACACGAAAAAAGCTGAACAAGCTGAAAAATCCAGGGGGGGGGGAGTGGGGCAAGTGCCCCCCCTTACCCCCTCCTGCGGACTCCCATGGTAATGGCGCAGCTCTTCATACAATAATGTTATTATTATTATCGCCATTTATTTAGTGCCAACAGATTCTGTAGCGCAGTACCTTTGCCTGACCAAGCACCATTGTGGGCTGTAGCCTAGAGATATCTGTTACAGATAGCCTCCCTCAGGTCCTGTGAATGGCATATAAGTAGCTGTCAGAGCTATACCTATTGAGATCAGCCATGACCCATCCACTATCTATATGTATGGGGAAACAGTGAAGCTTGGATTACTAGGTACCGTGTCCTTTTGCATAACCCATAAAAGTGCTGTCAGTGGGCAAAATAAGGAAAGTAAACTTGTAGAGTTAAGAGTTGTAGATACAAAAATAAAGCTAGCCAAAATAAAGCAGACCCTCCTGCATTTAAAAAAATGTGTCTGCCCATTTCATCACCCCTGACCAATGAGATCTCATGCCCAGTTCGACACTATAAGCCTACATATAGATACATGTATGACAACAACCACTTTAAAAAAAAAAGTCTGACAGCACCCCTAATACTATTATCCAATGACAGCCCTATAAGACCAGACAATACATAGACATGTATTTTAGTGTACCCTGAATCTTACAATGCAAAACCAATGGGTCATATTGAACATGCATGTCTGGGAAACATTAACCATTTTTTTTTAAAATCTGTACATGATTAATTGCTCAACTTCTTCTAAAATCTAAAACCTAGGCATCAATAAGGAGTATGTGTCGGGGAGGGATGGAAAGGGGGGGGGGGGGGTAAACTGCAGAACTAAAGATATACATGCATTCATTTAATTGTGCATTTTTTAAATTAGAGTTATATCTAAAAACAACTTGCAAAACATGCATTTTTCTTGTCTGAAGCCTTTGCAAGGCCTCCCCTTCTAACCAAACCTAGACTTTATGTTATTGTCCAATCCCAGACTACCCAATGCAGTTAAATGAGAAGTCTTTGCAAGGCTTTTGATCGGGGGAATTGCTGCCTCTTGAGTTTAGCTCTATTTAGCTATCCAAACCAGATAGTAACAGGACCAGTTGTCTTATTGAAAGCCGGGGGTTGTATTTCTAAAAGTGCCAATTTCAAATGAAACTTGCACTTTCGATAAAATTAAAAAAGAGGACAGATTTTGCAATTCAGCAAACTAAAGTGCTCTCGGTACAAAACTATAGTGTAGTAGCGCTAATTTTTATCCTTATTATACACGTATAGTATGTATATACACATTGCCCAAATAGCTGCTGTGTCACCGTGTGTTAAACTTTTTAAATTCACACCACGAAATTCCAATATATCCAACGGTGTATCACTAATACATAAATGGAAACTAAAACAGAAATAGAAGGTGCCAATCCAAAAGTGGTTGATATACCTTAAAGATTCACTTTCAGTAATCTTTGTCTCAGTATTGTGTACCTTTAAGATAAATAATACACACAATGGTGCAAGAACTCACAGAAAAAAGGTATATAATGTTGTGTCAAGGAAACACTCACATATTCCTGAGCTATAGACTTAGCTCAAATAATGACAGCCTTGGGGTCCGTTAAGGCGACCCTCCCCTTCTTCTGTAATGTGTTTTCTTTGTTCTGTCCTGTATAATTTTTTTAAAGAAGGCAGATATGGTGCAATATTGTAGTATATTCAATTTTTTTTTTTAAGTATGTGAAATGAATACTCACAAATCAAGAGCCAAAAGTTAGGCGCAAATCAAGTGTCTTGTAAGGTTAAGGACCACATCTTCTTTAGAATATCAGGAAATAAAGTGTCATAAGTGTTGATATTAAACAATTTATTATTGTAAATATAAAAACCAAATATTAAAAAAAATATGTAATTAAAAACTTATTCGGCAATGTCCAAAAAGATATAGATGCTCACTGTCCCCAGGATGCATTTTGCCAGTAAATCATATGCTTCCTCAGCTGGGTAGAAAAATAAGTGTCTATATCCAATGGACTGGTCCTGCTTTATATACCCCATTAATAGGGGAATAATTGCTATCAGGTTTGGATGCGCTTAATTTGTAAAAATAATTCTTAATTAAACCAGAAAAAATTATGGTTCAAAATTAAATTGATTCCTTCTAAGAGAAAATCTATTTGAATTGATAAAGAATCTGAGAAATTATTTTTAAAATATTTTACTGCTTAGTTGCCATACTCATGTGGTACTCATACGGTATATTACTATAAAGTGCTGTTACGTCACAGGTAACTTTCCTTCACATGGAAAGGAAAAGAAGAGGATCTGAGTATTTTTTTTATTTTCTTAATGAGAATACATGTGGTACTAAATTGATGAGTACTTGGAGCCAACAAGAGGTAATTTTCTTGGATTTAAATATTAATATCGAAGAGAGTCTTATTAAAGCTAAAAATCATTTCAAAACAGTAGATGCTAATAGTTTTATAGAGAGGGAAAGCTGACACTTTTCACTGTGGCTGAAAAAAGCCCCAAGAGGACAATTCCTTAGAATTAGACACAATTGCACTGACATTAGGACTTTTGAAACTCAATCTATCCGCATAAAACAGGACTTCATGGATAAAGGTTACGAAGAACAAAAGTTAGAAAAATCAAGGATGGAAGTTAAAGAAATAGAGAGAATGAATCTTTTGAAGTATAAGGATAAAATAAAACACACTACGAATGAAGTGCCTTTTGTATACTATATAATTAGAAACTATAACATTAGAAAAGACATAACTAAATATTGGCCCATTTTACTACAGGACCCGATTTTAAAGCCGTTCTTATCAAATAAACCTAATTTTATTCACAGACGAATACATAATTTACGTAATTTTTTTAACTACTAGTTTCATTAAAGAAAAGAAAAATATTATCATTTTTTTGACAATGAAAAAAGGTTTTATGGCTGCGGCCAATGTTTAGCCTGCAAGAGAACCAAAAATAGAAAAGGACTTACAATAACTTTACACCCAGAGAGGGAGTAGAATATCCCATTAGAGACTTTATATAACATGTCATTTAAAAAATGTCATGTAAGCAATTCAATATCCATGTGGTATTAATTACATCTGCAAAACTACTACACATTAGAATAGAAGAACACATTAGAAGCATTGTTAAAGGTTTTGAGAATCATAGTGTGTCCCTTCATTTTAAACAATGTCATAAGAGTAAATAAAAGGGTATAATGTTTTTTGTAAAAAATTTTAAGATAAGATATCTTATTTTTTGCATATTAAAATTGTGATTCTGTTTCTCTATCTATCATATGTTCCTATTCATCTCCATGACATATATGGAACTTTTATGTGAACTGTGTGTGAGAAGAACTACTATAAAAAATGCACTCAGTTGAAACGCAAGACAGCGTAACGTAAAACTTAATATGCCTGCGTTTCGTGTGCAGGTCCAAACCTGATAGCAATTATTTCCCTATTAATAGGGTATAAAAAGCAGGACCAGTCCATTGGATATAGACACTTTTTTTCTACCCAGCTGAGGAAGCAGAGGGGTAACTGTCAAAACGCATCCTGGGGACAGTAAGCATGTATCTCTTTTTGGACATTGCCGAATAAGTGTTTAATTACATAATTTTTTTAATATTTGTTTTTTATATTTACATTAATAAATTGTTTTATGTTGACACTGACTTATGGCACTTTATTTCCTGCTATACTAAAGGAGTGCGGACCTTAACCATACAAGACACTTGATTGAGCCTAACTTTTGGCTCTTGGTTTGTGAGTATTCAATACATATAATTTTAAAGAAATATTGAATATACTACAATATTGCACCATATCTGTCTTCTTTGAAAAAATTATATATATATATATATATATATATATATAAAATATTGGAATTTTGTAAAGTGCTCTCGGTGTCTGGAGTGCACCTGTAATACTGAGGATGTTACTTGGGTCAAGTAGAGTCAAGAAGGCATTTAGTCCAAAAGGATTACTATTATGTCCCCCAAAACCAATAGAAATTGAAAAAGTAATTCTGTATCTTTGCATCCCATGCAAGGAAATTACTTTATCTATTAGCACATAAAACAACAGCTCCTTTCTGTATCATTTACAATTCACCACCATGTATTATTTTTTTATATAGTTTTATATGTATTTAGTATTTCTTTAAAAAAAAAAAAAAAAAACGAATAAAACAGGCGGTTCTATTGAGCCTATAAGGTGAACAATGAAGAATAAACGATTCAGCAAATTGTGTGATTCTTTAAGATTTAAGACAAACATCAACTCTGACTTGAGATAACGCACATGAGAAAACAAAACAACTAACCATTCCTAAATTTTTATATTCCATTTAACATAACTGTACTTTACTAATTAAAGGCAGACAAAGTGACTATGTCCTCTCTCTTGACACTAAAGCCTCTAGCTCCCTGAACAGGGCTTTAATGTTTTGGCACATATCAACATGCATATGTTACAATGCCAATTTCGATCATTTTTCAGTTAATAAATTATGTATATTTTATTGACACAGTTTTCACATGTTAGATCATTTTCCTGATTGACATACATCTCCTGATTGACATACATTTTGGTGGGGTGATGCATAAAGAGCAATTTTGGGTCAAAAGTTTAAACATGCCGCAATCAATATAGTCATAGCATTGGTTTCCATAGTAATCATTCTAAATTTAGAGATTTGCCATAGAATTAGACTTTTATATATATCTCAAATCAGTTCCATTTTATAGCACAACCACAGAGCAGAAAAATAAATGCATTTGAATAAAGATGATTTTTCACAACGGCGCTGTATTTATAAACACCAAGCTAAAAGCTATTATTCGCCTTGAGTACTATACAAAAGGGATATGTCAACTCTGTCATAGGAAAAACGCAGTCATTGATTTATATGTTTAACCCGAAGCACTGTTCTATAGATATTGTCAAACCAGAAAAAAAAATCAGTGATGGGCAAAAAATGTAATTAAGGTAAGGGAACTGAAGATTTTAAGAATATATATTTTGGATTGTTTTTTTTGTTTTGTTTTGTTTTGTTTTCTCACACCTTGGAAAGGAATGGAGCATTTTGGAGCATATAAGTTACGAAAAAAGGTTAAATAATTTAAAACTCTTTAGTTTGGCAAAACGTCGCCTCAGAAGGGATATGATAACATTATACAAATATATTCGGGGCCAGTACAAACCATTATCTGGAAATTTCTTTTAAAGTAAAGGGTCTTTTTACAGTAAGAATAATAAGGATATGGGATTCTCTGCCTGAAGAGGTGGTTTTATCAGAGTTCATACAGATGTTTAAACTGAAATTGGATAGATACTTGCAAAAACATAACATACAGGGATATAATTTATAATTAGTGGGGAAATAGCTGCTTGATCCAAAGAGACATCTGACTGCTATTTTCGGGTCAAGAAGGAATTTTTTTCCTAGTTTGTTGCAAAATTGGAAGCGCTACACACTAGGTTTTTTTGCCTTCTTTTGGATCAACAGCAAAAACATATGTGAGGAAGGCTGAACTTGATGGATCAAGTCTCTTTTCAGCTATTTAACTATGTAACTAATTTTTGACTGAGACACTGGAGATTAATCACCAACACTTTTCTGTTTTTCTGCAAATCTTTTTAAATTTGTTGCAAAATTTATTAAATCTGTTGCATCTTTTGCACCTAAGCCATCATTTTGTAGTGACGTAGCAGATTAATCAATCTTTTTTCCAACAGAAGGGTGTTCTGTTTCACTTCACTTTTTTTCTGCCACTCTATATTTGGAGGTCTTCTGAAATGGAAATATCTGTGAAAACTGTCAAAATGTTATACGAAAAAAACTGTCACTTTTTAGATCACTTTTAGAATAGATGCTATAAAAATTTACTGAATAGACTTGGTAATTCATTTCAGACCGAACTGCAATTAAGCCAAATTATGGCAGATGGGGTATTGTGCAGATTTCCAAAATTCTGAGCAGATATACCCGAATTAAGGACTAATTGAAACAAAGGGATCAATATTCTAAATTCCACCTGTGGTGCCAAAAAAGGAGTTAAAAAAGATCATTGAGGGGCGGGACCTACCTGCCGAGCAAGCCAGACGTGCATGGCGAGAGCTCCCGAATCCAAAGCCCTGATTCTAGGCATAACGCCCGACCACCGGATCGTGCTGGCCGCGGACAACTATCTAGTTGTCCAGGAGGGGATGCTGCATCAGAGGATACCCGATATGGGGCTCCCCGCCATTGTACCGTCCACATCGCGGCCTGCACGGGTGGGAGCAGCAGAGAGACGGCCGCTCTCCCGGTTCTCAGGCTGAAGAGGGGGCACTCACACATTGCCTCCCCCCCCGGACCGGTGGTGGATATCCAGGGCCCCGCCAGAATGGGAAGCCACAACCTTAACCATATCGGCAGCAGCCGATGAAATCTCAAGCGGAGCAGAAGCGGCGATACCCAATATGGTGGACATGCCTGACTCCACTACACATGGCATGGAAACATCGCAACTCAAGGTGGATGGCCCTACAAGTAAAGCGACTGACACACTCAAGGCGATCTTCGACAGATTCTGGGCAAAGCTAGCAGACAGAGCATGGCACACAGCAACGGCACAAGAACCACCTGCAGGCGACAGCAAACACAGCAAGATGAAATGTGGGGGTATTCCAATAAGGGGACAGATATCCCAAGCTCACACATGCAGGCAAAGAGCGCAGAGGGCCCTGACCCACAAGTTCCAGCCAAATGCACGGAAGGCTGCGAACCGCACGAGACAGCCCAAACGACACTTACGCAAACCTCAGAGCAGGGGGGTCGCCTCACCCCAAAGCTTGTCACCCTGACAATGGCCAAGAGCAGACAGGTGCCACCCTCATGGTCAAGTGGAGGAGTACAACACACCAGCACAAGAATCGACCAGGGGGGGCTACCTGCAAGCACCCAGAGGATAACTCCTGGGCCACAGTGAGTCCACAAGAACACGGTAATAAGAGGCAAGCCCCAGCACAGCCGCAGGCAAGAGGAGCCTCTCAACACCGCACTGCAGATGGACTCTCCCGTGCTATACTTACTTCCTTGCGGCACACCTCACCAACATTGCACCGCTCCCGAGCAAGGGGGTAGGTTGATACAAGACTTTCTTCCTGAGGCATGCAGCAGACTCTGGGTGAGAACTCTTCCCACACCTGCCTACACATATATATGCCTCCGAGCCACGTCTTGCCCTCACACTTCTAAGACAAGACAATCCCACTATTGTTTGTTTGCAGTTGTACTTTCTATTATTTCTTATTGTTTCATTTCCCTGCTAGCAACCAGAGTAATTGTGCTTCTTAAGTCGCTAACCTGACGCAGAGATATTTCTTTTAAGTAAAAGAGCGATCTGAAGTATGTTTATCCTCGATAACTGTGTAGTCCAGGCACCCACAAAAGCAAAAATAGAGGAGGATTAAATGTAGTTACGCAGAGTCCACAACGATTATCTATGTGATGTCACTGTAACAGACCGTTTTGCACACAAGGGGTAAAAAACGTTTAGGCCATCGTCCCCCTTTCCAGAGATGCAGGCACAGCTATTGTAAAACACCAAACTCACGAACTGCCAATAAGGGAATGCTCCAAACTCCCAAACGGCATCCATTATAGCACTCCAAACACACGAACTGGAACCATAAGAAATACTGCTAGCAGACGAATAGGAAAAGCATCCAAGCGGCTTACACTCCTAGCAATCAGTCTCTATCAGCGTTCAGTAAATCCCCCCAAAGACGAGACAAGGCTCCATGTTGAGGGTCAAGCAGTGGTCTGTTTAATGAGGGCTACCTGCCCAGTATTTATGCAGGTCTCCCACCTGGTGGACACTCCCCTAGGGGACCAAATGGGAGACTGTGACAAAGGACAGACAAGTAGACAAATAGGACACACAGTCACATTATATTCCCACAATGCATCCTGGCTTCCTCCCCTCTGCCTTGGAGATAATTGAGAAGTAATTCAATTATCTCCCAAGACAAAGGCAAATCGCCATTATGCACGTGGGGATACTAACACACGAATTACTATTAAAATACACATGTGAGACACATAACATTAAAAGCATACATTTAACATATCCCCAGATAGCTCAGGTCTGAGCGCACATTATTAAGCGAATGGCGCTCAGACCACATGAATACAGTTTAATCGCCATGGAGCTAAAGTCTTTACACAGTCAGTTTCATGCGAATGGGCTCCATGGGATTCCTATCTGGGGTATAACACATTCAAACAAAACTACCGAACACCGGGCCATTCGTGCACTTTCACCGAACAAGAAGGGAGGTCGGCGGCTTCAGCGGTGTTCGCGCAAAACTGTGTCTGATTTCAGTTCCATGAATTAAGCGTCGAACACCGCTGTGCATTCGCATGTTTAAAATGGTCGCGACCTCGTGTTCGTGATACGAATGGCGGCCACCCAGCATTCGTCAATTAAGCTGCAGTTAACCGCAGCTTCAGGGAGGCTAATTGCCGGCACACTCCAGCTCCCAGGTGGTCCAGTCATTCGTGCGGTTGTTCGGTAGATTGAATCTACCGAACACCAGGCAGAAAAGAACGAATAAATCTTTTCTGCAGGTAAAAAAGATGTCTTTTAACACGGGGCCATAGTCCAAAGGCAGCAGGCGGGCAACCAGGCTTCTCCAATGCAATGTGGTGAGATTGGTCTCGTCACAGTCACTATTACTGAAAGCATGTTTTATAATTTATAATGTTGGTTAGAGCCGCATGTCTGGGACCCAGCTTTATATAACAGATATCGACCTTCAAAAACGCCACCAGACATGCTAGACGTATCTTGCACTGTTTAATACTTTACCACAAAAGTGCAGGACACTCTAATGCCCTGCACCTGTCACGCTTAGCATAAATCCTTTAAACATAAAATGAAGCAGCCACTCATAAGAATGTATGTCACTGGCTAATACATGTAAGTGTATACTCGCTGATATATATTCTTTCTTTTCTTCACAATGCTTCAAATTCACAATGCTTCAATAAAAATAAAGATTGACAAAAAAAAAAAAAGATCATTGATCTGCAGATTAACTGATTTGCTCTGTTAACGTGCGGAATCGAGAGTTTTCCGCATTTTACCTAGGTAAAGTGCAAAAGTTTGGTTCTCTCATTTTGGTTTCGCCTGTTTCTCTCATTTCCTTTCCCTACACCTTCCCCCTCTCCCTCCACTTTTACTTTGGTTTCGCGAGCGTCTTGGCGTCGCCAGTTGTTTTTATTTCTCATAATTTACGTTGGCTGCCAGTGCGTAGCATAGCTAATTCTGTTCTAAATGTACCACAAATAGGTGTGCTTGTCGCAAAAACCAATTGCTATGTAATTCAAAGTGTCACCAATCTTTAGATTGCACTAATAAGTAAGCATAATTTTATCCTGTTTTGCAAATGTATTTCCTTAATTGTTTGATTCTTTCTAATGTAGTTTTTTAATTGATTGATGATTGATTCTATCAACTAACTTGATTCTTGTTTGATTGTATTAACTTGATTGATTCTTTGTTGATTGTTTGATTGTATTAACTTGATGCTTTAGATAGCGACAAATAAATAAATAACTTGATTCTTGTTTGATTGTATTAACTTGATTATTCACTTTAACGAGTGCCTAGTAGGTAATGTGCAGTTTATCTAGGTAATTTGCAGATTACCTAGGTAATTTGAGAAATATTTGAGAAATGAAAGAATTTTCGGCACTTTAACGGATCACCCTAGTTAATCTGCAGAATAACTGATTTCTGCACTTTAGCGGTAACATATATATGTTTTATATATTTAATCATTATATATAGAGAAATATAGATTACCGTATTTTTTTTACTGCAGTTTTTGCCTCTTTTGGTTAATTTTTCTCACTTGATCTATAAACCAAATGTCAGGAAAATGCTCCTATCCATGTACTGCAAAAATATATATTATTTTATCCTCAGAATAATAAATACTTTGGCAGAAACTGAAACTTCTAACCATTCACAGGTTTAATGATGGAATCTAGCCATTGAAGAAGGAGAGTGCATTTTGGCTATTCATTGCTTCTACACACTTGTTCTCACTGGTAATAGGAGTGGAAGGGATGCACACCTTCTTTGAACACTCCTATTTTGCTCAAAAACATCTGAAAAATGCACACAAGCACGCTTGACAAATGACTAACTTTTTTACATGAATGTAACATGATGTGGAACATTTGTCTATTTGTGCAGAAAGTTGCAATTTGTGACATGTTCTAAATTGGGTGAAATAGTAAATAAAAACGATTGGGAGTTATTCGTTTTTTTTATTCAAAATCTGTTAAAAGTTATGTGCGGAAATAAGCCTTAATGGTTTGTAAAGTGTTTATCAAAGAAGCGTGGGAGTAGTCAGTGTTTCTTTTATTTGGCTGATTCAGTAAATTCTTTCTAAAGATGCACGGATACAATATGAAGCAAAAGCAAGAATAGAAGTTTATAACAATTACATTCACTGTTAGTGATGATAATCCAATGGAAGTATGCCTCTCTAATCGTCAAGGATTTTTCTCTCTTTAGAGACAAATCGGAAAGAGTGTTGTTGTATTATTTGTTTGATGGTTTGTTTGTTTTATATTTGAATTTGGAAAATTTCAATCTCAAGAAATTTTTCACAAACAGAATAAACTAATTTGTATATTTTTTATAAATAAAAAAGACATGAAAGACAATGTCCTTAAACTATGCGTTTGCAAGTAGTGCGCTTTCCACATTAATTTAATTCATGTTTCCATGAATCCAACATGTGCCCATGTATTTTAGAATAAAATATGGCTTTTCTAAAAAAACATACAATAAACATAGCTGTTCCCATTTCAATAACATTACACAAGTCTTTTATGAATGCTTCTTTGTTATTTAAAATTACAAGTGCTCACATGAAACTAGTTGCCACAATTGTATACTTTGAATTGACAATATTTATGAAAGCATCCCATGCATGTCCACAGGACATTTTCATCTGATGCTTAGTCTAATCACCACATTGTTGACATCAGGTGAGGTAAATATGGTAAGCACACAAACCGTATTTCTACATAGAATATAATCAACATTTCTAAGACTCTAAGGACTCTGTTTGGGATTCAAAGCCTTCAGTTTGTAGTAGATCATTCCTTCTAGAGACCACCTTAGCCATCCTTTGGTGTTCAAAATATAGGCAAACAGGAAAGTGGTTAAAGGAAAACTACAAGCATCATAATCACTACAAAACAGTTCACATTTTAAACAGTTTGACTTCTTACTTGAGGTCCATCAGGAATTGCTCTCATCTCCACTATTAATATCAACTGATCATTATCAGCCAATGAGCTAAGCCTTGCACTACAGCTCCTGCTTGGAAACTTCTGCATCTATGATGTTAATAGTTAGACAATGAGTAATACCCATTGGACCACAGATAAAAAGTCAAACCTTTCAAAAATGGTGCACTTCTGGCACCATATCCACTACAGTGAACATAACCACCCTAGTATCCTTTAATATTAATATATACATTAATATAAATTAGTACATGAGCATGTCTTAGAATATTTGTGTGTCTAGGAATATGTACACTGGACAAAATTATAAATGCAACACTTTTGTTTTTGCCCCCATTTTTTATTAGCTGAACTCAAAGATCTACGACTTTTTCTATGTACACAGAAGGCTTATTTCTCTCAAATATTGTTCACAGATCTGTCTAAATCTGTGTTAGTGAGCACTTCTAGTTGCAAGATAATTTATCCACCTGATTAGACAGCATGATTATTGCATAGGTGTGCCTTTGGCTGGCCACAATACAAGGACATTTGAAAATTTTACTTTTACTGTATTGGAGAGGTCTGGGGGGGGTGAGGGCCCAGAATTGGCTGGGGAGGGGGGAAGGGGTCCAAAAACAGTCAGTATCTGGTGTGACCACCATTTGCCTCACGCAGTGCAACACATCCCCTTCGCATAGAGTTGATCAGGTTGTTGATTGTGGCCTGTGGAATGTTGGTTCACTCCTCTTCAATGGCTGTGTGAAGTTGCTGGACATTGGCAGGACCTGGAACACGCTTAAGTATACGCTGATCCAGAGCATCCCAAACATGCTCAATGGGTGACATGTGAGTATGCTGGCCATGCAATAACTGGGATGTTTTCAGCTTCCAGGAATTGTGTACAGATTGTGTACAGAACATGGTGCGGTCCATTATCATGCTGCAACATGAGGTGTTGGTCATGGATGAATGGCACAACAATAGGCCTCAGGATCTCGTCACGGTATCTCTGTGAATTCAAAATGACATCAATAAAATACACCTATGTTCATTGTCTATAACATATGCCTAACCATACCATAACCCCACCGCCACCATAGGCTACTCTATCCACAATGTTGACATCAGCAAACCGCTCACCCACACAACATCCTACACACTGTCTGCCATCTGCCCTGTACAGTGAAAACCATGATTCATCTGGGAAGAGAACACCTCACCAAAGTGCCAGGCGCCATTGAATGTGAGCATTTGCCCACTCAAGTTGGTTACGTTGATGAACTGCAGTCAGGTTGAGACCCCAATGAGGATGACGAGCATGCAGATGATCTTCCCTGAAACGGTTTCTGACAGTGTATGCAGAAATTCTTTGGTTATGCAAACCGATTGTTGCAGCAGCTGTCCGGGTTGCTGCTCTCAGACGATCTTGGAGGTGAAGATGCTGGATGTGGAGGTCCTGGGCTGATGTGGTTACACATGGTCTGTGGTTGTGAGGCCGGCTGGATGTAATGTTTTGAGAGAAATAGGCCAATTGTGTACATAGAAAACGTCTTAAATCTTTGAGTTCAGCTCATGAAAAATGAGGGCAAAAACAAAAGTGTTGCGTTTATAATTTTGTTCAGTGTATATGCGTATGTCTGCGAGTTTGTATGCCCCATGCATGTATTTGTGTGTATGCAAGTGTGCCTGAGTGTGCTTGTGTACCTGTTTCTAGAGTTTTTGAAGGAATTAAAATATTTCTGATGACAACCCTAACTACTCAGACTATGCAAAACACTAAGAAAGTTTACTGTACAAGTTTGCTTGTGTGGGGTGTTATAATGAATGGTTGCTGACAATTTCCTTACATTTATCCCCAATTAAAAATCTGGTCTGATCCTCAGAGACATGTTCAGTTAAAATCCTTCTAAAATGATCAACTTGGATTATTTAAAACCTGCCTGTCTTGAATTAACAGAAAATACAGTAATTTAAGCAGGCTCCTCCAGGAATTTGCCATTTTTTAAAGAATCAATTATATTAAAACTTAATTAAAGAAACTGAGCCTGTTCTCTTTTACATAATTGTACATATCAATCAATGCCTGGGTATTTCCTATGGCAGATTTGACATTCGTCTACATAATGCTACTGGGCAAATAACTTTAAGTTTGCTATTTATGAATATTGTACAGTAGAAGAGACACAAACACTTTTTTTTTTTTTTTACTGGTTTATCCTATTAAATGGAACTTATTAAAGCTAAAGGAGGAGTGTGTAAGTCAGGCACATTATATAAGAGGATGTTAAATTTGGAGCTGCATAGATTAGCATATTAACCGCAAGTATGTGTTTACTGTTTGTAGAGTTCTAGGTTCCTATATGCACAGTGATGATTGTAAGCAGGGCCGGCCCGACCATAGACCACGATGGAGCCATGGCTCCAGGCGGCACTCTGACAGGGGCAGCATTTTGCCGCCCCGTTCGTTATCTAATAAAGTAATAAACATTTGGGGAAAGCATTCGCTTTCCATGATCAGCTGTTCCGCCAGTGCGGGAAGTAAGGCCACTTCAAAATTCTAATAAGTCAGGGGCGTCGTGAACAGGGTGAAGGGTTTGCCTGGGCATTCAGGGTTATGGGAAGGTTCAGCACTGAAGTTCCGTTGCATTACCTGCAGTGCAAGCCAGAACGTCAGTGCTCACTTTGCTGTCAGGTGCTGCGGCAGAGCTGCAGAGCATCAGAATTCCACTTCGTGTCTGGCATGCTGACCACCCACAGGGCAGCACAGACCGCAGGACACGGAGCTCCCTAATGCAGGTGCCGGCAGACAGGAGTCAGGCAGCAGCGATGGGGACGTGATGAGCATGGTAAGGGTAAGTTTCATGTGCACAGTGTGTTGCACATAGTAAGCCAGACCCACCAAACTAATAGACACACTTAACTCAGACACACACTACACTTCACCCCCAGCACTCACACAGACACACACTTCATCCCCAGCACACACACAGACACACAATGCATCCCCAGCACACACACAAACACACATACTATCATCTCAAGACTGATGCCCCATTCTTTCTGTAGTGTGCAACCACCAGCATTGGCCCTTCTTAAGAAAAAGATACAAATGGGTGACACTAGGATTATGTCTAATATATAGTAAATATTCTCTTTAGCAGTGAGATATAAGGCTCTTGTCACACATTCAGCTCTTGTCACACATTCAATTATGCCTTTTCGTATTAATTTACCATGTAATTGCATGACCATGTTAAATATTTTTTATGAAAGAGATAAACATTTGTTTCTCAACATCTGAGTGAATGAAGCTAATTATAGTGCTTGATGACTCTGTCAGAGATAGTGACCTCTGTATGGTATGCATTGTTGGCAACCCACTGTATGAGGAAAACGAGAATAATGTAAGTTGTCAAAAAAGAAAGGCAGGCATTAATTCAGTCATTTTGTGGCAGAGAAGCTGGGAAAAAAAGATAATTAATAAACAAATAATAGTATTAAATCAATTCTTTAATGAAACCACCCAGCTTTTACAGCTAAAGTAAGGAACATTAAGTTAAGTTATCCTTGGTGTTTAGATGCCCCCCTTTATCTATTGTTAAATTGCAACTCCCATTAATCTCTGTCAGCTTGATTTGAGCCTGCAGGGCTATAATTGAGCATTAATATGACACATTGAGATTTTTTATTTGGTGTTAATTACTATTTTAATATAGATCACGGGAGCTTTTAGATGTCTTAACACACAGCAGGATATTTACTAACAGAATAGCAACAATAATTTAATTGCATATTAGCAGCTGCTAATTAAACTTTCCTTAACCCCCAGGCACTTGGACAAATTTGGTGCATATTAAAGTTCATAGTAAAATAATGGTTAACTTCCCTTCCCCTTGTCTATCTGACCAGGTCGGCTGTCTCTTTTCTTGACATCACTCTCTAAATTCTTCATAGAAAACTGAATTGCAAAGTTGGCCAACATGTATATCTCTTGCTGTTTGGGTATGGCAGTTTACGGCGGCACTGTCACTTAAATATTCTTTATGAAAAGCCCATAATGACTATTTTGTCTAGTGTATGATGGTAATCACCTTGGGCAGACTACATCTTACATGAAGCACAACAGATGGCTATAGCATCTCACTGCACTAAAGCAAGATTATCTATGGAAGATAGAGTTTTGGGGATCTTCCACCATCCTCATTTTGTACTTGCACACGTACAAAATTACAATACATGTATCCAATGTCGTATCTATAAAATTCTAAAGGGAATGGAAATTCTTCACAAGAGATTGCATATGACAGACTTCATATTTTTACTTCATGATTAATCTGGATTTTTTGTTATGTATGAGCTCTAGCCTCCCATCATGTCCACTATGATAACAGTGGACCTTTCACAGTGCAGTAAAAGCTGGGATCACTCTTTAGGCCTTTTTTCCCCCCAAAGGAGACTAGACATATTTCCCTGTTTTTATGCATTTCCTTAAAATAAGGCCTCGTCTTAAGCCGTTCATATAACATTTCACAACGCTTGCTTTTTGTTTGTTTTTCTAAACTCCTTTTAGGGCATCTGGAAAAATATATAAGACAGTTGACTCAGAGAGCTTGATTTCCAGTTACATTGTGACACAGGATTTCCAAATGATTCAAAGCTGTTAGAAAAAAAGTCAAATTATTTATCTACAAAAGTTTCTATAGATGTTAACGTTGACTTCTGTAGACAAATTATCTGGAAAGTTTCTCTAACATTGGTTGAATAATTTGGTAAACTGTCATCATTCACGTAATTTTCCCTCCCGCTCTTGTTTTGCCATTTTTTTTAAATCCGACGCACTTTGGAAATTCGGAAATTCAGCAATTCGAACCTCAGACATTCGTAAACATCCGAAGTTCTGAATTTTATGAAATTCGTCCGAATGTACATTCGGAACGAAACAAATTGCACATGTCTATTTCTTATTCTTGGTGAAGCCCACAAAAGGGCAGATGGCCCCCAAACCTACTTTAAGTAGGTGGATAGTGACTGCAATTATTAAAGCTTATGAGTCACAAAATGTTCATGTCTCTGAGGGCATTATGGCTCATTCGACTACGTATCTTTTCTTTGTGGGCAGCTGCAGAGAATATTCCTCTCAAGAGCATTTGCAGGGCAGCAACTTGGGTTTCAGATAACACATTTATGAAACGTTATTATATTGACGTTAGGGCTTCTAAGGACTCTAAGTTTGGTCATGAGGTCCTCAATTATGTTATTTATAATTAAACTTTATGTATTTGTAAATGTGTTTCGTGTATATTTTGTATCTTGTGTATCTTTTGTGTATCTTGGGTCCTACCCTGTATAAGCAGGTTAGTTTGGCCATTACCTATTAGTGATGCTGCCATGGATTATTCAGGAATAAGGAAAATGTATTCATACTTACCGTAATTTTCTTTTGCTGGATAGATTAATGGCAGCATCAGTTACTCTGCCTTTTTCTCTACTTCATGGATGTTTTACTGCACTGGAGGTTAGGAGAGGGAAGGTCTCTTTTATAATCTTTATTTCTATTTCCTGTCTTGTTAGCAAAAATGGAGGAGCTACCCATTAGTGATGCTGCCATGGATCTATCCAGGAAAAGAAAATTACGGTAAGTATTACCGTATATACTCGAGTATAAGCCGACCCGAATATAAGCCGAGGCCCCTAATTATTTTACCACAAAAAACTGGGAAAACTTATTGACTCGAGTATAAGCCTAGGGTGGAAAATGCAGCAGCTACTGGTAAATTTCTAAATAAAATTAGATCCCAATAAAATTACATTAATTGAATATTTATTTACAGTGTGTGTATAGAATGAATGCAGAGTGTGTGTTGTGTGTGTGTATAATGAATGCAGTGTGTGTTTGTGTGTTGTGTGTGTATATAATGAATGCAGAGTGTGTGTTTGTGTGTATATATAATGAATGCAGTGTGTGCGTTGTGTGTGTATATATAATGAATGCAGTGTGTGTGTTTGTGTGTGTATATAATGAATGCAGTGTGTATATAATGCAGTGTGTGTGTTTGTGCAGTGTGTGTAAACTGGGTGAGGGGAGGGCATTTTAATTTTAATTTTTTTATTTTAATATTATATTATTTTATTATATTATTGTAATAATATTATGTTATTATTATATTATTATTATTTTAATATTTGCATTATTTTTTTTTTAAAATGTTTTTTTGTCCCGCCTCCCTGCTTGTTGCCTGGCCAGGGAGGAGGGACAAAAAATATTTAAAATAAAATTAAAATAATAATAATATAATAATAAAATATTGTTATTAAAATAATATAATATTAAAATAATAATATTACTATATTATTATTATTTTAATATTTGCATTATTTTTTTTTAAATGTTTTTTTGTCCCCCCTGCCTGGCCAGGCAACAAGCAGGGAGAGGGGACAAAAAATGTTTTTAAAAAAAATAATGCAAATATTACAATAATAATAATATAATAATAAAATAATGTTATTATTTTAATATTATATTATTTTAATAATATTAGTAAAATAAAATAATATAAAAATAATAATATCGAATCCCTGGTGGTCCAGTGGCATTGGCATAACCTCGTGTCCTATGTAAAGTCCGGTTTGTGAATAGATTTCCACACAATGGTTTGTATTGGCCCCAGATATATTTATATAATATCATATCCCCTCTGAGGCGACGTTTTTCTAAACTAAAGAGGTTTAAATTTGTTAACCTTTCTTCATAGCTGATATGTTCCATTTTTTTTATTAATTTTGTAGCCTGCACGTTTTCTAGTGCCATAATATACTTCTTTAGAACAGGTGCTCAAAATTGCACTGCATATTCAAGATGTGGTCTAATCAGTGATTTATAAAGAGGCAAATGATATTCTCATCCCGAGAATGAATGCCCTTTTTCATGCATGACAATACCTTACTGACATTGCATATTGTTGCATAGTTTGTTGTCTATAACAATTTCCAAGTCCTTTTTGTGAGTTGTTATCTCTAATTAGCTTCCATTAAGGGTATACGTTGCTTGTGCATTCTTTACGCTGAAGTGCATAACATTAAATTTCATCTGCCATTTGAGTGCCCAGTCTATCTAAATCCCTCTGCAGCCAAGTAATATCTTGCTCACATTGTATTACTTTACAGAGTTTTGTGTCATCTGCAAACACTGAAACATGACTTTCAATTCTTATTTCAAGATCCTTTATAAACATGTTAAATAGAAGGGGTCCCAGAACAGAACGCTGAGGGACACCACTTGCCACCTCTGTCCAGCTTGAAAATGTACCATTAATGACAACTCTTTGTACTCTATTTTTAAGCCGAAGCAGAGGAGGCACTCTAATTAGGCTATTTAGGCGGCCGCCTAAGGCCCTGTGCAAACTGGGGCCTCACGGCCGCCAAAATCGTCTTAGGGTAGACTGACATGTTGGGTCCTCAGTCTGTGACGGAGTACCCAACACAGGTTGTGCCGCCAGGTGGAACACCCCTCCATTCAGTCTGCCCTGGGAGGAAAGCGCCCTGTACAGCCTCTGGTCAGCAGCTCCTCCGGGTGCAGAGTTGCAAACTGAGGTGTTTCGTGATCTCCAACAAATCAGAGCGTTGCCGCAGGTTACCACAAAATGCTCTGATACTTCTGGAGATCGCAAGATACATACCACGTGGTTTGCAGCTCTGCATCTGACGGAGCTGCAGACCAGATGGGAATCCCCAGGACCACCAGGGGAATGAATCCGGGATAAAAAGTACGTTTGACTACCCACCTTATACACACAATGCAATCCTATTTATTTTATTTAGTGGTGGCCTCATGTTTGATTTTTGCCTAAGGCCTCACAAAGTCTAGAGCCGCCACTGTACCCAAGAACAAGAATTTTCATCTAGACTGATTTCTTTGAGTTTGAACACTAATCTATTGTGTGGGACTGTATCAAATGCCTTGGCAAAATCCAAATAGATCACATCCACTGCAACACCCTGATCTATACTTCTACTTACTTCTTTGTAGAACGCAATCAAGTTAGTTTGACATGACCTGTGCTTCATAAAACCATGATGATTTTTGCTGATAACCATGTTCTTCTCAAGGAATTCTTGAATATTATTCTTTAATAACCTTTCAAATACTTTTCCAGCCACAGAAGTTAAGTATGAATAAATTTTTCATAATTAATATAGATTATTATCCATTTGTGACTAAATGGTGGGGTCCTTCATGTGTCTTGATGTCTTTTATTTACATTTTTTCCCCCCAATTCTTATTTTTACAGTATCCAATAGTATCCAATAGAACAGAAAGAAGAATTCAATCAATTTGGACAAAACAAAAAATCTAAAGAAGCAAGTGAGCGCTGTCCTCTAAAAGAATACATAGCTCCCTATGTGTTTAAATGTAATGCAAAGCAAAGATATACCCCAAATGCATGTCACATAGAGCACCCTGTATTAATAAGGTTTTTATCGATGGAAAGTAAAGTGAAAAACAGAAACATAACAAATTGATCAACAATTGTGTTAGTTTGTGGGTGGGGGCCGGCGGGGAGAACAATAGGTCCCTTTCCCATCATTTTACTTTAGTGCCCACACACGCCGCTCAGGGGTGGGGCCAGAGGGGAGGACATTAGGTCCCCCCCTTTATCATTATTTAGGGCCCTCACCCGCCGCTCAGGGGTGGGGGCCAGGGGAAGGCACTAGGTCCCCCCTTATTCTAATTTAGGGCACGCACCGCTCAGGGGTGGTGGCCAGGGGGGAGGACAATAGGTCCCCCTATTTTTTTACTTTAGGGCCCTCACCTGCCGCTCAGGGGTGGGGGCCAGGGGGGTGGACATTAGGTCCCCCCCCTTATTTTAATTTAGGGCACCCACCCACCGCTCAGGGGTGGGGGCCAGGGGGGAGGACATAAGGGGTGGGGGCCAGGGGGGTGAACATTAAGTCCCCCCCTTATTCTAATTTAGAGCCCCCACCCACCACTCAGGGGAATTTGCCAGGGGGGAGGACATTAGGTCCCCCCTTATTAGTATTTAGGCCCCCACCCACCGCCCAGGGGTGGGGGCCAGGGGGAAGGACATTAGGATGGGGGGGACCTTTTTTTTTTGCTCACTGTTTAATAGACATGCCCCTTTTTACTTAGTATTAGTAAATTTGTCTGAAAGACCAATTTAGGTCCTTCAGCCTTTTGGTAGATAACTCCCTAATACCGTGGGAATTAGGGAGTTATCTACTAAGCAGCTGCAAGAGAAGTCCCAAAGTGCCGAAGTCCCGAAATTCCAAAATGCCGAAGTTCCGAAATTCCAAAGGTCCGAAGTTGCTGAAGTTCCGAAGTGCCGAAGTCCCGAATAGCAGAAGTCTGGAATTTAGGAATGCTGAACTGAACCGAAATTTTTCCCCATGCACATGCCTAATGCCTAGGGCAGCACAAAACCAAAATACAACAAATGTTAAGAGTAAGATGCTTTAAAAGGTTTATCATGATCATTATCATCAAATTTAAAATTCCAGCTTTCCAACATTGCTTCATATATTCAACTGTATATTTCCAAAGGCAATAAATTCACATATATCGCCTATACTCTGGGGCAATATTATACACAAGCTGACGTTCTAACTGTAATGGTCCTTCTACATCAAGAAGTAGAGTTATACTGAGTTATCTTTATTTATTAATAGATATAGTTTACAATTGAATTTGCTACATTTTATAGGCTGTATCAATTGATCCCAGAGGCATCCTTCTGATATTTGCATGCTCAGGTTAGTGCAGCCTTGCTGTTCTATATGTTATGTGGGATAATAAACCAGATCCTGTTTTGTCTGTATTACCCAGATGCCAAATTAAACCATTGCAGAGGCCCCCAAGAGGATGGATGTCCACTGTAAGTGGGTTAGTTTTCTAAGAGCAGGTATTAGGTTCGGATAGAGGAGGACCTGGAAAAATGAGATACAATAAAGCCACGGAAGGCTTACACAATGTTTAATTATAAGTTATAACTAACTCCCTATTTTTTTTGCTAACTTGGGTATTTTTAAATACATTATAGTCTGTAAAGCTAATGTGACAGTGAGTATGCTGCATTGTAAATGTGTAGGTCATAGTATATGCCAGGACATCTTGGTATTAGCCTAGACAATTTTTTATGACCGACTTGCAAATTCATGCTAATGAAATAGGTTACGCACTATTCCTGTCTCTGGGGATGTCTACACATCCTGAATTCATGGTGGGCACAGACATAACTCTGTGGAGATAAAAGCTTTGCAAATTGTTATACTGCAGATGTAGTCAATGTAACAAGCCAGAATTTTTTTTTTTTGCCTTGCAAGATTTTGAACCGTGCAGTTCAAAATATGACTCTTAGTCAAATAGAATCTTAGTAAATACCACCGTAACTTATAAATCTTTCAGGTTTATTGAGCTTGACTTTGAAGTGGATATTTTTCACACTTCTATAAGCCATACCATGTTGCCAACCAAGGGTTTTGAAATGCATGTCAAAAAAGTCATTATTTATTATATTGCGAACTGAGAAATCTGTCCATGAACTTGTATATATAGATATGGTTATAAATACAATATTTATTATATTTACCATTCCAATTTTTCCCGTACATTTAAATCTGTCAGAACAGGTTTGGGTTGAGCAATATGTTGTCAGTTCCAAGACAATAAAGCACATTAGGATTCCTTGAAAAAGCAGATTTCAGATAAATTAACCACATTTTAACTAGAAATGCATTTCGCATATTTACTAAAGCGAGATCCAGTTTCAAAGCAATGTGCACATCTCATTTGGTACCATCCTGTAATCAGTCGATTTTTAATGTGAAGCCTGTATAACAAGATTTATACTGCCAGAACCAGGCAAACCTGTAAATCCACAAAATAAATGAATCAGGGTTTACATTTCTTCTATATGTTCTGTGCCAGCACTAGCAACCAGCAGATAAATATTTAAAAACTCCTTGGCACTGCAAGGGTTAAATGCGTAGTCATCCATGTTTTGATATCAAAACACCACACAAACTACTGTTAAAACATTATAAATAAAGCACAGAGGAGTCATGGCTAGTGGTGGGAGGAGAATGGTATGTCCCCTCCCTGCTATTTTTATAAGGCCTCCATCTGCAGACAGTAGGTGGCAGCAGAAAAAAATAGATAGGTGGTGGCAGGGAAGAAACATTGTCACGCTCCCCTCCCCCCAATTACTGTTCATATCTTTTGACCTATTCCTAATGGGTGGGGGCTCAAGAGGGTAACAACTGTCACATCTGCAGACATCCAACAAGCAAAAACTAATTTCAAGGAGGTAGCTAGGTATCTTTACTGCCTACTGCACCCCAGGGCCGGACTGGGGATACAAAGCAGCCCAGGAAACAAAATCTATGCCAGCCCCATAAGTCATTGTGCTATGTAGTGTGTGTGTGTGTGATATATATATAAAATTGTAGCTGTATTATTCCAGTGATGTAGATGTAAAAAACATAAAATTTGCATCTTGTAATATCTTTTTTATTGGACTATCAATGACAAGCTTTAAGGAGAACCTCTCCTTCCCAAGTCTAAAGCATTTCTGAGCAAGACAACACATAGAATTCAAAGTTGAGTTGTGATACAGGGGTTAAAACGACATGAGTGCAGATAAGACACAGGTTTGCTAGAAAATAGACACCATCTTAGCAAAGGGTCATAAATATCTTGTCTGAAGATCACAGAGTGAGAGGGGAGAGAGAGAGAAAAAACAAGCAAACAATGAAGAAGATGGTGCTAGAAAGGGAGAGTAAAATGAAATAAAATAATTACTTATATTAAGAATGCATGAATTTCCATCCAAGAGTTACAGGATATGCATGAAGGCTTATATCCAGCATACACAGACACACGCACACACTCACACTTACACACGTGTACATATACATATACACAAGTAGTGTATATGAACAAGTATACACAAGTACATACACATTCTACATAAGTACATACAACAATTTACTTATAAATACAACCAAATGCCGAATATATGTATATGCACACTGTGGCAAACCTAGCCACTTGGACATTATTTCTGTACTGTCTCTTTAAGGGTTGCCGGTATGGGGTTCATGTTATGTGTTCCAGCGTGTAATACAATGTATGTTAATGCTGTATTTCTTACCTGGGCTATCTGCCGAACGCAGATAGCTGATTTCCTTTCGTTTCACGAACGGCACCTTTGCGGGCCGTTCGGGAACCGAACAGAACACCAGTTAATAGCCCACACACTTAGAGGCGTGTGGCGCCTATTAACCGATTGCAACAATGTTGCAATCGGTAATTAGAGGCTCTCCAAGGTGGCCGTCGTTCGACTACCGACCATGCGGCGGTCGGCCATCTTAGATCCTTTGTTCCCTCAGCGGTGTTTGGTCGTCGAGCGCATGGTACTAAAAACGGCTACTCGACGGCACGAACACCGCTGAGCTTCCAGGCCGTTCGGGAGGTCCGGGACATTCGGTATTTTGTTCCCTTATATTTAATCGGTATTTTAAAACTATGTTTTGGTGAATGTGTTTTTCGTACGGCGTTCAGTTGTTTTAGCTGGGATCTGAGCGGTAATCTCACGAATGATGCGCTCAGACCCCAGCTATCTACCGAACGTCCATTCGTTTAAATGAACCAGATATTCATGAAGTTATGGAATTTAATGCGAATTGTAAGTTCTGCTGCACGGAGGGATAATCCACTTAATGGTACATTCCTGTGGGAGGATCCCTCTCGTGCAGCAGTGCCTGATGGGAGAAATGCCCTGTATTGTAAGTCCCCCATGTTGCCCCCTCTGGGAATGCCCCTGGGAAGGGACTCAGGAAACCCCTTGCATGGGGACTTGTATAAATTGTGGAGCTGAATTAAAAGACCTCAGTTGACTCCCAGCCTATGTGTCGTCTAGTTCTTGGGAAGGAAGGGTTACTGCAGTGCTGTTTGGATTATTGTATGCTGATTCCCTGGATTATCCTTTGTTGTTCCTGTTACCCAGCGGAGATATCGTGGATTATACTGCCTATCTGCTACACACACCTACACATACATCCACACACAAGCACCAATACATGTACCTACATATATACCAATGTGTCTACAGATACATAGACCCATATATATATATATGTATATGTACACATACACCTATTCACATATACTCCCTGAGCTGAATGGAAACGGAGGTGAACGGAGGTGAAGTGGGGGGACCTAATGCCCTCCCCCATGGGCCCCACCCCTGAGTGGCGGGTGGGAGCCCTAAAGTAAAATAATGGGGGGGACCTATTGTTCTCACCCTCGGCCCCCACCCCTGAGCAGTGGGTGGGGGCCCTAAATAAGAATGAGCTGAACGGAACGGAGCTGCTGCACAGGTAAGTAACAGTTTGCTCCCGGCCCCCAACAGGCTTGTAATGAGCCCGGCGGTCCTGGTCTGTATTATGGCAATGTAAGTTACCATAATACAGACCCTGACTCGAGTATAAGCTGAGGGGGGCTTTTCCAGCACAAAAAATGTGCCAAAAAACTCAGCTTATACTCCAGTATATACGGTATATAAAAAACAAAAAATCTTGCACTCCATCAATAACAAATATATGAAATGCCCGGTGCTTTTCAGCCAAAAATACAAAAATTGCAAAAGATAGCACTCCAAGGACTTATCTAAAATTTAACTTTTATTTACCTTCAATAAAAATCACACAGTCAACGTTTCAGTCAACCTTGACTGTGTGATTTTTATTGAAGGTAAATAAAAGTTAAATTTTAGATAAGTCCTTGGAGTGCTATCTTTTGCAATTTTAATATATATATATATATATATATATATATATATATGTATACACATACACACATGAACACATATACATATACAAACACATATACATACATGCACATGAACTCATATACACAAATATAAATGCACAGTCGCATATATAAGCATACACAAATATAAATGCACAGTCGCATATATAAGCATACATGCATAAGAGTATGGGAAAGTATAGGTCTACACATAATACTTTGTATATTGATAGTGTATCAGACTGCTATATTTTGCTGTTTTGCTTTAAGTTTTTAAAATATAGAACTTTGCCCTGTCATGTGGGGCGGAAGGGCTAGGATGGCAGGAAGAAGAGGACAGGGAGAAGCCATGTTCTCTGAGTCTGCTTAAAGAAAGTGTGTCCCTACCTGTTTCAATGGTCTATTACTGCTGGGACAGTGAAATAATAGCAGGGGAAGGCTAATGCCTTCTACAAGAAGTTGGAGACTGTCTACTGCTCTGCTAGGAGAATTAGAAGACTGTTATTTTATGTTCAGCTCCCTGCAGATTCTGGAACTTTCTGCAGGAGTGTGAATGAGCTCTTGCATCCTGCCAGCAGAAGGAAGAGAAATGATTGCCATTGCTGTTCTGCTGCTGTCCTACATTCTGCTGGATCTCTCTGGAGATATCTGCAGTCACAGAAGTCACTCAAAGGTACTGTCTCCAGAGATTGCTTCAGGATTCTCCCTTATAACTGGACCTGGGTAGCGCTACCTACACCTAAGGGCCCCAATGTTGTGCACATAATTTACCTGCAGGTAACTGTTGATGTTATTAACCCCTTAAGGACGGAGGGCGTACTATTACGCCCTGCAGGAGCCGGCTCTAAACGCCGGCGGGCGTAATAGTACGCCCTCACTTTAATGGCCGCCTATGTGGCAGATCGCAGTCGGGGGGGATGCCCGGCCCCCCCCAGGCAACCCCCCCTGTGGCCGGTGACCGCGATCTGCAGTCACTGATCGCAGTGACAGGCTGTCACTGCGATCAGTTTTTAACCTATGCATGGGGGGCATGGGTGTCCTAAGGAGGCCTTGCAGAAAACAACCTGGGGTGTTTTCTTGCAATAACCAACAACGGGCTCTCCTAAATCACAGTCAAAAAGCAGTGTGCGTGTGTAAAAATGAGGATTGAACAGTTACCTCCACACACGTTCTTCAACTTTTTTTGACTAAAATTATTGCATCTAAGGCATCAAAACACTCGATATACAATACTGCGGGGTGTCAACTTTTCAAATATATGCATGCTCATGGCAAAAAAATACATTGGGATGTCTGATAAGGCCCCCAAAAGGAAGATAGGCAAACAAGATAAAATTTAAAAAAAGCATATCAGACATTTTGCTTTGCACCCCCCAGTGAACCCGACACACGTATGCATGGGTGGTATTGCTGTACTCGGGAGATGTTGCCAGGCACATATTGGGGTGTCGTTTGGCAGTAACACGTAACAGGAGCTTAGAATCTATGCCCAAAGTAGAATGTGTGAGTGAAAAATAAAACCACAAAAATGTTTGACAGAGACTGGTGGTAGAATTAGTGCATGTAAAGTGTTGAAATGCCACCATGTGAAATGCCCTAGGGTGTGTATTTTTCAAAAACATAAGGTTTGACGGGGGTGAATTACATTGGCCGGCTTCAGAAATGTTCCAACTGGGACATGGGTGAACGATGGCCAGCTGTGTTTTAGTTTTCCACTTTTCATCATATTTTACTTTTTTATTCTAGTAAATTATATGATATGATGAAAATAATGGTATCTTTAGAATGAACATTTAATAGCGAGAAAATGGTATATAATATGTATGGGTACAAAAATGTGTAAGAGGCAAATTACATTTAAACACAACCACTGCAGAAATATAAAAAGAGCCCTGGTCCTTAACGGTAATAAAATTTAAAAATGGCCTGGTCACTAAGGGGTTAATGATTTTCCGTATTTCCTCAAGAGTTGGGTTGTAGGTGACCACAAGTGGCACTCATGTAGATATTTTTTTCTTTCTGTACTGTAGCAGGCGCGTGTGGAGTTTTTAGAGCAGAGTTGATTTGTTTGCTAATAGTCTTTGGTTTGTAGCCTTTCTGTCTCATAGATTGGGAGAGTACATTTAGATGCTTTAGTCTTGAGAAAGGGAGGTTCTCCCGAAAGCTTGTCATTGAAAAATTCTGTTAGTCTAATACAGGGGTTCCGAACCAAGTCCACAAGTACCCCTTACCAGTCCAGGATTTAGGGATTACCCTGTTGTGTCTAAAGTGTTTTTTGTTGTTTTTTTCCCCCAAAAAAACACCTTAGACACAATTGAGTAATCCTTAAATCCTGGACTGGTAGGGGGTACTTGAGTACTGGGTTGGGAACTAAAAAAAGATTGGTTATCTGTTTTTTACAACTATATATATATATATATATAGATATATATTGGTATATTTATTTTTCTAATTCTAAATATTAGTCCTTTCAGGGTAATTTAATTATACAGTTAAGCATATGCAGACACAGACAATCTCATTGACACAAGCTCATTGATACACAGGCTCACAGACAATCAAATTGATATACATAAGCTCATTGACATAAAAACACAAGCTCGCTGATGCACACAAATAGGTTTACTGACAGACAATCTCAATGACACATACAGACAAGCTTACTGATACACACACAAATTTAGCACAGACAAACTGATACACACACAAGCTTACTACGGACAAGCTCACTGACACACACGCTCCTTACAGACAAGCCCATTGACACACACATGCTCCCTACCGTATAGCTCACTAACACACAGGTTCACTACAGACAAGCTAACTGATACAGACAAGCTAATTGACACAGACATGCTAACTATAGACAAGCTCACACACACACAAACTCACTCACTAGCACACACAAGCTCACTCACTGGCAGTCACACACACACACACACACAGAAGCTCACTCACTAGCAGATGCACACACAAGCTCACACACACAAAAACTCACAAACTGGCACACACAGAAACTCACTCACTAGCAGATGCACACAGACACAAAGAAGCTCACACACTAGCAGATGCACGCACGCACACATACACACATACACAAAAACTCACTCACTAGCAGGCAAACACATACAAAAGCTCACTCACTAGCAGATGCACACACTCACACACACACACACACACACAGAAGCTCCCTCACTAGCAGATGCACACACACACATAGAAGCTCACTCACTAGCACACACACAAGCACAGACAAGCTAATTGACACAGACATGCTAACTATAGACAAGCTCACACACACACAAACTCACTCACTAGCACACACAAGCTCACTCACTGGCAGTCACACACACACACACAGAAGCTCACTCACTAGCAGATGCACACACAAGCTCACACACACAAAAACTCACAAACTGGCACACACAGAAACTCACTCACTAGCAGATGCACACAGACACAAAGAAGCTCACACACTAGCAGATGCACGCACGCACACATACACACATACACAAAAACTCACTCACTAGCAGGCAAACACATACAAAAGCTCACTCACTAGCAGATGCACACACTCACACACACACACACACACACAGAAGCTCCCTCACTAGCAGATGCACACACACACATAGAAGCTCACTCACTAGCACACACACAAGCACAGACAAGCTAATTGACACAGACATGCTAACTATAGACAAGCTCACACACACACAAACTCACTCACTAGCACACACAAGCTCACTCACTGGCAGTCACACACACACACACAGAAGCTCACTCACTAGCAGATGCACACACAAGCTCACACACACAAAAACTCACAAACTGGCACACACAGAAACTCACTCACTAGCAGATGCACACAGACACAAAGAAGCTCACACACTAGCAGATGCATGCACGCACACATACACACATACACAAAAACTCACTCACTAGCAGGCAAACACGTACAAAAGCTCACTCACTAGCAGATGCACACACTCACACACACACACACACACACACACACACACACAGAAGCTCCCTCACTAGCAGATGCACACACACACAAAGAAGCTCACTCACTAGCACACACACAAGCTCACTCACTAGCAGGCACACACACACACACACACAAGCTCACTCACTAGCAGGCGCACACACAAAGCTTATCTGGCACGGGTAGGTGAAAGTGTCATTATCTGGCCTCTTCAGTACAGCGAGGTCAGCAGCTTCTGTGTGGGGGCGAGGCTTGTGTTCGGGAGGCGGGATTTAAGTGTGGGGATGGGCATGCGGCCTGAATTGCTGTAAATTGTGCAGGGAGACAGACAGGACTCTCTCCGGCTGGAGGAAGCTAGTCCCTCTTTACCCCCCTCGGGACTGTGCCAGCGTGTGTCAGAAAATAATTTAAATGCCATTATCCTCATGATTAGGGAAATTTCCAGGTATCCCGGTGGGCAGTCCGGCCCTGCTGCACCCCCACCACACTCAAACACTATTATGAAAAAACACAATTATTTATTTAACAACATATTGCAACTATTAGCACACTGATAAATGCGCATCCCTTGACACATGCACACACCTGATACACATACCTTAACACACAAATACATAAATTCAGATACACACACTGGCACATACACTTAGATACACACACACACTGACTGACAAACACACAGATACACACACTGGCACACACACAGATCCACACACACTGATATACACACAGACATATACATTGACTGGCTAAACTTCAAAATGAAAAAATGATAGCCAAAGAGAGCGAAACCAACCCCCAAGCATTCTTTAAGTACATAAATTCTAAAAAAACAAAAAAATGAAAGTGTAGGTATACTAAAAACTGAAATGGGGGTGTTAGGTAATGAAGACCAGGAAAAGGCAGGATTTTTAAAAAACTATTTATTCTCTGTATAGATTAAAGGACCACTCTAGGCACCCAGACCACTTCACCTTAATGAGGTGGTCTGGGTGCCTGGTCCAGCTAGGGTTAACCCATTTTGTCATAAACATAGCAGTTTCAGAGAATGGGTTAAGCCTTCCCCTATTTCCTCTAGCGGCTGTCTCATTGACAGCCGCTAGAGGCGCTTGCGTGCTTCTCACTGTGAAAATCACAGTGAGAGCACGCAAGCGTCCATAGGAAAGCATTGATAATGCTTTCCTATGTGACCGGCTGAATGTGCGCGCAGCTCTTGCCGCGCGTGCGCATTCAGCCGACGGGCGGATCGGAGGAGGAGAGCTCTCCACCCAGTGCTGGAAAAAGGTAAGTTGTAACCCCTTTCCCCCTTCCAGAGCCGGGCAGGAGGGGGTCCCTGAGGGTGGGCGCACCCTCAGGGCACTATAGTGGTCCTTTAAGGAAGAACCCATGGCAATAGATCTACAAATGATTGCTCATAAAAACTTGCAGAATAATTGTAATTAATTAACTCAAGACAAGGTGCTGCAGCAACTAAAGAAAGTTAATATAAACAAATCTCCAGGGCCTGATGGTATTCATCCACAAGTACTTTTAAGGAAGTGTAGAAATAAGTGAAGCTCTGATTTTACTGTTTCAAGATTCTTTTCTTTCAGGAAGTGTTCCGGAGGAAGGCAGATGTGGTTCCTATATTCAAAAAGGGTTCAAAATCCTTGCCTGGAAATTATAGACCTTTGAGCTTAACTTCTGTGGCTGGGAAAATATTTGAAAGGCTATTAAAGGATAATATTCAAGAATTCCTTGGGATGCTGTGAGGCGGATGGCTGTGTTCGCATCAGAGGCAGCGATGGAGCTATGATCTACCTGCTCTGCTCCCTTGAGCTTCGTGGGCCATTTACTGATGCTGGAATCCGGAATGACATCAGCAAACGGCGCACTAGGGAGCAGAGCATGACGATCATAGCTCCCTTGTCAATACTGATGCGAACACAGCTGCCCTCTAGGGGGATCTATAAGGTGGCCAGCCAGCTCTTGGACTCCCCAGTAACACGAGAGAGCAGGAGGCAAATGTCTAGTTTGCCTTGGGCTATATACAGCACTGGATATGAGTTGTGTGTTAGATTCCTATATGGTGGCATTATTATAGTATTGGTAGTAATGTAGAAGGATTGCATACTTAAGTATTAGAGAATATTGCTATCAAGTATAAACTGTAAAACTTACACTGGAAGTAATTTTTTTTTTTTAAGTGTTTTTAATTACTGATGTATATCTGTTCAGAGGCCAACTATGTGTCATTGCCCTAGTTTGTACATGTTACAGTGACAATAAAGTTGAATCTGTATTAATTACCACTCTCAATCATTGTTACAACTCTTGCCCTTTGAACCTGTCAGTCAGATGTAAACTGATAAATCTTTAATATAAATATAAAGTAAAACACAGCGTCTCATGAAAACAAAAAAATACTTTCAAAGTTTTATTCCTTTCATTTGCTTTAATATCTTGATGCACTTTTTTCCACACTTCTACACAGACACAAAAATATTTATGTGCATAATAGTAGTATCTGCATTGTCCTGATCTTCACTGGGGATGTGCCTTCAACTAATATCAATGCAACTGGTACGTTTCTAAAAGTTTGCCTGTGCAGACAGTTGATTTTGCACTTGCTTTCTTACTTGTTTGTTCTTGATGTACTGTATAGATTGTTGTACTTCAAGTCACATACAAACTAACACAATTGTTGATCAATCTGTTATGTTTCTGTTTTTCACTTTACTTTCCATCGATAAAAACCTTATTAATACAGGGTGCTCTATGTGACATGCATTTGGGGTATATCTTTGCTTTGAATTACATTTAGACACATAGGGAGCTATGTATTCTTTTAGAGGACAGCGCTCACTTGCTTCTTTAGATTTTTTGGTTTTGTCCAAATTGATTGAATTCTTCTTTCTGTTCTATTGGATACTGTAAAATTAAGAATTGGGGGAAAAAAATGTAAATAAAAGACATCAAGACACATGAAGGACCCCAACATTTAGTCACAAATGGATAATAATCTATATTAATTAACCCCTTAAGGACGGAGACAAATGTACACGTTGTGAACGAAACAAAATGTAAACAAAACCTGGCATTTGCGCTACATGTCTGTCCAACCGTAATTCACCTCTTTCATATTAAAAGCACCCACCCTTATTATATATCATTTTATTCAGGGGAAACAGGGCTTTAATTTAATACAAATATTTAGCTATGAAACATAATTTAATATGAAAAAAATGGGAGAAAATAAGATTTTTTTGATTTTTTTTGTTCTACATAACATTTTAACTCTCAATGTCTTAATACTGTTTGCTTTTACTGCAATAAAATACACATATTTGTATTCAGCAAAGTCTCACGTGTAAAACAGTACCCCCTATGTACAGGTTTTATGGCGTTTTGGGAAGTTACAGGGTCAAATATAGCACGTTACATTTGAAATTGAAATTCGCCAGATTGGTTACGTTGCCTTTGGGACTTTATAGTAGCCCAGGAATGAAATTTACACCCATAATGGCATACCATTTCCAATAGCAGACAACCCCTGGTATTGCAAATGGGGTATGTCCAGTCTTTTTTAGTAGCCATTTGGTCACAAACACTGGCCAAAGTTAGCGTTGGTATTTGTTTGTGTGAAAAATGCAAAAAATGCCAATTTTGCCCAGTGTTTGTGACTAAGTGGCTACTAAAAAAGACTGGACATACCCCTTTGCAATACCTTGGGTTGCCTTCTATTGCAAATGGTATGCCATCATAGGGGTAATTTTCATTCTTGGGCTACCATAGGGTCTCAAAGGCACTGTAACCAATCTGGCGAATTTTAATGTGAAAAAAATGAAACGCAAGCCTTATATTTGACGCTGTAACTTTTGAAAACACCATAAAACCTGTACATGAGGGGTACTGTTGTACTCGGGAGACTTCGCTGAACACAAATATTTGTGTTTCAAAACAGTAAAAAGTATCACAGCAATAATATCGTCCGTGTAAGTGCTGTTTGTACATGAAAAAGGCAAAAAACTTCACTTTTACTGGCGATATCATCATTGTAATACACTTTACTGTTTTGAAACACTAATATTTGTGTTCAGCGAAGTCTCCTGAGTACAACAGTACCCCCCCATGTACAGGTCTTATGGTGTCTTGGAAAGTTATAGGGTTAAATATAGTGCTAGGAAATTAAATTCCCTTTACTTTCGGCATGGGTTGTCAGGCAGGTCCCGCTAATTGTAATTAATTAAGATACCTAATTATGTAAAAATATTACATAAATATATATGTATAATTAATTAATTAATATATGTATATATATATACGTATGTGTGTGTATGTATATGTGTATATATATATATATATGTATATATATATATATATACTTAGATCATATATATATATATAACATAAGTATACTTTTTTTTTTTTACACTTTTTAATTTCTTTTATTTTTATTTTCAGCCAGCAGGGGGACCACCTGTCATTACAGGCAGCCCCCTGGCAATGCAGGAGGCAGCCTACCCGGCCATGTGATTGTGGGGTCCTCGCAAGGACCTCACTCTCACATGGCCGGGGGGGACCGGAGGAGGAGGATCTGCTACCGGGTAAGTAAGAAAAGACCGGAGGGCGTACAATTACGACCGGCGGCGTTTAGAGCCGCCTAAAATAGGGCATAATTGTACGCCCTCCGGTCTTAAGGGGTTACGAAAAATGTATTCATACTTAACTTCTGTGGCTGGAAAAGTATTTGAAAGGTTATTAAAGGATAATATTCAAGAATTCCTTGAGAAGAACATGGCTATCAGCAAAAATCAGCATGGTTTTATGAAGCACAGGTCATGTTAAACTAACTTGATTGCCTTCTATGAAGAAGTAAGTAGAAGTATAGATCAGGGTGTTGATGTGGATGTGATCTATTTGGATTTTGCCAAGGCATTTTATACAGTTCCACACAATAGATTAGTGTTCAAACTCAAAGAAATCAGTCTAGATGAAAATTCTTGTTCTTGGATACAGTGGCAGCTCTAGACTTTGTGAGGCCTTAGGCAAAAATCAAACATGAGGCCACCACTCAATAAAATAAATAGGGGTTGCATTGTGTGTATAAGGTGGGTAGTCAAACATACTTTTTATCCCAGATTCCTGGGGATTCCTATCTGGTCTGCAGCTCCGTCAGATGCAGAGCTGCAAACCACGTGGTATGTATCTTGCGATCTCCAGAAGTATCAGAGCATTCTGTGGTAACCTGCGGCAACGCTCTGATTTGTTTGAGATCGCGAGACACCTCAGTCTGCAACACTGCACCCAGAGGAGCTGCAGACCGGAGGCTGTACAGGGCACTTTCCTCCCAGAGCAGACTGAATGGAGGGGTGTTCCACCTGGCTGCACAATGGGCAAGTCGCCAGGCCCCCTCCTTTGTTGGGTACTCGGTCACAGACTGAGGACCCAACATGTCAGTCTACCCTAAGGCGATTTAGGCAGCCGTGAGGCCCCAGTTCGTACGGGGCCTTAGGCGGCCGCCTAAATCGCCTAATTAGAGTGCACCCTCTGCTTGGGCTTAAAAATAGAGTACAGAGAGTTGTCATTAATGGTACATTTTCAAGCTGGACAGAGGTGGCAAGTGGTGTCCCTCAGGGTTCTGTTCTGGGACCCCTTCTATTTAACATGTTTATAAAGGATCATGGAAAAAGCATTGAAAGTCATATTTCAGTGTTTGCAAATGACACAAAACTCTGTAAAGTAATACAATGTGAGCGAGATATTACTTTGCTGCAGAGGGATTTAGATAGACTAGGGGATTGGGCACTCAAATGGCAGATGAAATGTAAAGGAACACTATAGTCACCTAAATTATTTTAGCTAAATAAAGCAGTTTTAGTGTATAGATCATTCCCCTGCAATTTCACTGCTCAATTCACTGTCATTTAGAAGTTAAATCACTTTGTTTCTGTTTATGCAGCCCTAGCCACACCTCCCCTGGCTATGATTGACAGAGCCTGCATGAAAAAAAAAACTGGTTTCACTTTCAAACAGATGTAATTTACATTAAATAATTGTATCTCAATCTCTAAATTGAACTTTAATCACATACAGGAGGCTCTTGCAGGGTCTAGCAAGCTATGAACATAGCAGGGGATAAGAAAATATTAATTAAACAAAACTTGGAATAAAGAAAGCCTAAATAGGGCTCTATTTACAGGAAGTGTTTATGGAAGGCTGTGCAAGTCACATGCAGGGAGGTGTGACTAGGGTTCATAAACAAAGGGATTTAACTCCTAAATGGCAGAGGATTGAGCAGTGAGGCTGCAGGGGCATGTTCTATACACCAAAACTGCTTCATTAAGCTAAAGTTGTTCAGGTGACTATAGTGTCCCTTTAATGTTGAAAAATACAAAGTTATACACGTTGGCGTAAAGAATGTACAAGCAACGTATACCCTTAATGGAAGGAAATTAGAGATAACAACACACGAAAAGGACTTGGAAATTGTTATAGACAACAAACTATGCAACAATATGCAATGTCAGTCAGCAGTGGCTAAGGCCAGCAAGGTATTGTCATGCATGAAAAAGGGCATTCATTCTAGGGATGAGAATATAATTTTGCCTCTTTATAAATCACAGCTTGAATATGCTGTGCAATTTTGGGCACCTGTTCTAAAGAAGGATATTATGGCACTAGAAAAAGTGCAGAGGCAGGGTACAAAATTAATAAAAGGAATGGAACATATCAGCTATGAAGAAAGGTTAACAAATGTAAACCTCTTTAGTTTAGAAAAACGTCGCAGGGATATGATAACATTATATAAATATATCCGAGCCAAAACAAACCATTGTGTGGAAATCTATTCACAAACCGGACTTTACATAGGACATGAGGTCATGCGTTTAGACTGGAAGAAAGAAGATTTTGTCTAAGGCAAAGGAAAAGTTTTTTTTACTGTAAGAACAATAAGGATGTGGAATTCTCTGCCTGAAGAAGTGATTTTATCAGAGTCCATACAGATGTTGAAACAGCTGCTAGATGCATACTTGCAAAAACAGAATATTCAAGGATATAATTTTTCAATGTAGGGTAATAACTACTTGATCCAAGGATAAATCTGACTGCCATTCTGGGGTCAAGAAGGAATTTTTTTCCTAGCTTGTTGCAAAATTGTAAGTGCTTCAAACTGAGTTTTTTGCCTTCTTTTGGATCAACAGAAAAAAAACAAATGTGAGAAAGGCTGAACTTGATGGACGCAAGTCTCTTTTGAGCTATGTATGTAACTATGTAGCTCACTCCTGTCCTCTGCGTACATGCTGCCTGTGATGGTTCCACTGCCACCTCCAACCTCCTCCTTCCTCCCGTGCAATGCTCTGTGAAGCTGGGAGGAAGTGATCGGTTGTCACTTCCTCCCTGTTGGACAATACTACAGGGGCCCATTTGTGCTCTCTTAGGCAGTCAACTAGGCTACCTAATGGGTAATCTGGCCCTAGCAGTGAGATGATTTACACACCAAACAAGTTTCAATAAGCTCATAGATGTGTTAAATCACCAACCTGTTTTGGAATGCCTGTTTGACGATTATTTCCATTTTTCCCATTTTTCACGTGTTTTAAAATGTATATTTAGGAATTTCAGCAACAGGGGATTAAGGACATTTTTAAGACTTCATTTTGATTAGATAATTGGTTGAGATAATTAGATGATAATTGAATTGATGGATTGCATTTATGCAGCAGAGTATTTGGTATGAAAATTAAATGAGAGCCTTTGTTTTTCTTAAAGAGATTCCACTGTTTTAAATGATCCTCTGACTTAATATGTACTTCTCTAGCAAGGGAGCATCAGTGTGAAGGCAAGACTTAATTAGGTGTCCATACCTAAGCGGTGGCATAGAGCTTCTGGCAGTCATTTATTTTGTTTACTTAATAAATGTTAATGCAGGACTGGGCAGACTGGCTAAGCACTCTCCACTCCACTTAAGACTCTATTGCTGTTCAAGCCATTAATTCATTTTAATGACACTGTAGTGCCTACAACATAAATAGAAAATCTCAAGAAATTAAATAAGAACTTTACTAATAATTGAGCATATCATGTAGATTATAATCAATCAATACACATTATATTTACTCTCTCTAGGAGCTATTTTTGAATTGTAACTGCATTATCTTTAAATGTTAGATCATTCACTCTAGTGGAACTTTCGAGACTCAGTCTGGCAAATTATTAGTGTAGCTTATGGGCCCTATCCTATACAATCTAACTGAAGTGTGAACTCTTGTCGCTTTGACGGTAACCTTGCTTGGTGTGTGGGTCACTGGGTGATTACATACATCCTATCCCATACTATGCAATTGAATGTTGTGCCTTAAGGCTCTTTCACATTATTCTTTGCCAACTGTATTATCTGCTAAATCTATGAGATGACATGACATCCATTGCTATCACCAGAAGCAACATAAATGCTATCTTTGTTATTTACATTTTTAAAGATATTAAAATGCTGTAGAGATAAAAACAATGAATGACTGTAAGTTTAATCTTGGAATCCTGGAATACCTAGACTAATGATTCTGTATATTACAAATTACATATTTAGATTAGTTTGTTCCCTAAAATTCACCATATTTTGGTAACAGTATACTCAAAACAGTATATTCAAATCCCTGCTTATTGATAATGCTTTATTTTTTGTAAATATTAATTGTGCAATAGGTGAGTACTAATAACCTATTCATTGCTAAATGTGCAAAGAAGTGAAAATTGTGAGAGGAATGCTATTCTATGTCATTCTATAGAAACTTATCTTAATGGAACACTATAGGATGAGGAATACAAATGTGTATTCCTGACCCTATAGTGTTAAAAAGCACTATTAAGGTGCCTCCTCCCTTTGCCCACCTTAAATAGGGTAAAAAAACGTACCTTTATTCCAGGGACACACTGGTCCGCCAGCACTGGCCCCACCCCCGCTCCGTCATGTTGACTGAGATCATCAGAATTTAAATCATTGGGAGGCTAATGCATGTGTGTGACAAAACTCCGCACTGCACCAATCAGCTTCTCCTCATTGAGATGCATTGGCTCAATGCATATCTATGGGGAAGGTTCAGTGCCTCCATGCAGAGGGTGGAGACGCTGAACATCAGTGTTGCATGTTATGTACAGGGCCGCCATCAGGGGGTGACAACCATGATGGTTGTCATGGGCCCGGTGGCCCTGGGGGGTCGGAATTGTCGCCGGTGCAGTTGTACCGGGGCCCGCACACTGATGGGGCCTATCGGATGGCTAACGCACTTAGGGCCACCCGATGTGCCCTATATCTTCAGGGTCCCGGGCCAGCGCTGTGGCCGTGTGATAAAAAAGCCATAGCGCAAGTGTTGCTGGGATGAAGTGGTCACTTCCTCCCAGCTCACTCCACACGGGAGGAAAGCCAGCGTGTAGGCCAATGAAGAGGGAGAGCCGTGCCGACTCCTATCAGCCCCAGCCACCCTCCTGCAAAGAAAAATTAAAAACAGGAGGGTGGCTGAAAAATGAGCTCTGTGTGTTTGTGTATGTCTGTATGCATGAATGTCTGTCAGTATGTATGTCTGCATGTTATTATGAATGTATGTATGGATGTGTGTATGGATGTCAGTGTTGTATGCATGTATGTCAAGTATATGTCTGTATGTCTGTCACTATGTATGTATGTATGTATGTATTCCAGTATCAATGTATGTCTGTATGTCATTATGTATGTATGTCAGTATGCATGAATGTATGTATGTATGTATATATGTATGTATATATGTATGTATGTATGCCAGTATCAATGTATGTCTGTATGTCATTATGAATATATGTCTGTATACATGCGTGTATGTCAGTATGCATGAATGTATGCCAGTATGTCTGTATATATGTATGAATGTATGTATGTATGTATGTATGTGTGTGTGTGTGTGTGTGTGTGGATGTCAGTATATGCATGTATGTTTGTCTGTATGAATGTATGTATGCCAGTATCAATGTATGTCAGTATGAATGTATGTATGTATGTCATTATGAATGGATGTCTGTGTGTGTATGGATGTCAGTGTCTGTATGTATGTATGTCTGTCTGTATGTATGTATGCGTGTATGTATGTCGGTGTCTGTATGTATGTCAATATGTATGTATGTGTCTGTATGGCCTTATGCATGTTTGTCTGTATGTATGTTAGTATGTGTCTGTCTGTCACTATGTATGCCTGTGTGTCTGTATATGTGTGTATGTCTCAGTGTGTGTGTGTCAGTATCTATGCCTATATGCGTGTATGTCTGTTTCAGTATGTGTGTATGTTAGTATGTATCTGTGTGTGTATCTGTGTCCTTTTGTATCAGTGTGTGTCTGTGTGTGTATTCCTGTGGGTGGGATTTGGATGCGGAACCTGTGGGCGGGCTCGGACCCTGAGCTGAGTTAATGGCCCCAAAATTTCTGGTGGCGGCCCTGGTTGTGTAACACTGACCCAGGAAGCACCTCTAGATGCCATCGAGTGACTACCACTGGAGGTGGCCCTAGTCAGCATTTACATTAACTACCTGCAGGGACTAACTATGCACACCAGAACCACTACATTAAGCTGTAGTTGTTCTGGTGACTATAATGTCCCTTTTAGAAGACTAACAAGAAGAAAAATGAGACAAAGAATAACACTAGATGTTTATTCTGCTATTTCACTTTTAGTTTATTTCTCTCGAGAAGACAAGGAACTTTCCAGTTGAGAATGCAAAACCATCTATTGCCCTTCCAGATAAAAATGTTGCAAAGTTTACTTAGATAAGAGGCAAGTGTTGATCTAATGACTTGGAACTTTCTGTCTAGATGAATAATTTGTGAACCATTAGCTTTCCATGAGTGATTAGATGAACACATCATTACAAACATATTTATAAATTGAGTTGTGAACTAGTTTAGCCATGAAATGGCAATGAAAGGAAACCGAGGACAGAAACTCTATGCTAATTCTATTGCCAAGTCTGGATTTTCTTTATTTTTTTAGTACAAGATGCAAAAATTAATAAATTACAGAAAACATAAAGTGATTTATAAAGTCCATTACTGGTTAATTATAAAAATGTTCAGAATGCTACTGAAATAAAGGATATTCATCATTCATTAAAAACAAAATCAAACTTAATACTGTGCACTCAAAAACAGAAGACAAATGTATCTATAACCACCCAACAAATAAGATGTAAAATCCTTGAAAAATAAAATTAAGCTGATTTGTTTTCCAACAAAGACAACACCATATAAATACAGACAAAAGAGTGGAGTTAATACAGAAAGATATGAACACAACTGCATAATAAAACTACTTTTTATAAGAGCAAATAAAACATATTTACTAGGGGGAAGGGGGCAATGGATCAATAGGCTCTTCTTAAACAACGATAAGGCTAGTAACGTAATTTCAATTCATATCTGTGATGTATAACACAGTAAATCACTAAATCACAGTAAAATAGAGTCCACTTAGAGATTGAGTGATAATGGATTTCTTGAATTAGTCATTTGATACTGAAAAAGAAACTGGTCACCAGATCGGTTCAAGAGCACAAGCATTGTTTGTTGTGGTATGCCTAAGTCCTACGGCAAGCTCAAAAGTACAGTTCTCTTTTTGCCTGTAGACCAATGTGTACTTTCAAAATAGAAATGGCAGTTGTCTTTGGAATTATGTCTCACCCTAGTTCAGTCAAGTAATTTTATGTTTTGAGTTAGATTTGTGCACAGCGGAATTTTTGTTTCCTAAAATGCAATTTAGTTCAGGATCAAGTTGTGGCACTCATTTATCTGACGGTTCGACTAGCCCACATATTGCCCATGAAAAATATTAAGGAAAACAATTTGTATGATCAAAAAAGGGCACAAAATTGCACCAATTAGAGTACTGCAATATGCAATATATAAGAAATATAGTGGGGTTTTAGTTACAGTATATGATCATATATAGTATAAGCTTGCCACAATGACAATGTACCCCATTTTTGTCAGTTCCTATTCTAGCAACCTAATGCCTGCTCTGTATTATAAATATTACAGAGCAGGCATTAGGTTGCTTGAATAGGAACTGACAAAAATGTACTGCAGGGACTCCTAATCTGCCTCCCTGCCCTTCCACGGTCAGTGTGAAGTGCAGGGAGACGGATCAGCAGTGATGATCTTCTCTCTGTAAAAAAATAAAGTTAGTTTAAAATCCCCCACCCCTACCATTTAAAATTAACCCCTTCCCTGTCATCAGATCACAGACTGCAGTGTTACCCTCAGTTTTTTACATTTATTATATTAATTACTTTAAATATTTTACAATTATATATTTACCTAGCTGGGGTTGGTGGAAGTTAGTGGGGAATTGGGGAATTTAGGTTAGAAGTTAGAAGTTTTTTTTAAAAAAAGTTTAAAAAAATGTTTTAATAACGTTTTAAAAAAGTAAAAAAAATCCCACCCCCCTTTACCCAGTCCTAATAAAAAGTAACCCCTTTCCTACCAGTTGATCACTGCCTACAGTGATCCAAAAACATATCACAGTATTATACGGATTCGGATAAATCCCCCTCCACTAAACAGGATATTAAAAACTTCCTTCTGGACCTGAGGGAGGTCTGGAAGGCGGACCTTGCAGGAGTGCAGGTGGAGATTGGCGGTCTGAATCACCTCATAAGGACTGTCGAGTCCAAGGAAGAGGAGCGGGGAAAAAATTGGATGACACACGCTCTAGAATGAACTCACTCACCCAACAAGTGTAGCACCTCTCTCATACAGTGACTTCCCTGGAGGCGTGGCATCAACGGAGGATTATCAGGATCCGTAGGGCTCCAGAAACGGTAGGCTAAGAGGCCTTGTTAAGCTTTGCCCATGAAGTTATGCAAGCACTTGGGGTTAAGAAAGACGGCGAAATGCCACCCTTCGTGGCGGCTTTCAGAGTCCAGGAAGGGTCCCACAGCACCTATAGACGCACCACAGGACATTATAGCTGTCACATGAGACATTTCTGTAAAATCCTCTGTTATGGCTTGATCCAGACAACAACCAAGCCTGGTAGTTGCCAATAGCAAGATCTCTGTATATGATCACTTACCTTTCGTGGTCCTCCTCGGCCGGCACAAGTTCACACATATCACTCGGATCTTGCGAGACCAAGGAATCGGGTACCTCTAGGGGATATCAGGAACCCTGGTGGTGCCGCGTGGGGATGCAGTGCATATTCTGTCGGCCTCCAAAGACCACACACAATTTCTGAAAGGCCTCCAACTGCTGAAACCACCTCTTCCAGTGCAACAAGCGGCTGTGGCCCCGATGGCAGCGAACCCCAGCTCAAGACAGAAACATGGGCCTCGGTCTGCTGAGGACAATCAATCCCTGAGGTGGCAGGATCCCCTGTAAGGCTCTCCACTTCAAGGGTTCTCCAGTTACGGTGGAGTGGCAAGGGGGCTCAGCAGGATCCCATGACAGATAATTCAAGGCCAATATATGGACTTACTATCCCACTGGAAAACCACCTAAACTAAGTTCATAGTCTGCTTTGTTTTATTCTTATACTTTTCAGATGAACACTTATGATTTTACTTTGACCAATATTACTGAGAGTGATACTTTTTAGCCCTTACATGTTTCATATGTAACAGATACTCTACTTATCTATCCTTACTTTATGTTTGATACCATGAATCGCTAAGCATAACAAATTGTTGGGGTATGTACCACTATAAGCTCCTGTGAGAAAGATACATAAAATACATTATTAGAAATATTTCACTATAGGTGATGTATACACTTGCTGAATTTGCTTTAGATAACTCCTTCAGGAAATTAAAGGAGTGTACATACGAGAGGAGTAAAGCTACATTAAGCAAATGGCCTCCTGTCCTAGTCTTATCACCCTCATTGGGAATTGGCTGACTTAGCCACAAATCTTGCCAGATGAGCTTATTTGCCTCACTGTTATTAGCCAAATATTTTTCAGTGTGCAGATGTTTTGTTTTCACCTGTATAGCAGATTTTCTTATAGTTGGCCCCCAGTGGTATTATATGAACTAGATGTTTAAATACCACAATTTGGCAGTTGTGATGACACAGGCTGTCCCTTCTCTCTTAAACATTGCCTTACGAAGTGGTATTTGTTTCCTATGTTTTGTGTATTTTAGTTTCTACTCTGTGGCATAATAGCATGTTGTTTTTGTTTTTTGCCCTGTTTACCTATACAAGGTGTAACCTTGACCAGCAGCTACACATGTAGTGGCCTAACATTAATAATCATACTTATCTAACATTCTTCCCATTTGAAAAGCGAATTGCAAATTGCCTGAACGTTTCACTGTTTATCTACAATCCCATGCTAACATATAAGTAAATCAGAAGCTGGTTATACCTGTGAAGCATACTATTATTATCTTATACTATTATTAGCCTATTTTAAATACCAAAAATGCCAGTTTACATAACCTTTTATTACTACTCATACCTGCTCCTCTTCTGGCATGACTTGCATTACCCTGTTTACTTATTTAAACATTGTGCAGTTCAATCCTATGTCATGATACTGAATGCCTTGATTTGCCTGTTACTGCTATCGTGGCACTGCGGGCCTGTTTGTAAACTTTTTTGCACAACAAAAATAAAGAATATATTTAAAAAAAATAATTTAAAAGTGTAAAAACAGTTTTAAGAAAGTTTAACAATTAAAAAAAAATGAATAAGTAAAAAAAAAGTTTAAAAACAAATTTAAAAAAGTTTTACAAAGTTTAAAAAAGTAAAAACAATACATTTAAAAAATAATCATTACAACTACACCTGGAACAAACAAGCAAAAAAAAGGATCCCACGCTAAGGTTCAAAATATGCCTTTTGAAATACCCCAGGGTATGCATTTGTGGGGTAGTTTGAATAACAAACCAGCTAAACTACTCCAAAATCTCAAATGTACCCCTTCAACATCCACATATACCTGGCAAAGGTACATATGGCAGTATTCCTATACTCCAACAGCATAGCTAGCACTAGTTTTATTCCCCTATATCCCTCTTAAGCTTTCATACTTAAGTAAGAGCATGTACAGAGTAGTAAAAAACAATGGGCCTATTCCATTGGCAAGGGCCTGGAGATGCAGCTCCATCATCCCCTATGTTAATCCGGCCCTGACTAGACTGGTGAAGAAAATCAGGTAATAAATTATTAAAGACCACATAGTAAACCAGTAAAAGGATTAGATTGTATACAATTTAATTATGAAAAAGCATGTTGATTTTTTTCATTCTTTAAAGGGTCACCCCACGCATCCTATACAGTACAGCCTGCTGTAATAGTTATGACACCAAGAGTACCCAGGCACCATTCCATAGTAAGTTGACAGACTGTTTTACCATAGTTTGCCACTTACTTGGGTCCTTCTAGGCTCCGCATATATGTAATCATTTTTATAAAATTGTGATAATTGCTGCTTCACAGAATCTAATTTTTTCAGAATGAAAGGAATCAACAAGTGACATTGTCTAATTATACTTTCAACGCTACCCTTTCACACATAAAATTACAAGAAAATGAAAATATAACTTTTGCTGGTATTTTAGAAATATGTCCTATGTGTCCAGATAAATAGATACACTGTTTACAAATATGAAAACTTTGAGCATACACTGAAAAACATTTTTAGAAAAATAGATTCTGGAAAAATATGTATTCATGGTAATTGCCTTAAAGTCAGTAATTTGAAAAAAAAATTGAAAATAAAATTAGTAAAACTATGTGAAATATGAAAAAAAAAAACACAACATAACTGAAACAAAACTAGAACAACAACTCACCACGTAGTATAATGTTGGGGTAAATATTAGAAATTTTACAATTCCTGAAAATAATAAAAAGAAAATTATTTAAAAAGATAATTTTTAGAACATTTCCACTAGGAAATACAGCGCTCTGTATTAGAACTGACAAATAAATGCTCAATAATATATTGGCAGAACCAATTGTCAGTGGATTCCAAAGGCTTGAAACTCATTGTTACAGCAATAAATCAATTACAATACTAAGTAATTTTATTAAAATAGCCCAATGTGTTATTAGCTCCTCTGTGGAGTAAGATCCCTGCAGGTATACTTCTTACTGCAGAGGTAGAATAAATAGTTATCATCCTAACTGATGTCAATGCACATCAATCAATTGATCAACTGGGATTGTGGGGAAAAAAAACCCAGAAACATTCCACTACTCTTCCAAGATAGCAGAGGAATGAGAAAAACTGAACAAGTCTGACACTAAGGAAACCATCCTTCAGATCATCATAAATTAATACGTTTTTTATGCTGAGAACTTAACATCTTTTCTGACAGCCAAAGTTCATTTAATGCCAAGTGATTATATCTGATGTTAATTTCCCTTTAATTTGGGAGCCATGTAACTCAATCACAAGGAGAGATTCAGAGACTGGATGTGGAAAATCATATTTTAATTGATAACATAAGACAGATCATTAACCTCTCTAGCTCAGTTTGATTCCACAAGCAATGTTTGCAAGACGTTCAATGCCTATGTAGCTCATATGGTTTATGTGCTGTCTCTCTATCACTTACTCTGTTTGCATGCCCCATGCAGTAAAGCACACCATCTTAAAGGCTATATACTGAGGTTGGTAAATGTACACTAATGCTTTTTATGGATAGCTGTCATATAATTTTCAAAGCACCACTTTAAATTGCAACATTAATTCAAAGGTTTCCAATTATTTTCTCAAAATTATATTAATTTCAATAAATTAAAGACTATTTCCTTTGTAACATAATTTAACTCACTTTTAATATTCATTCAGGGATTTAATTTTCTTCAATAATTAAGAGGCACAGTTTATCTGGCGAGAAGGAATCATTGAGTTTTCAAAAGTTACTTGTCAAAGTGGTTTTCTGTTGTCATGTTTGCACCATAAATGTACCACTTCTTATTAAGTTATTTTCATGTACTCAATAAGTCAACTATTTCACATTAATTTGTATCTATTTTTTTCTGGAAACCTGCATCTTAAAGGAACACTATAGTCACCTAAATTACTTTAGCTAAATAAAGCAGTTTTAGTGTATAGATCAATCCCCTGAAATTTCACTGCTCAATTCTCTGCCATTTAGGAGTTAAATCACTTTGTTTCTGTTTATGCAGCCCTAGCCACACCTCCCCTGGCTATGATTGACAGAGCCTGCATGAAAAAAAAAACTGATTTCACTTTCAAATAGATGTAATTTACCTTAAATAATTGTATCTCAATCTCTAAATTGAACTCTAATCACATACAGGAGGCTCTTGCAGGGTCTAGCAAGCTATTAACGTAGCAGGGGATAAGAAAATCCTAAACAGAACTTGCAATAAAGAAAGCCTAACTAGGGCTCTCTTTACAGGAAGTGTTTATGGAAGGCTGTGCAAGTCACATGCAGGGAGGTGTGACTAGGGTTCATAAACAAAGGGATTTAACTCCTAAATGGCAGAGGATTGAGCTGCAGGGGCATGTTCTATACACCAAAACTGCTTCATTAAGCTAAAGTTGTTCAGGTGACTATAGTGTCCCTTTAAGGATTAGACAGATAAACTACAGATAAATATTTTTACTACTCCTGTTAAACACTGCCAAAGCAAACCAACAAAAGAGGGAAATATAAGACCTACAATAAAATCATAAATGTTGTTCTATTGATTAGAAACAAATTACCAGGGTATTTGAAAATTCATCATATTCAAAGCTTAAAGTAATAGATGCTAAATATAAATTTAACACATAATGCTCTCATTTGTGTAACATTTAAAATGTTCCAAGAGCTGGCATAAGTATCTGCTGTATTTCTCCTAGAACATTTTTTGCAGATTTACAATTAAAGCATTATGCAACAATTATTCAGAGCACTTTCATCCCTAGATGTGCAGAAAGATCTGACCTTCAGTGCCTTACATACCAAGAACAAGGCAAAAAAATAAAAAGAACTCTTTGAAGATTAGCAACTCTATTTGTAGATTCAAGATACGAATGTACATGATAGTTCAATTTCATGGCCAAATCAACAAAGAAAGCAATTTCTAGGTTTACAGAATTTGTAATCATTAAACAAGAGTTTATTTAATAAAGGTAAAGTCACTTTAACTGTGTAATTTCAGGATTTGCTGTATAGTCTTTTTGACAAGATGTGAGTTCCAGAATTAGGGAATGTGAGGTTCGGGCCTGATTAGTTTGAAAATAGCATATTTTATCGTCACCTAAATGATGTTACCAACTGACATTAATAATTATTTTTTCTCTTTTTTGGGGGGCTTGGCCTAGATAATATTTCAGGTTTATAGTGTAACTCCAATCAATATGACCACTTTTCTGATTTAATTATGAAATGCAACAAATGTAGATGTTTAACCCATTTGTCTGTGTGTATCTATGTATATCAGTGTGTATTTATACATATGTGCATCTAAGTGGGTGTGTGCATAGTGTGTCAGTGTGTGTATATTGTGTCAGTGTGTGTGTCAGATTTTATGTACCTGTGTGTCTATGTCTATCTGTGTGTGTGCACATCTTTGTCAGTATGTGTATCTGTGTGTGTCAGTGCACTCATCCCACCATTCAAACACCAACCCAGCACACAAATACACCCCTGTATTCAAACACCAACATTGCACATAAATACACCCTTGCATTCATACACCAGCACTGCCCAAAATGCATCCCTGCATTTAAAAACCAACAATGCACAAAAATACTCCTCTGCATTCAAACACCAACACTGCACATAACTATGGACCTGCATTCAAGCACAAACACTGAATGCATAAACACCCCTGTATTCAAATGCTTTTATTATAAACACATCCCTCCATTTAGAAATGCACACTACACAGAAGTACACAACTGCATGTAAATGCCAATACTACACACTAATACACCTTTGCATACAAATGGTAACAGAACATACAAACACAACCCTTCAAACAACAACACTACATCTGAATACACCCCTTAATTTACACATACATACTCCTTACAAAGACATGCTTACATTCAACCACACAGACACTGTTCACAAATGCATCCTTGCAAGATTGGGTAAATGGGTAAACCTCCAGCTGGTAAAGCATATTGGGAGTTATAGGACCATTGAGGATCTCCTGTTTTGGTCATTTCTGCAGAACCTCTCTAAATTAGTATTGCCATGGGCTAGTATAATAGATTATATATAAAAAGAAAGTGAAATGTATTTGTAGAAAGAACCAAACCCACTGTAAATCATATTTATCATAGTTCATGACAGCGGTGTACCTACTACAATCGCAGTAGATTCTGCCCCCTCTGTGTTTCCCCTGTCATAGGGGGGCCCAAGAGGTGGCCTGCTGGCCACCTAATGGACCCCCCCGGCAGGCGGCAGAGTTCCCATCAGACGTGGCGAGGGAGCTGTGTTCTCTCTGCTCTGCTCGCGCGCCGTTTGATGATGCTGGAAGCCCGAATATGACGTCATATTCCGGCTCCCAGCATCAGTAGAGAGCCCACGAGGGAGCAGAGCAGAGAGAACACAGCTCCCTCGCCACGTCTGACAGGAACTCTGCCGCCACCAACACTGAAGCCCCACTGGACCCTAGGAAAGGATCCACGCCAGCTCTCCAGGTAGAGAGCCTGTTTGGACATTTAATATTAATAATTTCTATCTGTGTGTGTGCACATCTTTGTCAGTATGTGTATCTGTGTGTGTCAGTGCACTCATCCCACCATTCAAACACCAACCCAGCACACAAATACACCCCTGTATTCAAACACCAACATTGCACATAAATACACCCTTGCATTCATACACCAGCACTGCCCAAAATGCATCCCTGCATTTAAAAACCAACAATGCACAAAAATACTCCTCTGCATTCAAACACCAACACTGCACATAACTATGGACCTGCATTCAAGCACAAACACTGAATGCATAAACACCCCTGTATTCAAATGCTTTTATTATAAACACATCCCTCCATTTAGAAATGCACACTACACAGAAGTACACAACTGCATGTAAATGCCAATACTACACACTAATACACCTTTGCATACAAATGGTAACAGAACATACAAACACAACCCTTCAAACAACAACACTACATCTGAATACACCCCTTAATTTACACATACATACTCCTTACAAAGACATGCTTACATTCAACCACACAGACACTGTTCACAAATGCATCCTTGCAAGATTGGGTAAATGGGTAAACCTCCAGCTGGTAAAGCATATTGGGAGTTATAGGACCATTGAGGATCTCCTGTTTTGGTCATTTCTGCAGAACCTCTCTAAATTAGTATTGCCATGGGCTAGTATAATAGATTATATATAAAAAGAAAGTGAAATGTATTTGTAGAAAGAACCAAACCCACTGTAAATCATATTTATCATAGTTCATGACAGCGGTGTACCTACTACAATCGCAGTAGATTCTGCCCCCTCTGTGTTTCCCCTGTCATAGGGGGGCCCAAGAGGTGGCCTGCTGGCCACCTAATGGACCCCCCCGGCAGGCGGCAGAGTTCCCATCAGACGTGGCGAGGGAGCTGTGTTCTCTCTGCTCTGCTCGCGCGCCGTTTGATGATGCTGGAAGCCCGAATATGACGTCATATTCCGGCTCCCAGCATCAGTAGAGAGCCCACGAGGGAGCAGAGCAGAGAGAACACAGCTCCCTCGCCACGTCTGACAGGAACTCTGCCGCCACCAACACTGAAGCCCCACTGGACCCTAGGAAAGGATCCACGCCAGCTCTCCAGGTAGAGAGCCTGTTTGGACATTTAATATTAATAATTTGTGTGTGTATGTGTAAGTGTGTGTCTGTGTGTATGTGTGTCTGTGAGTGAATGTGTGTGTCTGTGAGTGTATGTGTGTATATGTCTGAGTGTGTGTCTCCACGTGTGTCTGTATGTATGGGTCTTTTGTGTATGTGTGTGTGTGTGTGTGTCTGTATGTATGTGTCTGCATGTGCACCTGTTTGTCTGCATGTGTGGGGTGGACATGTGGGGTAGGAGGGCAATTTTCGCACTGGGGCCCTGCGGTTTCTAGTTACGCCTCTGGTTCATGATTATCCCTACACTTTGATTTCTGTGGAGGAGGGTAGAACTTTGTGCTGGAAAGAAAACAGGTGATTTCGTTTTTTGTCTTTTTGGGAAAGCAGGATACAAAGGGTTAATCTAACCCAAAACAGTATTTTCTGAAACCACTGTTTTTTGGTTAGAGAACCATTTAAGATTAATTGTTAGTATTTAAGGTATGGGAAGGGTTTAGAGTATACACTAGGGATTTGGGGTTTTACTTTTCAAGTTACAACTTTATGGGCAGGATTAGAAATTAGAGTTAGGATAATGTATTAGAAGATTTGGAGTTAGGCTTTCAGTGTTATAGTTCAATGTTTTGGGAGACAATTAGACTAAGTGATTTAGGTTTAAAAATTACATTTTAGGGTTTGGGTCTGCATTAATTTACTGTATAATTGAAAGCATTAATGATCATAATGTACTAGTTTCATCAATTACAGCGTTATTCACATAAGTGAGAATATACACAGGAAACCAAATTAGGGAGCTAGTCCCTAGTTTAGTTCCCTCAACTATAGCAATCACACATAAGGATAAAATATCAAATTAAGGAGCTATTTACTAAACAGCTGAAAACCCTTTTTCATAAATTTGCTTGTTCAGCTGTTTAGCAGATAAATTCTTAATATATTAACTTAAATTATTTCAACCCCATGTAAGGATAGATATTAGGGAGCTATCTATTGAACACCTAAAAGAGCCATATTTAAAGAGACACTCCAGGCACCCAGACCACTTCTGCCCATTGGAGTGGTCTGGGTGCCAACTCCCACTACCCTCAACCCTGCAACTGTAAATATTGCAGTTTTCATAAACTGCAATATTTACCTTGCAGGGTTAACTCCTCCTCTAGTGGCTGTCTACTAGACAGCCACTAGAGGGCACTTCTGGGTTTATAGCACAGATTTTCTGTGCTATAGTGTCGCTGGACGTCCTCACACTAGATGAGGACCTCCAGCGTCGCTGAAATCCCCATAGGAAAGCATTGAAAGCATTTTCAATGCTTTCCTATAGGGAGGTCTTATGCGCATGTGCGGCATTGCCGTGTATGCGCATTAGGTCTCCCCCGTCACAGGCCGTGCATGAACAATAGGTTTCCCCCGCCAGATGACGTAGATGGGGAGGAGCGTGGGCGGGCCCTGAACCAGCGCAGAGGGGGACATCGGCACTAGATACAGGTAAGTCACTGAAGGGGTTTTAACCCCTTCAGCAACCTGGGATGGGGGGTGGGAGTGAGAGGGGACCTGCCAGGAAAATGTTTTTTTTAAGAGAGTTCCTTTAAGAAAAAAAGCCAAAGTTCCCAAATTCGGTACCCTTAATTATGGCAATCCCATGTTAGGATACCAAATTGGGTAAATTTCTACTAACAGCGGAAAGATCAAACTTTAAAAAAAAAAAAGGCCTCATTAAGTTTGATCTTTCAGGCAGCTGTGTTTAGTAGATAGCCACTTAATTTGGTACCCTTTTGTAGACGTGGACTTTGGATGTGGACTTTGAAATAACCTCTTTTTGATAATTCAATAACCTTTCCCTTTTTAAAATTAATTTATATTTATAAAAAAAATTTTAATGGATCAGCATTTTATAAAAACAGATTGTTTTATATGTATAAATTAATATTATTATTTTTTATTTCTATTTAATTATTCTCTTCTATTTATTTATTTATTCCAGCAGATCTCCAATTTTCTCCCACTCTCTGTTTTAATTATACGTTAATATAGCAATTTTCCATGTTATCTTATTGATTGCAGGTTATGCCTATTACATATATTTTTACTGTTTAAAATTAAATTCCTTTCTTATTAATTCTATGTCAATTTTTTCAATTAGTATTATATAGATTTTATATGTATATTTAGGTAACCGTTTTTTAATGAATTGAATGTACAGAATGAGGATTTTGGATTGTGTTCACTGTCCAATTGCGCATTTGTGGGACTGATTGAGACTGTTAGTCCGTTGAAAAATCAAACAGAACCCGATCAGATGATCGGAAGATGCTGGCAGGCAGATTTGGAGATTCGTTCCAGTGCATGCATATGGGTTTTTATCCATTCACTAGAGTGTTTATGTTGGTGTAGCGCTCGTTAGGAGTAGATGATACTGTATTGCGCTGGTTAGGAGTGGATGATAGTGGTTATTCAACTCATTCATTCCGCATCAGTCTGACTCTGTAGGCAAGCAGGTTAGGTCTGTCAGACTCTTCCATTTGGCTGCTGGGTCGGTTGGAATCAAGCAGGTTTTAGATTGTATGTTCGGCCTTTAAAAGGTGCTTTTATAGGTACCTGGGTATGGTTAATGTTCTGTTTATTTCTTTATTGCTAGATATTCTCTATATGTTTGCATCCTTGGGCATTCTTTTATTTATTGTGCACCTTGTCAGTTAGACCAGAGGTTGTATGACCAGGATCTTGGGATTACTCGTCACCAGGTCAATGTTAGGTGGTATGGGATCAGGGGGTTGCACTGGCAGCAATGTTTTCTGGAGTGATCGCTTCGGCGATATGTGATGAAACCAGTTATACTGCTGATTCTGCTGACACACGCTGGTGGTAATTACCTGGGTCAAGAGCGCGCAACGCAAAAAGTGGTATAGTGAGGTGGATGTTGCTTCAACATGACAATATCATGATTCGTACAATGCCTGGGTGGATTGGTGATTCCTCATGTTGAACTAGAAGGAAATAAGCAGAATTCTATTCGTACTGATTTGGTACATCTTACTCCTGTCGGTTTGGATACAATTAATATGGGGTTACAATCAATAATTACACAGCCGTTGGCTTTGGGGGACGCATCCCTCCTCCCTCCCTCTAGTAGTGGTGGGGTTCTGCAGTGGCGAGTTTCCTGCACCTACAAGTTTGGTAAATGAATAATGCCCGGACGGGCTTGGGTAGTCGCAGCCTGAATTTGGTTGATGGCAAAGGACAGGCTGAAGAAGCACTGGAAGAAGTTTAAAGTGTACTTGTCTGCTGATTATGCTGTTTTCAATAAAGCTGTGGCCGTTGCCCTTACCCACTTAACATGGTGTTGCATTTCTTATTGGGAATGGGTAACGGGATTTGGTGATCAAAGGAGTCAGTAGTCAAGGCCAACCCCCGGAGCAAATAGGGAGGGGGGAGCATGACTGCTGCCCTGAGGGGTTGGCATAGCAACCAAAACAATACAGTTGGTTTTACAGTTGAAAGCAGGGATATTTTGGGAAAATTTACCAGACTACTGGTGAACAATGCTGAGGGAGCCTGACAGTGTCTTTCCCCACATCATCCCCCCCCCCGCCAACTGTTATGGGATTTTATGGCAAGACAGGAGGCTTCATATTTGCTTATCTTTCTTTACTCAACCTCCCATCAGCAAAGAAATAGTTAACAATGATGTAAAAAGTACTAAAAACATTTAACCAATCAGAGTGTACAAGCATAGAATATAGTGTCCTTAAGCTCCTCCCAATTCCTCTTTCTTTGCTGCAAGTTTGGTAAATAAATAATGCCCGGACGGGCTTGGGGAGTCGCAGCCTGAATTTGGTTGATAACGAAGCACAGGCTGAAGAGGCTCTGGAAGAAGTTTAAAATGTACCCGTCTGCTGGTTATGCTGGTTTAAATAAAGCTGTGGCCGTTGCCCCTACCCACTTAACATGGTGTTGTGTCACTTATTGGGAATTGAAGGGTAACGGGATTTGGTGATCGAAGGAGTCAGCAGTCAAGGGTTATATTTGGCTTGTGATGGTTCTGCCGTTGATCAGCCTCCTTGACACTCTACAGCCAATCCAATGCTTTCCTATGGAAAAGCATTGTGATTGGCTCAGATAAATACTTCTGCGGTGAACCAGTCAGTTCAGGGGCAGAGCCAGCAGCATCGGACTGTAATAAAGTTAAGATTTTACTGTATTTAGGGGGTCAAAGGAAGGGGGAGCAAGGGGGCTAGATATTTTTTAATTATTTTATAGCATAATAGGGTCAGGAATACAGGTTTGTGTTTCTGACCCTATAGTGTTCCTTTAAGCCTCTAGTATTTTTGGAACCCAGCAATGGCCCAGCTCAAAATGGATTGCCTGAAACTTTCTAAGTGCAGTGTAAGTGATCAGAAAATGGTTTTAGCTGTTTCAAATCTAAAGAAAGAATCTCATACCTACTGAATTCAACATCAAATTGTTGTTTGCATTAAAAAAAAAAAGGCATTTACAGAGATCAATGTTATAACGTGTGATCTGTAAAATTTTACTTTCTGGTCAATTTCTTCCTCAGATTAAAAAAAGCAAGAAGAATATTATGCATGCACTCCACAGAGCACATTTTTCAGCACCTTAAGAAATTATAAAAGTTCATGCTTATTTTCCATAGCCTCAAATCACAAACTCATCATGGAATGTGCAGGTATTTAAAATGCCTTAGATTCTGACAGATGAGAGGGCTATTTGTGCTGTGGGAAACATGGATTTTGCAATGTGTGTTGTCTGCAATTATATTAAAATTCATTAACTAATCCAAAAATTTGGCACCATATATTTGTGACCAATGTTTCTTTTTTTTTAAATTGATTTAATGCTTTTTTATCTGGGTGTATGATGCCTAATGCATTTTCATGGGACATACATATCTATATAGTACAGTATGGACATCTGCAAAAGTAGGTAGGCACTATTGGATTATTTATAACACGGCATTCAATAAATTGGCCATTAGACATGAACAATTCATTTGGAAGCTTGGAAGTGTATGATTTTCCTAATGGACAGGAAAAGAAACTAAATGGATCCGTAATTAATTGAAACAAATCCTTTTTCGACCATTTATTTTGGTAAGGAAACCAAATTAAGATGTTACAGTTGTGCATTAGAGTTTGCATACCCTGGCAGAAATTGTGAAAATTTGGCATTGATTTTGAAAATATGAGTGATCATGCAAAAAAAATACAAAATATTTTATTGAAAGATAGTGATCATATGAAGCCATTTATTATCACATAGTTGTTTGGCTCCTTTTTAAATCATAATGATAACAGAAATCACCCAAATGGCCCTGATCAAAAGTTTACATACCTTTGAATGTTTGGCCTTATTACAGACACACAAGGTAACACACACGGGTTAAAATGGCAACTAAAGGTTAATTTCCCACAACTGTGGCTTTTCAAATTGCAATTAGTGACTGTGTATATATAGTCAATGAGTTTGTTAGCTCTCACGTGGATGCACTGAGCAGGCTAGAGACTGAGCCATGGGGAGTAGAAAAGAACTGTCAAAGGACCTGCATAACAAGGTAATGGAACTTTATAAAGATGGAAAAGAATATAAAAATATATCAAAAGCATTGAAAATGCTAGTCAGTACTGTTCAATCACTTATTAAGAAGTGGAAAATTCAGAGATCTCTTGATACCAAGCCAAGGTCAGGTAAACAAGCAAGATTTCAGCCACAACTGCTAGAAGAATTGTTCAGGTTACAAAGACAAACTCACAGGTAACCTCAGGAGAAATACAGGTTGCTCTGGAAAATGATAAGACAATACTTAAACAAAAAATGAGCAAGACTTCCCTTCCCAATAAAAATATTCAGTGTGATTCCCTGAATGGACCCCCAAATCCCATTTATTGTATTCAGAAATATTTACAGCATTTTATAATACTGGTATCAATGTAGTGTAAGTGAGCAATGAGATATTCAAGTGTTCTGATTCATTCAGAGACACTGTATATCATTTGAACATAGCTGAAAATAGGCTGCATCAACAACTCTAGTGACAATTAGACTGTCATGGTAACATGTTTTCTCAATATTACTCAACACACCAAAGACATCTGTACACGTATGTTGGATCATCCCAATAAATATAATTTAATGCAGAATCTCTCTCATAAAATGAGGCTTTAATCTGTGAAGGCAGCACCGTCCTCTTTATCCATCCCATGCCAACATACCAGTCGTCTAGTCATAGGCAACCTTTAACACTCCAGATGTTGTGAACTATATCTCTCATAATGCTTTTACAGACGTAATGCTGGCAAAGCATCATGGGAGATGTAATCCACAATATCTGCAGAGCTGACAGTTGCTTACCCATGTTCTATTCTAACTTCATTCATTAATCTAGTTCCCTTAAAAACCAGGATAGCATTATGTTAACACATGATTATCTAAAGATTGCTAATCAATATATGCATTATTGTTGTTGAAGCATATGTTAAATTATATTTTATTTTTCTCATCTTAATTTCAAGGTCTAAAAGTTAAATAGAAATTAATCATGCCAAGTATGTCTCCGATGAATCCTATGCTAGCATTCAAACACAGGAATAATTGTTTACTGTTAATTCACATAGAAAATGTCAGGGTATTGAGTAACCCTCATCTCATAGTTTATGCGAAAGCATAATCAAAAGGTAGAGCAGGAAGGAAACTGATTGATACATATATTACTGGTTCTTAGAAAGGCTGAACTTAATGTGCAAACTCAAGAGAGGCAAAGGTAAAAAATTACAAACAAGTCTGATGTCATGGGAAACTGTGCACACTTGTATTGATCTCAATTTAATAAGCCTTTTAAATGATTTATCTACAAAAATGCCAACAGACTACAATGCTAACTTACGTAAGTAAATCATTTTAAACATATATCCATGAATATGATTAATTAAAACATTTTTTTTTTCAAAAATATTAACCCCTTTAGGACAAGGCAATTGTACAAGTTCTGACCAAAACAAAACAAAACCTAGAATTTGAATTATCAGTCTCTTCGACCATTATTTATCTATTTCTGTTGCTAGGTTTAAAGTGTAACTTATATATTTATGTACATGTGGTGGGATGGTATTTTATGGTTGGATGTGTAACTGTATTTCTACACTACACTTTAAATATTATTCATGTTGTGTAAGTAATTGTTGTGGCCTTTTTCAATCCATACATTTCTGTAAAAGTTGTAGGTTTGATTATTGTGAATGGTATTATGGGTAGGTTATCTTGCCAGGTGTCATTAACTAAATCATTTAAGTGTGGTCAGGGAACAAGCTGAGGTTAAACGATAACAGACAGTATGAACAGATAAGGTGAACATTCATCAAATGTGATGGACTGAAACCAGGTGCCTGATGCCTGTAATACATCCTTAAAGAAACATAGAAATATAGAATGTGACTGCAGATAAGAACCATTCGGCCCATCTAAAGTAGCAATGCAAACAGAAGACTAGGTATTACAGGTTTATTCTTTTAGAGATTTATTTACACAAAAGCAAGGTAATGCTTCCGCTGTTGATAAGTCTCTTTTCAAACCAGGTCTGAGAAAGAATCATTCAGAATTGAATGTGCATAAGTACATACCATTGACAACACAATTGTAGTAAGACTAAATTTGATAAAACTCCCTACAGTACAGATAGAAAAATTACTGTTAGGCATCACCTTCTGTCAAGATTAGTTTTATTCTCAGTCTGGTGCAGTACCTCACAGCAGTGGCGTACTAAAGGGAGGGCCGGGGGAGGAGGGGATAAGAGGTCCGCTATGGCAGTCGACACAGCTCACACACACAGGGACAGGGAGCCGAATGACTTCAAAACCACTGCGGCCGCACAGTAGGAAAATGGGGGCGAATCTAATGAAATGTGGGGGTGGAGCCAAATCGACAGCAGGGGCAGGGCTTAACACGGCCCCCACCCACTGCCATTACTGCTGCTCAGGTAGAGGAAGGAAGAAGGAATCTCTGCTTAGACCCTAGGGAGGGACTTCAGTAAGTAAGTGAGAGAGAGTGTGTGTAACTGGCTGCATGTGACTGTGTGTGTGTGGCTGCATGTGACTGTGTGTGTATGTGTGTGTGTGACTAGCTGCATGTGACTCTGTGTGTGTATGTGTGTTACTGGCTGCATGTGACTGTGTGTGTGTGTGACTGGCTGCATTCTTGAGCTATTGTCCCCACTCACGGTCTTCAATAAAATAACTTCTTTATTGTAGCAAGATTAAAAAGTGGGATCAACGTTTCAGTCCTTTTCCAGGACTTTCATCAGGATCAATAAAATACATATACATAAACTTACTATACATAGGAGATGTACTTCTCTTCATTAGCTTTGAGGATCTATGGTACCTACAAACAGCGCGTACCTCGATGTGAACGGCAATGCCACCTATGTACGCTAATGAGTACATGTACGTATATGATGACAAGTACATTTTATCCAAATATAGCCAATATATCTAAGGCTAGTACAGATATATTGATAACCTGCTCATAATATGGAGAGGTACCATAGAAAGAGCACAACAAATGGTACCACAATTGAATCAACTGCCCACACAGAGTAGAATGACTGCCAATATTAATTTAGAAAAAGTAAAATTTTTGGATTTATCCATCTCTAAGTTTATTTACAAAGCCTACAGATTGCAATACAATTTTGCATCATAGTGCACACCCCAGAGCACTAAAGAACTCACTACCCAAAGCACAATCTTTACGAGTTATTAGAAATAACTCTAACGAAACAAAGAACACAAAAAAACGTGATAACCGAGAGATTCTTGGAGAGGGGCTATCCATACCAGATTCTACAAAAAGTGATTGAAGAAGTAAGGAATGCTCGCACATGTAAGAAGGTAATTAGCCCAACAAGACTGATATTCCCTATGGTATTTCATCAAACTACCCCACTTATCTCCTCTACAATCAGGAAAAACTGGAGAATGATATCAAGTGATGACACACTCCCTAAGGTGTTCAAAGAACCCCCACTAAAATGTTACAAAAGGAATAGAAACCTGAAAGATCTATTGGTGTGTACGGATTCTGTTAAGAGCTATACTCAAAGCTCAGGAGTTCAGAACCGAGGGTCAGTTTGTTGCTTGGGATGTAGAACATATAGTCACATGGTGCCAGCTCGATACTTCGACCATCCTCATACCAAAGAAAAAATACCAAATAAAGTACACTGTCATCTGTAGAATCTCTTTCATGATTTATAAACTCATGTGCCCCTGTGGTTTAATGTACATTGGCAAGATGGAGACAGCCCTTTGTGAGCGCATCAGGGGGCACCGTTCCAGTATCAGACTGGCTTATAGAGATTCAGCTTCAGATAAGCCTGTTGCAAAGCATTTTCTGGAACATAATCATCCGCTGTCATCTTTGTGGACATTGATCACATTCCAGCACCAAGGAGAAGTGGTAGAATGTTATTAAACAAAGAAGCCTTTTGGATACATGAACTTGACTCTACATCCCCAAAGGGACTTAATGAAATATTACCTTACCACTCATTTCTTATAATTTGATAATATGAGTATTTGTATTTCTGCTTGCATTTTTTTTGTAGATTTGTTTTTTAAGTTTTGTTTTGTAGGTTTTGTATAATCATATTTTTATTATCCTTTTGCAATATATTTATTGAATATATTTCTGCTATAGGTGTATAGTAACATACATGTCCAAGCTATATGAGTCTTCACAATATAATATGTCGACAAATTTAAGTAGTCTGTAATAGGCATTGAATGGAGAATGTTCCACATAAATGGGGCTATGTCCCTAATTTCAGACAGTTTAGCATAAATAAGATTAAACTCCTGAAGGCTTGGATATATATGATGTGTATATTTTGATATATTGTAATGTTTTTATTTAGGAGAACGCACATTCTATATTCTCTTCACTTATATGATAGTGATATATCTAAGTCACTTTGCAATTCACTTAGCACTTTATCTTTGATAGCACTTTTTTAACACTAAGCACTTTATTAACTATAAGCACTTTTTTGAAATTAGCACTTTAATGGTATATCACCAGAGTTATAGGGACAGTCATATTACATCAAATATAATTACACATAATAGCTTTATTAGCTACCATACCAAGCACCTTAAGCAAGTTCCTTCTGTATAAATCTTTAACATGTTTTCTTTTTGCTTTATGGCATCTCCACCCTATTCATACATCACTGTAACACCCTTATGATAATCTCTGTTTACTGGTTATTGGGGTCATTATGCACTGCTGGGCAAAACGTTCCATGCACCTCACTTTTGCACCGAACGTTCGGGGAGAGCCTTTCAGTGATACACAGACAGCGTATTTCAAATTGGGCTACTACCAGTGTATTAAGGGTCAAGCAAACATATTTATAGACAGAAGTTACAGCAAAAGTAACATGACAAGACTACATCAGCTAAACACGATATTGCTTATTCAGCAACCAACAACATGTATTTCTGTAACCAGAGGTTAAAAGGTTATTTCTTTGATGATCTGCAATAGGTTTTACTTTTAAGCTGACATTTAACAATTGTTATTTCTAATAATATAGTCTTGTCCATTTACAGTAGTCAGGTACTTCATTTTTAGCCCTTTCACTGGTACACACTTTATAATGTATGGGTCTCAGAGTGAAGACACTTTCCCCTCTTATAACTTGCACTGCACTTTATTATTTTTATTTCAGGTAACTATAGTTACCAATCACAGCTTGCCGTGTTTGTATGCCAACCCGCACGTCTTCATCATGCATTCACGCTGCACGTCAGTTCTAGGGGTGGGGCTTATTCACTCATTTGCAAAGTTGACGCTTTGCAGAACATCGCCCAGAGCAGAACATTGCTTCCGCCGCCTACCTTCTTCCCATAGTGCATCCTGCTGCTATCTTTTCACCACATAAACTATGCCAAAGCACCCAGCCATCCACCTGACCTAAAAGAAAATGTAATTCATCAGACCAGGCAACCATTGCTCTGTAGTCCAGTTCTGACACTCACATCCCCATTGAAGGTGCTTTCAGTGGTGGACAGAGGTCATCATGGGCACTCTGACCAGTCTACAACTATGTATCAAACTGTGATACACTATGTTCTGATACCTTTCATGGCCAACATTATGTTTTTCATCAATTTGAGCTACAGCAGCTTCTCTGAGGACAGACCAGATGGGCTGGCCTTTGCTCAGCATGGGCATCAATGAGCCTTGGGCACCCATTACCCTGATGCTAGTTCACATCTTGTCCTTCCTTGCACTACTTTTGGTAGGTACTAACAACTGCATACCAAAAACCCCACACAAGACTTGCTGCTTGGGAGTTGCTTTGACCCAGTCATCTAGCTAACAGTATTTAGCCCTTGTTAAAGTCACTCAGATCTTTTCACACATGGAATGCAAGAACTGACTGTACACTTGCTGCACCATAACGTGTATGTACTCATGCTCATCACTGATATATCTGGACATTCAGTGACAGGATAATACACAATAATGCCCACATAAATAGGAGCAGAATGGCAATATGCTGAGTCAACAATCCATGTCAGTGGTAGAGTTCAATTATATAGTGTTAAACTGCAGAGCAGAACAGGAGCCCCTAGGAGACAGATTGTAGAAGCACGACTTGCTCTACTACAGATAGATAGACACACAGACAGATAAACTGACTGACCACAGACACCATGACCGAAATGATCTTTCAAGTTTTATGTTACAATGTATTGTGTTGAATATTACTACCCTTATACACTTTGAAACATAGGTAATTTCATAACTGAATATCCCTTGTTCCTATTGAGTCCATGAATAGAGATAAGGCATTCTAAGCAACATAATCATTACAATTCAGTGTAGTAACCTAACGCTGCTTGACTCTGAGCACAATGTTTTGGAGGGGATTGATGAAAATGTGGGATTCTACCCAACACTCAGCATTTACTGCCTTTTCCGCTGCATTTATAAACCACAATTTACAATGAAAAATGATCAATGCCAATTTCGTCCATATACTGAGAGTGAAAGAAACCTTCCTAGGCATGCTGGGAGCTGCAAGGATACTGAGCATCTCTTCTTCATACATGATTTGGGTTGTTGTTGTTAGTTTTTCAAATAGAACGGGCATGTATACAGTATGCACATATTATATAGCACTTTTTTTAAAACAAATGCACGAAAAGAAAAGAGTACTTACATTTCTTCCAGCCGTTATGCTCTTAATTTAATCTCCTCCAATATAGTACCTAGATTGTCACGGTCTTTGGACTCATGTGGTCTTGGCAATGCACATAATAAAGATTGGCATTAGTGAAAAGGAAGGAATACTTTGCAGTATTGCATTTGTATTGTTTGCAGCTGTTTATTACAATTAAGTGGCACATAACATCTTTGCTCTGTTTGTTGTATATGTAGCATGGCTTTCTTTGTTTTGCGTTAGCAACACTTGATTCCCAGGACCCTTCTTGGTACACATTGATATATTTACAAATGCTAGCAGATGGTTTGTGTTAAACTGCTATTTACAGTATGCACATATAACCAAGACACAAAAGGATTTTATAATCAGCGCTAAACAATGTATTGTGGGGAACTGACCTGTTTGTAAGAAATTGTACCAAAACAATGGCTGAGCTTGGAATATTCAGCAATTTTTTTACAGCTATGATTATTATTGTCTACGAAATAAACCCAAATGATAAACACATAAATAATTTTATACGTTTTGTTATATGTGATATATATTAAAAGGCTTGGCCTGTAGTTGTGGGATGGGCTTGGTTTCCCTATAAAAGGGCTACCAATCCACTCTCACATTACCGTTAATGGTCTGGCGAGTCTGAAACGTTACTTCCGGTTCAGACCGCCATCTTGGATTCCTCTTACCTGTTCCTTATGGTCTCCTGGTCCGGTGCCCTCCTGAGTTGTCCGGGCTCTCCAGTGCTCTTTTTCCCGCCGCCGCCGCTGTCCGCACAGCTTTTCCGGTACTTGCTGCCGCCAAAAACCATAAGTTGGGCCCGCCGTAAAGCAGACCGCTTCATATTCACGGCTTACACGGCGGAGCCCCATTCGCATTCAACCGCATTCGGTACTTCTTTCGTTTGAATCACTCCGCCGCTAAGCAATGTAATTCATGTCATTTAACATTTAAACGAACACTGCATTCGGCCATATACTTAGGATTTTTCTACCAAACAAAACGTATTCATTGTGTACTGTAATCACACTCTATTTAAATTCGCGCTTTACTCACTAATTATACACGATCCTGCATCAACTTCTTAGGTGGAACCTCGCCCCCTACCGGTCAATAATGATATTACACCATAAAAATTAAATTTATGCTACACTTAATTAGAATCCTGATTTCTGACATCTTCCAACAGGTTTCCTTACCAGAATTCATATTAATATTTGGGGACCCTGAGATCGGTATCATTTATACTTTATAGGTTGGTAACATTGTCATATGATTCATATAAATGACCATATAAACATATGATATTAGGTAAAATATATAATTTACTCTCCTAGGTTTAGTCATTGGAACGGTAGCTTTTTACAAGCAAGAAGCCGGTTTCTCTTGGTTATATCTCCTCTGCAGTTATCGGGTAGGTTCTGGTTCTAAGGTCCACGATCTGGCCTAACTACTACCCCACACAAATACGGTGGTACAGCGTTTTACGATTACCACCGTTCCTTCTCTGCAAAGGTGGCCGCAGCTCTGGTTCAGTTCAACTTAAGCATCAATTGGAGCAAGTTGGACACTGAGCTATTCTGTAGGCACTTTGCAGGCCTCAGGCCCCCAACTTGTGCAGTATGCTCATCAGCAACCCACAGCACAAATTTCTGCCCTAATACAGCTGAGGTAGAACAAAACCAAGCAGCAACTAACCCCCCAAGATCAAATAAATGTTTGAAAGACAAACTAGGAAGAGATATTGTCTTCTTAGGGAAATCCCAAGTATGTAACAATTTTAATGCTGGCAATTGTGGTTTTAGTTCTTGTAGACTAATGCATGTTTGTTCACACTGTTTTAGGGCTCAAGACAATGTGCCCAAATAAAGCTTTCCCAAAACCCTATCTCACATGCGTGAACCTCAGCTTATTCACCGATTTGCTACGTCTACACCCATCACGACATTTCAGCGACTATCTGTCAGGATCGTGACAGGGATCCAACACGCAGAATACAAACAGGAGATAGGTACGTATACCGGACCTTAGAATGGCCGGACTAACGTAAGGAGAAAGCAAAAGAATAGTCAGAGACAAGCCGAGGTCGAGGGAACGAGAGATCAGGTAAGCGAGAGACAAGCCGAGTCAAAAGGACAAGAGAGGAAAGCAGGGTCAAAATACAAGCCGAGTCAGGAACCAAAAGACAATAGAGGTAATTGCACTGAGTGACCAGACTAGCTAGAACCACGACAGGGCAATGAATCATTCCACAGAACCCTTTTTTATACCTTGGCTCTTTAACTGTTGGCTCCGCCCCCAACGGGTCCTGATTGGTTGTTCGGCACTTGGTTGCCGTGATTGACGGGTCGGAACGTGATTGCCGTCATGACGTCGGCTACTGAGCGCCGCGTCATAAAAGGAGGCGGAGCTATCGCGGCCGGCGTGTAAACGACCGGGAGGAGTGCAAGGATCGGGTGAGTCAGCCCCCCTGGGAGGATGGACGTCTAGGTGTCTAACCTCCTCCGAGGTAGACACCAAAGGTACCCTGACAGTACCCCCCCTCTCAGAAACGCCCACCGGGCGGAAGGAACCGGGGCGGGACGGAAAACGAGCATGAAATGCCCGGAGGAGACGAGGGGCATGCACATTTTCATGGACCACCCAAGACCTTTCTTCAGGCCCATACCCCTTCCAGTCAACAAGATATTGCAACTTCCCCCGAGAAATACGAGAATCGAGAATGGATTTGATTTCATATTCCTCCTGACCCTCAACCTGGACAGCGAGAGGGGAGGACTCAGGGGAGGAAAATCTGTTGCAAACCAAAGGTTTCAATAAAGAAACATGAAAAGAGTTAGGGATGCGCAGGGCAGGCGGAAGGGCAAGACGATATGCAACCGGGTTAATCCGACACAGAACCTTGTAAGGGCCTATGTAACGAGGGGCAAATTTCATGGAAGGAACCTTCAAGCGGATGTTTCTGGTACTCAACCACACCCTATCACCCGGGGCAAAAACCGGAGCCACCCGTCTCCGTTTGTCAGCGTGTCGTTTGAACACCATGGAATTCTGAAGAAGAATTCGTCGAGTCTGATCCCACAACTTTCTCAGATTGGCGACATGAACATCAACCGACGGAACCCCTTGGGAAGGGGAAACCGACGGAAGAATGGAAGGATGAAAGCCATAATTCAAGAAAAAGGGGCTAGAACGAGTAGAATCACAAACGAGATTGTTGTGTGCAAACTCTGCCCAAGGAATCAGACCAACCCAATCGTCCTGGTGTTCAGAAACAAAACAACGCAAATATTGTTCAATCTTTTTGTTGGTGCGTTCGGCAGCTCCGTTGGACTGGGGATGATAGGCAGAGGAGAAGTTCAACTTGATGCCTAAGTGAGAACAGAAAGACTTCCAAAAGCGGGAAACAAATTGGGAACCTCTATCAGAAACAATTTCAGAGGGAATACCATGTAGACGAAAAATCTCCCTCGCGAATATCTCAGCTAATTCGGGAGACGAGGGCAGTTTAGGCAAGGGCACGAAATGAGCCATTTTAGTAAACCTGTCAATCACCGTGAGAATAACAGTATGTTTTTTAGAAACAGGCAAATCGACAATGAAATCCATAGCCAAACACGACCATGGTCTCTCGGGAATTTCTAAGGGATGCAAAAGTCCACAAGGGAGCGCGTGAGGTTGCTTAGTCTTCATACAGACAGCACATGCCCTGACGAAATCCCTTATATCCTTAAGAAGGGAAGGCCACCAGAAATCTTTAGAAATCAGGGAACACGTTTTGCGTATGCCGGGGTGCCCAGCAATTTTACTGTCATGAAAGCAATGCAGCAGTTCCACTTGGAGCTCAGGAGGAACGAAGTATCGATCCCCAGGAACAGGTTTGGGAGCTAGATGTTGTACTTTCTTGATCTCAGCAAGCAACGGCGAGTGTATCCTGACACAAGTGTTGGCAATAATATTACACTTAGGAACGATAGAAGACAAAGCTGCCTCAGACACCGTAGAGGGTTCATGTTGACGGGACAATGCATCTGCCTTAGAGTTCTTAGAACCAGGTCTATAAGTGAGCACGTAATTGAAATGTGTCAGAAACAAGGACCAACGAGCTTGCCTGGCGGACAAGCGCTTGGCCTCCCCTATATAGGACAAATTCTTGTGATCCGTCAAAATAGTAACCGGGTATAATGTCCCTCCAACAAATGTCTCC
>OW240912.1:203103576-203123053 GCA_933207985.1 Pelobates cultripes | reverse complement strand
AAGAATGAAATGTTGCCATGTTTTTATTGAACACACCATATAAACATTCACACTGCAGGTGGAAAAAGTATGCGAACCCTTGGATTTAATAACTGGTTGAACCTCCTTTGGCAGCAATAACTTCAACCAAACGTTTCCTGTAGTTGCAGATCAGACGTGCACAACGGTCAGGAGTAATTCTTGACCATTCCTCTTTACAGAACTGTTTCAGTTCAGCAATATTCTTGGGATGTCTGGTGTGAATCGCTTTCTTGAGGTCATGCCACAGCATCTCAATCGGGTTGAGGTCAGGACTCTGACTGGGCCACTTCAGAAGGCATATTTTCTTCTGTTTAAGCCATTCTGTTGTTGATTTACTTCTATGCTTTGGGTCATTGTCCTGTTGCAACACCCATCTTCTGTTGAGCTTCAGCTGGTAGACAGATGGCCTTAAGTTCACCTGCAAGATGTCTTGATAAACTTGGGAATTCATTTTCCCTTCGATGATAACAATCCGTCCAGGCCCTGACGCAGAAAAGCAGCCCCAAACCATGATGTCCCGACCACCGTACTTCACAGTTGGGATGAGGTGTGCTGTGCCTTTTTTTCACCTCACATAGTCTTGTGTGTTTCTTCCAAACAACTCAACTTTGGTTTCATCTGTCCACAGAATATTTTGCCAGTACTGCTGTAGAACACCCAGGTGCTCTTGTGCAGCAATGTTTTGTTTGGACAGCAGTGGCTTCCTCTGTGGTATCCTCCCATGAAATCCATTCTTGTTTAGTGTTTTACATATTGTAGATTCGCTAACAGGGATGTTAGCATTTACCATTGACTTTTGTAAGTCTTTAGCTGACACTCTAGGATTCTTCTTCACCTCATTGAGCAGTCTGCGCTGTGCTCTTGCAGTCATCTTTACAGGACTGCCACTCCTAGGGAGAGTAGCAGCAGTGCTGAACTTTCTCCATTTATAGACAATTTGTCTTACTGTGGACTGATGAACAGCAAGGCTTTTGGAGATACTTTTATAACCCTGTCCAGCTTTATGTAAGTCAACAATTCTAAATCGTAGATCTTCTGAGAGCTCTTTTGTGTGAGGCATCATTCACATCAGGCAATGCTTCTTGTGAAAAGCAAACCCAGAACTGGTGTGTGTTTTTTATAGGGCAGGGCAGCTGTAACCAACACCTCCAATCTCATCTCATTGATTGGACTCCAGTTAGCTCTTGGAGATGTCATTAGTCTAGGTGTCCACATACTTTTCCTGCAATGTGAATGTTTGCATGGTGTGTTCAATAAAAACATGGCAAGATTTCATTCTTTGTGTGTTATTAGTTTAAGCAGACTGTGATTGTCTATTGTTGTGACTTAGATGATGATAAGATCACATTTTATGACCGATTTGTGCAGAAATCCATATCATTCCAAAGGGTTCACATATTTTTTCTTGCAACTGTATACAAGTAATATAAATAATAAACTTGTGGGAGCAAACAAACAAAAACCCTAAGTGAATAGGGATAACAATCAAAGTCCCACAATAAAATTCCAAAATGCAAGTAGGAGAATAGTGTACTTAGCTCCCTGTTACTGCAGAGGGGGCCCAGCACACTGTGCCTACTCTTCTCTTCCAATAAATCTTGCGAGACCCGCAGGCTGCGTGCAGCGTGCCATGGTAATCTGTGGCAACGCTCAGAAGGCCACAGATCTCGGGAGAGTTATTAGAAGAGAAGAGTAGACGCAGTGTGCTGGGCCCCCTCTGCAGTAACTGGGAGCCGGGGGCCCGCAGCTGCACATATAGATAGCGATATTCGCTATATATGTGGTTGTCACCCCCTGATGGTGGCCCTGCAAACACTGTGTGCAATTTTACTATTTTCCATTAATGCACGTATAAATATATGAATAAATGCATTTTTTGTTTGGCCTTACATGGATGAAGGATTGGTCCTCATAGTGGAAAACCCCTTCTGCAGTATGGATGGGAATCCCTGAAGCTGTGTTTGCTAGAGAGAGTGGGATCTATGGTTCTATAGAACAGAATCTATGCTCAAAGCTAGAGTGGAGCCTCACAGTATTTACAATATATGTGATATATACTTTATGTGTTAGTCATACAACAATGACAATATATACAATAGTTACTGTTAATACACTGTTATATAGGTTGTCTTCTCTATAGAAACTACTGCAACTAGCACAAAGTCCAATGATAAATATTATTCTTCAAATGATACAAAGGTGTCCTAAACTGGTAATATACCCAGTCCCTATGTAGAATAGTTAATGCACATGTTAATATATGTAGTCATGGAAATTATAGAATCTTGACATGGGGTTCACGTCAAGATTCTCTTCAGAATCCTCTCGACCCAAATTCTCTCTAGAATCATCTCCACTATAATAATCTGCATTCACATTTATGGGTCTTCTGAAATTTGAATAGTGTGTTCAATTCTATCTAGATCAAGACTAGAAGTGTTTCTCCATTAGTCAAAACATATCCATTGTCTTCATTCATCTTTCTTGCGTTTTAAGAATATATGTGATATAATGTGAAATTATTCTAATATTGATTTGTACTTGCCTTAAACAATAGTAACTACTATTTTTTTCCTGAATATCTCAACAGTGAATACACCAAATTTACCAAATCAATATACACTACAACTCATTCAGTAACTTGGTTGACAACTCATTGCTGTGTTGTGTAGTTCTATAAAAATTCACTACGTATTACTATGATATGTCCTGAAGGGCATATCATTTTTGTACGAAACAGGGCCTTCAACATTATCTTTGCTTGAAAGAAGAGAAGTAGTTAGATAGTTTATAATTAGAGGCTACTCTCATTCCCTGCATTCAGTAGAATTAAAAGAAATAAGTCTAGACCAAGTATGTCAAACATGCGGCCCGCAATGAATATATTTGCGGCCCAGCTGCTCTGGGGCCACTAGTGCTGTGGCTGCGACCCACTCCCCCTTCCCTCCTGCGCGCAGTGCCAGAGGAGTGTCTGCAGAGCAGAGCTGGAACTGGACTATGGGTGGCTCATCTTAAGGTAGGTGAAGAGGGGCTGTGTAGTTTGTTACATTGGGGGGAGTGTATTCATTTTAGAGAGGGAGGGGGAAGTGCATTAAATTGGGGGAAAGGAGTGGGCAGTGTATTAATTTGAGGGAGGGAGGGGGCCACTGTATTAAATTGGGGCAGGGAGTGGGCGGAGTGCTGGGGGGCAGTATGTTAAATTGGGGGTAAGGCAGTGTATTAATTTTGGGCAGTGTATTAGAGTTGAGGGAAGGGGGCAGTGAATTTGATTTGGGGGCAATGTATTGGATTTGTGGGCAGTGTATTAGAATGGGGGGAAGGGGCAGTGTATTAGATTGGGTCTGCATGGAGGCGCTGAACGCCCCCAATGGAGAAGCTGTTTGGCCGCGCAGCTATTTGCCACACATGCACAATAGCCTCCCAATGCTATTGAAAAGCGTAGGATTGGCTGAGATCATCAAGTTTGATGATCTCAGCCAAAGTGAAGAACACACTCATAGGACTTCAAAATCAACAAGATAACATAATTTGTTTTTAACAGCTGTGTAACAGCATACATTCACCATTTACGTCCTATTACCAAACATTTCTTAATATAAGGTAGTTGGACTGAAACAATAGTTATATGCAAATGCACGTCACCTTAAAATAAATTTGCTCTTTTGTTTACTCTAAAGCCCTACGAATGTGAGAACATCCAGTGTCAGTTAGGCAACTTTTTTATACTGTACTTTGCTAAATTAACCTACGTTTCTATGAAAACTAAAGTTTTTGGTTTTTTGCGGGCCACATGAACCTTGATCCCACATGAACCTTGTTTATTTGACCCGTCTTAGCCTTTGAGTTTGACATGCTTGGTCCAGACTAACTGTTTAATTTAGACCACTTTAGTATGTTTTTTGCAATGTGAACCCTACTGTGGGACAGAAGAGGGAAAAAGGTTAACATTTAACATATATGAGGTGGAAGCAAGTTCCCTTTTGGGTTCAAGTACTTGGGGCAGTTCGTGGTACAGTTACTGATAATGGCAAGTAAGGCAAATTAGAGATTTCTAGGTCATGATGGTTTTAGGCCCTGGGCTGCTGCTGTCTTTGACCTGTGTAAAATACAGATCCAGTTTGTATGTACTGTGTGGTACAGAATAATGTATATGGTATAGTTCACTGCTCTTCATATGGCTGTCAGCATCATTGATTTCTGCTTTCCCAATAAAAATATATTTACACAGATCAGTTGTTTTTCTCTTGCTAACTCCATTACAGTTATTCAACCAGAATTTTTCTTTGAGTCTTTGACAATGAAAACATGGAGTGTAGGTTATTAGAAAAATATGTATGTTACAGAACTACAAATATATTTCATATACTATTCCTTTAGTTTTATGGTTCTGTTATGATTACCACTGTGTAATTAACTGAGGTTTGTTCTCAAGCTGGACATTTGGACATGGGGCATTAGTGCATGTTTTAAAGCACTCACTAACTCAGTAAAATCCGATCCATCAAAACCTGTAGGATGGAATTAAGTTAGGGCAATTTTATGTGGTGGGTAGGCTCATGTGCTTTCAAGAGCACTCTACTAAATCTCCCACAGATCATCTAAACCAGTATTACAGCTTTTGCACAAATGCACAGGTTATAAAGACAAATTAGGACTGTAGATGCTGACAGATATGTATTCTCCATTTGAAACATCTGCCCCACTTGGAATCTTGGCACAGATGCGGTTGGATAGGCTGGCATGTAGAACACACACACACACACACACACTCTCTCACTCTCACTCTCATACTCTGCTTATCTAAAAACGGAGAATTACCCAATCACATGGAAGAACGTGATGCTGGTTGCCATACAACGTATTGCATCTGGATCAGTCCAGTCATCTGAAAGAATGTTAACTGGTATGCCATATTCCATTCAGCCATTCTGTCTCGCCGTTATTTCCTCCATGTTGTGAATAAATCTGACTTTATCCAGCAGCATTTGGAAAAAAAACATTTACCATATTAGATACTAACAATTCTAATGTAATTTGACTCCTAGCAATCATGACCTTTTCTGTGGAGTGAAATGATATATATTTTATTTATTTTCTACTCTAAAATGTAAGATTGCAATCTATTATTAAAATTGTTCACTTTCTGGTAAATTTGATTTCTGCTTATCTAAAGCAAAGTGCTGTATTTCATTCTTCAAGCACCATTCTAAGGAGACTTAGGTATGTCATTAATTTAATGTATTTAACAAAACAAAACTCTGTATTTTCTTCTTGAATTTGGTCCAAAGGATATCAATGAAAGGGATAAATTTTATTAATCCATCCCTCCCCAGACCAACACATATTTTATCCATTAATCTATCCAAGAACCAAAGCGTTTTAATGACAATGACAAGATTAACAGGCCAGTACAGAAAGGCATATCAGTGACATGCTAATATTAAGCCAGTTCTGTTAAGAGCAAGATTTTACAACTGCCATTGGCATGTTACATGTGCACTTCTAGGTCTCAAAGTTGTAGTATTGATAGTAAAATGATTAACATGTATTACCTAGGCTCAAGATGTAGTGACTCATTTCATTGGATGAAAGTATCATAGCAGGGAAAAGTTAAAGGGGAGGAGATTGTTATCAAATAATTTTCCTGATGAGGTGGAGAGTCCATCTGACAACGTTAACTGCAAACAATGCAAGAAACACACACAAAACAAAAAAAAAAAAAAGAAAGGGGGTGGTGGGGGGGGAGCTTTCTTGTAATAATAAAAAATTGCATCCACCAGAAAAGAAAAATTAAATATTACAAAAGCAAGGCTAACATTTTTAACCCTTTTTTTACTAGCCAGGCCTTAAAATTGACTCACAACTGTAGACAATAGCATACTCACCTGGAGTGAGTTTCTACTTGCCATGGCTAAATATTAGTTGGTCAAAAAGTATCATTAAGACAGAAAAGAAAGTGAAGAGAGAAGAGAAGAAAAAAAAAAGGAAGAAAAAAAAATTGTAATTCACATGTGCAAAGAGTGCTGTGTGGCCTCTAAGAGACATAGATGCCATGGATGCAAGATCCTGTTTTGGAAATCACTGCTAACAATGGCATCTATTACATATCAGCTGATCACGTTGATCGGCAGTTATTCTGCTCCATGAAGCCATTTACCAGTTGGGATCAATTCCAGCAGTTAAATGATGATCAGGAGCAAAAAATATTGTTTCAAATATTGGATCCAAAGCTTATATATTACAATGAATTTTGGGGTTTCAGCGATTAATTTCCATTTAATAGGCCAATCAGATTTTACAGCTAAAAGCTGTTGATCTTTTTTTCTATTTACCTGCTGAAATCGCTAGTAGCAGGCAAATAGTTGAAAAAAACGCCTATGTGGGTCAATATGATCCCACATATCAGTGCAAGGGAGGTTATACACCAACCTCATGCCCCCACTCACCTTCCACTAAACAACAAGTAGTCAGTGGCTGCTTGCTGTAATAATATACTTGTGACTAACAGCTTCTGCTGGCAAATCTCTTGTAACATACTGGGGGGTTCCCTCCATGCCCACACCTGTGGGCTTTGTGTCAGGACTTCAAATGAAAGAATGGGACAGTAGACAGGTCACTGTTCATGCCCCATGCCCTCACCTCCCCCACTTGCAGTCAGTGAGTTAAGCTCTAATTAAAATGAATGAGGAGGACTTAGTGTTCCTCTACTCTTCCGACACATGCTGCTTCAAAATCTTTTTTTTCCCCCATTTGGATCCTGAAGAAGCAGAGCAGGGCTTTAATTTCATGTCAGCCATCGCCTTTAAAGGTAACCGATTCAGAGCCAGATCAATTGTCATGACTGTCAGAGTCCTCCACTTGGGGTATGTTTTCTTGCTTTGGCTCTAGAAATTTGAGATGGCTTAGCTGTAAATGGAGTCCCCTGGTAAAATCGGAGGTACGTTTTGTAAGTTAACAGCTTCTATACTTTAGACAGCCAGGCAAACCTTGTTGCGTGTTTAACTACCTCCCAAAGCTAGCAGTCATTTTTTAAAACATTTTATCGATGTTATCAATGCCTTTGCTGTGGAGATAAAACTCGGGAGATAAATGATGCCCTGCTGTTAGATTGGCAGCTTTGTGTGGTGTGCGATGGATAAATCATCCGGAGCATTTAATTATACACAAGCATTATAATGATCAATACAAACTGCAATAAGCCATAATCCCTATCTTCGGTACACATGTTTGTTATCTTTTTCATCACATAATATCAGTTACAGTCTTTGGACTTACTTAGTGTTCTTATAAAGAAAGGGAAAAATACAACAAAACAACATGTAATTTCCCGATATAATTATATCACCCAGGCAGAGAGAGAGAGAGGAAAAGAGAGACAAAGACCTAACAAGAAAGAGATCAAGGCAGGAAGAAAGAAGTTTTTTTTTTTTTACAGACAGAATTAGCTAGAGAGACTGATAACTGTTGTTCTATTTGCTCCCACTGTCAATCTATAATTGACATTACAGACATATAAATGTGTGGTTCTCAATTGCACAGATCTGTAGTGATGTTGACTCTCCATCCACAGCCCAGGGTTTACTGTCAGTTAGTGACTTATGCTGAATGATTGAATTATAAAACTGAAACTGAAATAGTTAAATTAGCAAAACAGCTGAATATGAGAATACTCAATTATTTTGGTTCAACTTTGCAACACTGTTGCCACCATCTTCTGTTTGGCTTGCTTCCAAAATACCTTATCCCCTAATGTGTGTATATATATATATATATAGATATATATATATATATATATATATATATATATATATATGGAAGGCTTGGCCTGTAATTGTGGGAGGGACTATAAGTCCTATTTAAACCCAGTAAGCCCTTGCTTACCAATTGTTGACGATCTCAGAAGTTCTTCTGTTTACTTCCGGTTCACAGGACCCTGACGTCAGTTTCCCCGCCCACCGGCAGTTCGTTCAAACTTTCTTTCGTACTGATTTTCGTGAGTATAACAGAGGAAGCCAGTATACGAACGGCCACCTGTAAGTTATACTCAATTGCACGAACGCTACTATGTTCAATACGTTAAATCACACACGTTCGTCTAAAATTCAGTTCGTCTGAAACTGTCATGCAAAACCGTTCATTCAAATACTGCTGCATTTCGTGTAAACTTACATTTCGTATAAACTTTTGTCTGTTTCCACGCTCACAGTTCCATTCGTACAATATCAATTAAATTCTGTTTGTCTGAAACGGTCATGTAAAACCGTTCGTTCAAATACTGCTACATTTCGTATAAACTTGCTTTTTGTATAAACTTTCACCTGTTTCCATGCTCACAGTTTCATTCGTACAATATCAATTAAATTCCCTTCATCTGAAACAGTCATATAAATCCATTTGTTTCAAATACTGCTGCATTTCGTATAGACCTGCATTTCGTGTAAACTTTCGTCTGTTTCCACGCTCACAATTTCATTCATACAATATCATTTAATAGTTCTGTTAGTTTAAAATGTCATGTTAAAAAAACATTTCATTCATTATTGCTGCACTTCGTTTCAACATTCGTCTGTTTTCCCTGGTCATTGCAATCAACTCCTTTTACCACACTTACATTGTAATTCGTACAGAATTAGACGAACGACACATAAATACCTCTAATATACTGTATACATATTAAAGGCTTTTGCGTTCGCTTAATCACTAAATTACTATTATTATAAGCCTGTTTGGCTAAAATCCTGCAGGTTCATTCCCTTAAAGCTGTAGCTAGTGTATCTTGCATAGTACTATAAATAATGCTAAATAGGATAATTAGGAGACTGTATTTATGCTCCAGCTTTTATTTCTGTCTTATGCATCTCGGCACATATACAGCCATATTCCCCTAATGCATTTCATGTATTTTCATTTGGTTCTTCGGCCTATGCCAGTTATGCAAGTATATAAGTTAAGCTAGCAATTACATGACGTTTTTCCCTCCTATATTAATAAAGATACTACAATTACAGACATTGGTTGGCAGCAAATCTTCAGTTCTGTCTTAATTGTATTCACGTTCCAGGCATTCAGAATAATGCAGCTGACGCACTCTCACGTTCTAATTTGCAGGAATTTTTCAGAGTCCATCCGTCAGCAAACTTACAACCCAAAGAACCTCCAAAGTTCACAGACCTAGTAATGCTCTAAATACCCTGCTAAATCACAGTAGGTCGCTCGCACAGGCTGGTTTGTCACTCAATACCAAGAAAGTCTATACCAGAGCATATGATTTGTTCAAAAAATTTGTTTGTGATTACTGTGTAATAAATGTTTTTTCCATAGAAACCATGGTCGCATTCACAACTTTTTGCCACATATCTCTAAAATTAGCATACAATACAATCAAACTTCACTTAACAGGCATACAACATTACATGTTAACTATTTATCCAAACAAAGCTCCATTCCTAGCATCTTACCCAGTCAAAAGTGTCCTTAGAGGTGTTCAGAGACTAACAGTTCATAAGCCCATTAAAAGACTTCCAATAGATACTAACCTATCTAGGAACATCTCCGATCTACTAAACAAGACCCCCTTTGAGTATGTCATTAATCTGATAATCAAATCTGCAGCCTACATAGCCTTTTACGGTTTCCTGAGACCTAATGAATTTTCTGTGGAGAAGGCATCCGACTTTAAGTCATGCCTTAAGAGAAAACACCTAACTAAAACAAAAGACCACTATATTTTGTCAATCTCTCCTACAAAAACGAGCCAGACTGGCCCCCCAGTAGAGATTAAATATTACCCTACCTCTACCAAGTGGTGTCCAATTTACATATTGGATAATCTAATCCAGACACAGCTTACAACTGACCCTGAGTCCCCACTATTAGCCATTCAATGGAAACCCCTAATCACCAAACAGTTCATGCTATACATACGCACATTGTTACTCAGGCTGGGGCACAATCCGCATTCATTCTCTGGCCATTCATTCCGTATTAGGGCGGCCACAGCAGGTTCCGGTAATCATGTATCAACACATATAAAAAACATGGGATGTTGGAACTCTTCAGCATACAACAGGTACATCCCTAATCCAGAAAAATAAATCAGATTAGCTTTCCATGAAATGTCTAAATAATATCTTGCTAAATAAAATATGTCTGACAAAAGAAATCGTTTTCTTAAATTTTTGCCCTCTTTTTACAGGTCTAACCTCACATCAGTTTAGGCATACCTTAACCGACTTTGTTCTTATTAAACTTTCATTATATCATAACCATACGTTACTCTAAATATGCCGTACACAAATGGAAGGCTTGGCCTGTAATTGTAGGAGGGACTATTAGTCCTATTTAAACCCACAGGTAAGCCCCTGCTTACCTGTCGTCGACGATCTCGGAAGTTCCCCTCTTTTTAAAAGTCTAACCTCACGTCCCGACTTTGTTCTTATTAAACTTTCATTATATCATAACCATACATTCCTTGTGCCGTACACAAATATATATATATATATATATATATATATATATAAAACTAAGAGGGCTGCACTCACCTGAACATGCATAATTGCAAGCGTGCTGCTGGGGCCAATTTATACAATATACAAAATACAGAATCCAGGCCCAAGGTTTGCTCTTATAATATTAATCCACTTACTTGGGAAATGGTTCCTCCCCCATTAGTTTTTGCCTATGTGAGGAATTTTTAAATTAAACTATTACATTCTGGGAGACATGCAATTGCTGTTTAATGAATGAGTGCAGTGGATTCTGTATTTTGTATGTTATATATATGGTATATTATGGACAATATAAAACTGCTTCCTCCATCCAGGCTCCTGTTTGCACTTTTGCATTACTATTAGTTGCTCATTATCTGGTTGAAAATAAAGAGCATGAAAACTGTTTGATTTTTTTAACATTTTTATTTTTTTTATTTACCTGATTCTCACTTATTTCATTATGTTCTAAGTCAAAATTAGTTGGCAAGTTTTACACGAAAAATACTTTACTTAATATCAATAAATGTTAACCACTGATTGTGCACACTTATGAAATGTGTTGTGCATACTGATCTATTATAGATATATATAAATAGATAGATAGATAGATAGATGATAGCTAAGAAGATAGAGAGAAATGCAGATACACATTTTATACACACACACATATATATATATATATATATATTTGTGGTCGTGGCAATATAGCCGTATATGGAAACATAGCATATAATAACATGAATATCAATTAGTTGGAATTAGTCGGTTGTGGTGTGCCGAAACCGACAGAGGAGTAGGCCTGTAAAAAGTGGGCCCACCTTAGAGGGTGTTTGTAATAGAGGGAGTGGTGGGTGGGGTGACTCGCCAGACCATTAACGGTAATGTGAGAGTGGATTGGTAGCCCTTTTATAGGGAAACCAAGCCCCTCCCACAACTACGGGCCAAGCCTTTTAATTTGTGGTCGTGGCAATATAGCCATATATGGAAACATAGCATATAATAACATGAATATCAATTAGTTGGAATTAGTCGGTTTTGGTGTGCCGAAACCGACAGAGGCGTAGGCCTGTAAAAAGTGGGCAAAAATAAATTACCATAAGACATAATACGTTGACCAAAATCTTTATTTAGATAAGTCACAGAAAGCTAGTCTTAATTATTTAACAGGATTGGGTATGTAGAGAGTATAAGCGGAAGATTTCCAGCGTCCCATTGTTTTGATGATGTGAGGAGGTATGTGGTCAGCAGAGGCTGTAGATGCTGCCCCGATTCGAAAAGAATGACCCGAAAATTGACTAGTGTTCAAGCCGAGTCTAGTCAACAGCAGTCTTACATAGAGCATAAACTTTGCTGTAGTTAGAACGTTACCGTGCAGTTCTAGCAAAGGTTGTAATGGTTGTTTGTGGAGTGATAGCAGATAATTGTCAAAATGTTGTACCGGGCACCATTTGTTATGAGTAGGGTACAAGGGGATCGTAACGGTATGACCTATGGTGCTGGTTTTTGAGTGTTTTAGCATGAGTAGGTAATGGTCGTTCTGTTTCGCTAAGTCCATGGTTCTTAGGTAATCGGGGGTCGTGATAGTCCTAGTTGTGAATTCGTTGGGACGGAGGAATCCATAAAAAGCAAGATATATGGCTGACTTTATTACCGTGTTTGTCCTGGGCTCAAAAGGAGAGGAATCTAACAAGTTGACTAGGGCATGAAATATATGGTTATCTATAGGTAGTCGTTTCCCGGGACATGTGTATCTAATTTCTTAATGCCTCTAAGAACTGTCTTGATTTGATATGAGGACAGGAAACTTGTGGCGTTGGGTTGTTGAATAAGCATGTGGTGTTGAATTCCCGTGAGGTATAGTTTTATAGTGTTAAATGATAGTTTAAGGTTGATGTGGCAAAAAGAAGTGAAACCCAATATTGATTCTATCGTGAACATATCGTGAATGTGAAAATCAGTGATGAATTTTTTGAATATGTGAAATGCTCTGTTGTAAGTGTTTCTAGTGTTTAGAGAAAGTGCCAGGTGAGAAATGTGACGTGCGTGATTTAACAAATCTTTTAATCCATTATCATGTCTGTGAAAAGTGGGGCTGGAGTTGCCCGTCTGGAGGCGGTGGGTAGTGTCGTGAAGAATTCCTGAAAACGAAATCGAGATAAGTGATCAGCACCGATGTTTGTGCACCCTGGAACATGAATACATGTTAGAAAGAATTGACAAGTGGCTGCTACCCATGTGAGTCATCTCAAGAGCCTCATAATTACCAGGGATGATGACCGGCCTTTATTGGCAATATGGCAAGTAGCCATATTATCAGAATAGCACCAAACCGTGTGACCGGACCACTGGCGGCCCCAGGTAACGGCCGCAGCCACGATGGGGTACAATTCGAATAAAGCTGAGGTCTCTGTGAATTTTGTGAGTGATTTGACCTCAGTTGGCCATGGCCCCCCGAGCCATTGGTCTCCCCATATGGCTGCAAACCCTGTGTTTGCTGCAGCGTCTGTCCATATTGTAGGTGAAGTGTCTGAGTGAGATGGTATAAACATGGCACGCCCATTCCAAGAAGTGAGGAAAATTCTCTACATGCGCAAATCGGATGTTGCATGGTTGTCTAGTGAAATGTAAGATGTGTCTGAGGTAAATTGTGGAAATAGTGATAGCAAATGTGAAATAAATGATCTCCCCTGGGGAATGATTCTCATTGCAAAATTAAGCGATCCCAGCAATGATTGTAGGTCTTTTTTAGTGCAACAATCTTGCTGTAGGTAGTGGTTAATACTTGCCAGGATACGCTCAATTTTCTCATGAGGGAGGCTAGCCTGCATGTGTACTGTGTCTAGTTGTATCCCCAAAAATTGCATCTGGGTGTCGGGCCCCAGGGTCTTGTGTGGAGAGACTGGGACAGAAAGTGACTCAAATAATGCCAACATGTGTTTTAAACTTGTGGGTGGACGTGTGTTGTTCTAAATTGTGAGGAAATCGTCTAAATAGTGAATCACTGAGGGACATTTGCATACATTTAGCAACAACCAACATAAAGCCTCTGCAAATGTGTCGAAAATACGCGGGCTGCTTTTAGAGCCAAAAGTGAGACGGGTGAAGAAATAGTATAACCCAGTGGCGTACATACCAGGGTCGCAGGGGTCGCGGCTGCGACCGGGCCCGGCCCACCAGGGGGCCCGGCCGCCCCTGCGACCCGGTATGTACGCCCAGGGCCAGCCTCTTCCCCTGGAGGGCCAGGAGCCGGCCACCCCAGGGCCCCACTGAGGCTGGCCCTAATGACCCCACTCAGTGCTTCCTCTTCAGCTCCCTCGCGCACCGCACTGATACCGGAGCCGGAAGATGACGTCATCTTCCGGCTCCGGCATCCCTACGCGGCGCGCGAGGGAGCTGAAGAGGAAGCACTGAGTGCTCCCTCGCGCGCCCGCCTGCCTGCCCGACCGGCCACCCGCCCAGGAGCCCCACTGGACCCCAGGGAATAATCCCCCTCAGCACTCCAAAAGGTAAGGAGGCTGGGGGGATTAAATTAAAAAAAAAAAAAAATAGTGTTTGAGTGTGTGTGAGTGTTAGAGTGAGTGTTAGTGTGTGAGTGTTAGTGTGTGTGTGAGTGTTAGTGTGTGTGTCTGCTAGTGAGTGTTAGTGTGTGAGTGTTAGTGAGTGTTAGTGTGTGTGTGTGTCTGCTAGTGAGTGTTAGTGTGTGTGTGTGTCTGCTAGTGAGTGTCAGTGAGTGTGTTACTGTGTGTGTCTTACTGACTGTGTGTGTGTTAGTGAGTCTGTTTGATGTCTGTTAGTGAGTGTGTGTTTGTCAATGAGAGTGTATGTTTTGTGAGTGTGTATGTATGTCTGTTGCTGAGTGTGTCTCTGTCAGTAAATGTGTGTGTCTGTTAGCTAGTGTGTATGCGTCTGTAAGTGAGAGTGTGTGTGTCTTCAGCACTTACCTTTCTCCAGCGCCGGACTCCTTTGGCGCTGGGGATCCCTCAGCCTCTCAGCTCGAATGCGACTGCGCGCATTCAAACCCCATAGGAAAGCATTACTCAATGCTTTCCTATGGGCGTTCAGTGTGCTCCTCTAGCGGCTGCCAGTGAGACAACTGGATTAACCCTCAGTGAAACATAGCAGTTTCTCTGAAACTGCTATGTTTTCAGCTGCAGGGTTAAAACTAGAGGACCTGACACCCAGACAACTTCATTGAGCTGATGTGATCTGGGTGTCTGTAGTGGTCCTTTAAAGGACCACTATAGTGCCAGGAAAACATACTCGTTTTCCTGGCACTATAGTGCCCTGAGGGTGCCCCCACCCTCAGGGACCCCCTCCCAGCTCTGGAAAGGGGTAAAACTTACCTTTTTCCAGCTGGTGAGCTCCTCCTCGATCCTCCTCTTCTCCCTCCCCGTCGGCTGTATGCTGCAGCTGGCAAGAGCTGCGTCGCGCATTCAGCCGGTCACATAGGAAAGCATTCATAATGCTTTCCTATGGACGCTGGCGTGCTCTCACTGTGAAAATCACAGTGAGAAGCACGCAAGCGCCTCTAGCGGCTGTCAATGAGACAGCCACTAGAGGAAATAGGGAAGGCTTAACCCATTCATAAACATAGCAGTTTCTCTGAAACTGCTATGTTTATGAAAAAATGGGTTAACCCTAGCTGGACCTGGCACCCAGACCACTTCATTAAGCTGAAGTGGTCTGGGTGCCTAGAGTGGTCCTTTAAGTGTGTGTGCATCTGCATGCACTGGCGTACATACGTGGTCGCAGGGGTCGCAGCCCTGTAACCCCTGCGACCAGGTGCCCACCGCCATGTGTTGCGGTCCGGCGCGCGCGCGGGGGGCCCACGGATCAATTTTCGCACCGGGGCCCCAGGGGTCATGTGTACGCCACTGGTATAACCCTTCCCATTTAATGCCGTGAAGGTGCCAAAGTGTAGGGTGCATAGGAAGTAATTTGAAGGCATTCACTACATCCGTTTTACTTAACCATGCCCCTGTGCCAGCTTTTATGATAGCCCCGATGGCATGGTCGATAGTGGCGTAATGTATTGAAAACTCTTCAGATGGTATGAGAGAATTTAGGCTAGGGACCGTGGAGGAATGTGGTGCGGATAAATCAATGATCAGCCTGGGTTTAAGTGAGTTTTTCCCCGTGACAATCCCAATGGCATTGGTTCTCCAAGAAGTGAAGGGTGGTGAGAGGAAAGGACCCAGCAAAAAGCCTTGTTTTACCTCGGTTGTGATAAGTTTATGTACCAGCTGTGGGTCATCTCGTGTGGAAAGTAAGTTGTCACATTCCAGTGTGCCTGTAGGTAAATGTATCAACCCTGTGTGAAATCCCTCCGATAATCCTGTTATGAGATAGTGTCAGGGTACCTTTGGTGTCTACCTCGGAGGAGGTTAGACACCTAGACGTCCATCCTCCCAGGGGGGCTGACTCACCCGATCCTTGCACTCCTCCCGGTCGTTTACACGCCGGCCGCGATAGCTCCGCCTCCTTTTATGACACGGCGCTCAGTAGCCGACGTCATGACGGCAATCACGTTCCGACCCGTCAATCACGGCAACCAAGTGCCGAACAACCAATCAGGACCCGTTGGGGGCGGAGCCAACAGTTAAAGAGCCAAGGTATAAAAAGGGTTCTGTGGAATGATTCATTGCCCTGTCGTGGTTCTAGCTAGTCTGGTCACTCAGTGCAATTACCTCTATTGTCTTTTGGTTCCTGACTCGGCTTGTATTTTGACCCTGCTTTCCTCTCTTGTCCTTTTGACTCGGCTTGTCTCTCGCTTACCTGATCTCTCGTTCCCTCGACCTCGGCTTGTCTCTGACTATTCTTTTGCTTTCTCCTTACGTTAGTCCGGCCATTCTAAGGTCCGGTATACGTACCTATCCCCTGTTTGTATTCTGCGTGTTGGATCCCTGTCACGATCCTGACATTACGACAGGGCCAATGGATCCTGCAGGTACAAACTCTCAGGTCGGTTCTCCTGACTCTAGATTTGAGGCCATGGATCATAGAATGGACCAGATGGCTCTAGCTCTGCAAGCATTGCTATCTCGTCCTAGTAGTCACTCAGAGGAGATGCGTACCCCATCTATCTCTCCTATAAGTACAGGCCTAGAGGTAGCCACAGTGGCTACTTCTTCCCGTGTTACGTCCCCGTCACGCTATGGCGGCGCTCCTGACACTTGTCGAGGTTTTTTAAACCAGATTGGTATTCATTTTGAATTACAACCCCACGCCTACCCTACTGACAGGGCAAAGGTTGGATTTATAATTACCTTGCTCATTGACAAGGCACTTAGATGGGCTAACCCCCTGTGGGAAAATGATAACCCGTTAGTTTATAATTATAATGCTTTTGTCGCTGCATTTAGGAGAGCTTTTGACCCTCCAGGAAGAAAGGCCAATGCAGCTAGACTACTGTTACGTCTTAGACAGTATAACCGAACCCTAGTGGATTATGCTTTGGAGTTCAGATCCTTGGCGGCAGAGGTCAAGTGGAATGAACAGGCTTATATGGACGTATTTATGAACGGGTTATCTGATGAGATTTTAGATGAGGTGGCCACAAGAGATCTTCCTGAAAATTTGGAGGATCTGATTTCATTTATTTCCCGAATAGATGAACGTATGAGACAGAGGCAGAATATTCGGGATAGAACCCGCAGATCCTCCATAAGACTAGCTCCCTCATTTCAGACTTCTGATTCTACTACTTTAGCTCTCCCAGAACCTATGCAAATAGGTCATACTCGACTCTCAGAGGAGGAAAGACAGTACAGGAGAAGGGAGGGTCTTTGTATGTATTGCGGAATTAGAGGTCACCTACGCCTAAATTGCCCTACCCGGCCGGGAAACGCTCGCACCTAAGTTTCTCAAGAGGACAGGCCTTGGGTGTTTCTATCTTGTCCTCTATTTATGATTATAAAGATCATAGGCTTCTGATACCTGTTTCTTTAGCTTGGGAAAGGGGAGTACTTAATGCTATGGCTTTGATAGATTCCGGAGCAGCTGAAAGCTTTATTGACCAAGCCTTTGGCACTAACCATTCTATCCCATCTCAGCTAAGGGATACACCCTTGGCCGTTGAGGCCATAGATGGTAGACCATTATCTGAACCTGTGATTTTTCGTGAAACCATACCAATTAAGTTAACCACTGGTATCCTTCACGAGGAAAGAATATCCCTCATGCTGATATCATCTCCTTCAGTTCCTATAGTCTTGGGGTATCCCTGGCTTAAGAAGCATAACCCTATCATTGACTGGGAACTGGGTGAGATAGTCTCCTGGGGTCAGGGTTGCCAGAAAGGATGTGTGCAGAAAGTCTCACCAATTTGCAGGGTTGGCGCCCCGGTTAACTCTTCCCAACCTACAGATTTACAGATACCATCACAGTACCAGGATTTAAAGGCAGTCTTTGACAAAAAGAGGGCTGATACTTTACCTCCACATAGGTCTTTCGACTGTAAAATTAGACTCCTACCTGGTACTATGCCTCCGAGGAGTACGGTATATCCTTTATCCACTAAGGAAAACTTAGTCCTAGAGGAGTACATACGTGAAAACCTAGACAAAGGTTTTATTAGGAGATCATCTTCTCCGGCCGGGGCCGGTTTCTTTTTTGTAGATAAAAAGACGGCACTCTACGGCCTTGCATTGATTATCGGGGCTTGAATAAGATAACTGTTAGAAATGCTTATCCTATTCCTTTAATTACTGAGCTCTTTGATCGACTGAAAGGCTCCAAGATTTTTACCAAGTTAGATTTGAGGGGAGCTTATAACTTGGTGAGAATTCAGCAGGGAGACGAATGGAAAACAGCTTTCAATAACCGTTATGGCCACTATGAATACACGGTAATGCCCTTCGGGCTTTGCAATGCACCTGCAGTATTCCAGGACCTTATTAATGAGGTTCTTAGGGAATTTCAGCATGAATGCGTTATAGTATATTTGGATAATATACTAATACACTCTAGAGAGATTGAGACTCACCACAGACAAGTCAGAAGGGTACTGCGCAAACTGTTACAACATGGATTGTACTGCAAATTGGAAAAGTGTAGCTTCGACCAATCTCAGATAAACTTTCTTGGCTACGTTATTTCTGGAAACGGATTTAGGATGGACCCCATTAAACTCCAATCGATTTTAGATTGGCCATTGCCCAGGGGACTCAAGGCCATTCAGAGATTTATCGGATTTTCCAATTATTATAGGCGCTTCATTAAAGGTTACTCTTCTATTATTGCTCCTATTACTAATATGACTAGACAGGGGGCTGATACCAAGACTTGGTCCACAGAGGCCCTCTCTGCTTTCAAAACTCTCAAGGAACATTTTGCCTCAGCACCGATATTAGTTCATCCTGACACATCTTTGCCTTTTTTACTCGAGGTTGACGCCTCGGAGACAGGTATAGGCGCTATCTTGTCCCAAAGGCTAGGTTTGGATAAACCGTTACATCCTTGTGGTTTTTTTTTCAAGAAATTATCTGGGCCTGAAAGTAGATATGACATTGGTGATAGGGAACTGTTAGCGGTCATTATGGCTTTAAAGGAATGGAGACATTTGTTGGAGGGGACATTATACCCGGTTACTATTTTGACTGATCACAAGAATTTGTCCTACATAGGGGAGGCCAAGCGCTTGTCCACCAGGCAAGCTCGTTGGTCCTTGTTTCTGACACATTTCAATTACGTGCTCACTTATAGACCTGGTTCTAAGAACTCTAAGGCAGATGCATTGTCCCGTCAACATGAACCCTCTACGGTGTCTGAAGCACCTTTGTCTTCTATCGTTCCTAAGTGTAATATTATTGCCAACACTTGTGTCAGGATACACTCACCGTTGCTTGCTGAGATCAAGAAAGTACAACATCTAGCTCCCAAACCTGTTCCTGGGGATCGATACTTCGTTCCTCCTGAGCTCCAAGTGGAACTGCTGCATTGCTTTCATGACAGTAAAATTGCTGGGC
>OW240912.1:203085687-203099916 GCA_933207985.1 Pelobates cultripes | reverse complement strand
CGGTCTTGGCTCGAGACTTTTGGAATTATTGCTTGCAGAACAATGTGTCGGTAACCACAGAACACATACCAGGTCTGGACAATTACACTGCGGATTGGAACTCTCGTTACCTGAGGGACTTGGGAGATTGGAGACTTCAACCGAGTGTGTTCTACAAGATCACCCAATTATGGGGGCCTTTGAGTGTGGATCTCTTTGCATCCAGACTGAACACGCAACTTCCTCTGTTTTTTAGCTGTCGACCAGACCCAGAAGCCATGGCAACGGATGCGTTCCTCCAGGATTGGACCAAGGGGCGGGCGTGTGCCTTCCCTCCATTCAACCTGATTGCTTGAACTCTGGCGTACCTCCAATGCTACAAGAGCACAATAGTCCTAATAACCCCATGTTGGAGGTCTCAACCTTGGTTCCCCCACCTATTGGAAATGGCGATTGATTGCCCACGGTTGTTACCGGATCACCCACTTCTTCTAACCAATCCAGATGGGGAGAGTCACAATCTGATAGAACAAGGGCTTCTCCGTCTCATGGCGTGGCTCCTTTCCAGGGACACTGGGAAATCGCAGAGGTTTTTTCGAGAACGACTACCCAGCTCCTGGCAAACGCTTGGGCACCAGGAACACGGCATTCCTATATTGCGGCATGGAGAAGGTGGTCCAATTGGTGCTTGGATGATCGGTGTATCCTGTATCAGCCCCTGTGAAAATGATGTTGGACTTCTTGACACATCTGTTCGAATCAGGCAAAGCGTTCCGCACCGTCAACCAGTACCGATCTGCCATCTCGGCGGGTCATGATAACGTGGATGGGCATCCACTCAGTCAAAATCCCATGGTCTGTCGCCTGCTCAAGGGTGTTCGTTTCTCACGCCCACCTAAACCCAGATATGGTTCATTCTTGGATGTTAATGTGGTGTTCAGTCTCCTAGACGAGTGGCCCATAAACGCAGACTTATCGTTGAAACAGTTGTCGGCAAAATTGCTTATGCTTTTTTGTTTGCTCTCCTGCAAATGGGCATCTGACGTCAGAGCTTTGGATTGGCAGGCTTGTGTGTTAACTCCAGAAGGAGTGTCATTCGATATCTCATGGAGAACGAAATCGGCGACCAAACAAATATTTTACCCGAGCCTCCCAACTGGAATATGAATCTCGCACTGCAACTTTACGCTCATCAACTGATGGACCTTTGTTCATCTCGTTGAAGAAGCCTCATCTCCCTGTGGCTATACCTACGCTCGCTCGTTGGGTCAAGTGGTTATTGGCTTCGGCCGGGATAGATGTCACGGTTTTCTCATACCACTCCGTCAGGGGCCCGATGGCCTCTAAGGCACCGGTGGTAGGATGTCGATTGGAAGACATTCTGAAGGCTGCGGACTGGTCTATGGAATCCACTTTCCGAAACTTTTACTTTAAGCCTATTCAACACTTCTCGGAACGGGATATAGCTCAGCTTTAAAAGAGCATAATAGGAGCCTCCGTGTCTTTAATAGAATTCCTAGATTTTACTATTAACATGACGTAAAGTCATGATTTTATTAATGACATGGAGGCGAGTATTATTCTCTCCCGCCCTCCCTGGGTAGGGTTGTTGGAATTCACATCTTGACAGTCATATTTTGGGTTTTGTTCTCTCTACTTATCCCTTACATGTTTGGCCCTGTTTTCTCATATGGTTGGACATGGATATTAACTTATCAGGTTATATGTCATTTTTTGTTGATGTGTATAATGTCTTATGGTTTATGACGATGGATTTTTTTCTCTAGGCCTATGTAGCCGTATATATTGAGGTATATGTTACAACCAGATGACAACCGAAATACTACCATATTTCTCCTCTTTTTTAGCCTGAATACTTCTATTGAGGTGCTGAAGTTTGAGGGACAGTTCTACCGTGGTTCCATAAGATGGATGTACGGCTGTTATCCGATGTTTCGGTTCAAGTTTACTGTTTGGTTATTGGCTGGTCTTTGGGTCGCTACAGAAAGAGGAAGAAGGATGGAGTGCTACACCTTATATACTAAGGGGGTGAATGCTGATTGGTAGCACTGTGAAAATGCAAATGTTATGTTGTTTTTTTCTCTTTTGTATACATTTCTCTTCGCTGCTGAGGGAAATTAAAAGAAAGAGAAGCATAATACTTGCCTCCGTGTCATTAATAAAATCATGACTTTACGTCATGTTAATAGTACAATCTAGGAATTTATTTTATCACTTGTATAGGAGCCTTCAATTTTGCAGGACAATCTAAGGCATTTCCTATGCTATTATGTTTACAGCAGCCAATTTCATCCTCTTCTTGTAACACAACTGTTACAATAGGTTTCAGATTGACTTGAGCAATGCATTCCTCATTGAATTTCTTCAAGAAAAACAGCTAGAAAAATCCTCTGATATTATGACAGTTCTGACATATCTATTAGGAAAGGGTTAAAAGCAAACCAGAAAAAAACTACTGGATTTGTAGAAACTACAAAATCAATACGCCAATAGGACACACCAGAAGTGTGCACAGGCTTAAAACACCACTGTCATGCCAATCTTACCTCTCTCCCTCTCCCAGGATCTGTTCTTCATTTCTTCCTATCTGCTCTAGTTTTCTTTAAAAGATAAGACAAAGTAGGGACTATTTTGTCTTATGTATTTTTCCTACGCTTGACTAGCTATAACCCAGCAGAGGAGCAAAGTCCGCTCTGTTTCCTGTGGTCAAAGCAATTTTCCCACAATTCTCACCTTCCTCCTGCTGCTTCATTCGACGTACGAACTCCGTTGAAACTACAGAATTTCGTCCTAACAGAATGAGTTTGTCCATTCGTGTTAGGACACAATTCGAGACTTTTGTTCGGATCGGAATTTCATTAGAATGATTGAAATTCCAATCCTATTTGTGCCCTGGCTGCAGCCGCTTAGTAAATAGCTCCCTAATTCCCACCGTATTAGGGAGCTATCTACTAAAAGGCCGAAAGACCTAAATTCGTCTTTCAGACAAATTTACAAATACAAAGTAAAGGTTACTTAGTATTAGTAATTAATCTGTCCCTACTCGCTATACCGCATGTCTACTAAACAGTGAGCAGCCTGTGGCCTTTCCATGCCCTGCGGGTTGCCCTCGCTGGGTGTAGATGGATTTCTTTTTTTAGCGTCGGGATATCTCCAGGCAGCATTCCCCAACTTTTGATGGGACTGTGCTTATTTTTCTTTACGGGTAAAAGATGCCTGGTAGACTTTACATTTTTTTCATGTCATTTTGCATCACAATTAAGATTACACAGACAGCAGTACACTTTAGACCTAGGAGAAAAGTTAGATTTTCTGAAAGTATTATGTGAATCAGAATGTCTCCTGCCCAACTTAGGAAGAACCAACTATAGAATCTGGCTCAATCTTTAAAAGCTATAAATTACATTATGGTAGAATTGGGAGCCACTGGAATTAAAAAAATAAAAATAGTTTTATGCACCCATTGGCCTCTATCCAATGACATTGGGTGAAAGCTCTAAATAATAATGGGGGGTGAACCTATTGTCCTCCCCAGCCCCCAGCCATTGGCAGCAGGTGATAGCCCTAAATAATAAGGGGGTAGAGGTTGGACCTATTCCTCCCCCCCGGCATCCACCCATTGGCAGCACGTGGGGGACCAAAATAACAAGGACCTGTTGTCCTCCCACATAAAAATTACCCCCCGGTGTCCAGGGTTCCCTATGTGTAACAAATTCATCCGCTTATGGTAATATGGTAATGTGTTTAATGGAATTTACTGTCCTGACAGGAATAGTTGTGCCCATCTACAGTTGCGCGCCCGCATACCTGATAAACCCACGTTAAGGATGACGTCGGCGTGCGCACGCACGTTTTGGGGTCAAAGGCCGATTACAGCCAATCAGAATAACAGGAGGGTTATTTTAACTTATTTTTACGCTTTCTCATTGCCTGATGGTAATCCGAGAGTGCGTTCCTGATCTTGATTTTTTGGTATTTGACTTTGGCTTTGTTCTGACTTCCCTGATTTCTGGTATCCTTGACTTTTGGCTTTTTCTCATCGCTGTGTCTGATTCTCTATCCCTGACCTCGGCAAGTATTCTGACTATTCTTGGACACGTTAAGTCCGGCCATTCTAAGGTCCGGTTAGACGTTATCCTTAGTCCTAGGTATGATACAATTCTGTGTGCGTGATCAATTAGTAATCCTGACACTATGAATGGCTGATGACTACTGAGGTGACACCCCATGCCTTTCATCACCTCGGTTATCCTATGCCATTAACAGGGAATGTACCGTCATGCATGTTTTCCTTCCATTTTCTGTAACATGTTTCCCTAGATTAGAGACCTGCGGGTCTCCTTTGATGGATCCTGACTGGTACCCTACAAACTTCCACATATGCATTATTTATTTTTATGTTTAAGATACACACTCATACCAAGACCTGTAAGTCTCACTGATTCTTACACCATTTTATTTTATCTTGCTGAATACCTAATGTGATGAAGTGCCCTTCACCACTTGTGCCTGGAGGGGACTACTGGCTTGCCTCCTGCCTTCCGACTATGGCCCTGTGCTGATAGCTGTATTTTACCCTGCAGAAAGGTTTATTTGTGTATTTCTGCAGGGGTGTGTAACGGAGCTCCCTGTACTCCGACCGAGTACCCTCCGTTGATGGATGCTCCTAGCGCTTCCTGAGGACTCCAAACACTGCAGCCGACACCACAACCACCGCAGACTCCACAACCGCCGTAGCTTAACTGGAGTCTCGCCGTCTTCCTTCCACCCTGGATCAGCTTCTGTCCTCCAGGACCGTGTGGGGAAGACCTCTCCTCCAGGAGAGCGTAACAGGAACAGCTCTTAAAAGAGCTAAGTGATTAAAAGCTCAAGGGAGTATGCAGAGCATAGCAATCCCCAGTGTGATATAGCAGTTCCCTCCAATAACGAGACAAGGCTACGTATTGAGGGTCAAGAAGATCTGATGTTTAATGGCACACACTCTGCTTTTATGAGATTCTGCCCATGCAAGGGAGACACCCACATAATTAGCAGTATAACCAATCGGAACAATATACATTCGGGGAAATTCCCATCCCTCAGATAATCACATAACATAATTAAAACAGAACAGTAAAAATACAGTTTTTATACATGTACTATAACTTCCAAACTACACATCCAATCTTCCTAAAAATTACATATTTGGAATCAATCCATTCAGGGGAGCAGCATATTAAAAAATGGCACAAATCAGACAAGGGGTTCAAAAGTTAGTAAAAAGTATCTTTGTGACTAAATGAAGCATGGCTTTCTGGCCCAAACCAGTTTCAGAGTCTTCTATCCTGGAGAGTAATTCAATTATCTCCCAGGACAGACACAAGACTCCATTAAGCACATGGTTGCAAAAAGACACAAAACACTTTAAAATACATAAAGTCACATTTATTACATAAAACACAGACATGTAACATATCCCCAGATAGCTCAGGTCCGAGCGCACATTATTAAGCGAATGGCGCTCAGACCACACGAATACAGTTTAATCGCCATGGAGCCAAAGTCTTTACAGTCAGTTTCATACGAATGGGCTCCATGGGATTCCTATCTGGGGTATAACACATTCAAACAAATCTACCGAACCCCAGGCAGAAAAGCACGAATGAAGCTTTTCTGCAGGTAAAAAAAGATGTCTTTTAACAGGGGGCCATAGTCCAAAGGCAGCAGGCGAGCAACCAGGCTTCTCCAATGCAATGTGGCGAGATTGGTCTCGTCACATCTCTCCCCTTTTCCAAACAGACTAACAGGGTATCTGACCTCCTGCCGGTCAGTGCCCTTGTTAGTCCAGCAGCCCACCCACAAAACATAATCAACAGCACAGCCCACCCACAATAAATGGTTACTACACCTGGGTAAAGGAGAAGCTTGTCCATGTCCAGGTGCCTCACCACGGCTGTGCTGGGTACGGGTACGCTGACTGGGTGGGTTGCTGCGTGGGCAGAGACCAGCGGCACTCTGCCCTGTTGCCAGCGCTACTGGGAGGGTAGCCTGGTTGAAGCCTGGTTGTTGGAGGGGGAGACCGACTGTCTCCCCTTTAACTACACCGCTCTGCTGCTGGAGACCGACTGTCTCCCCTTTAGATACACCGCTCTGCTGATGGAGACCGACTGTCTCCACTTTTGTTGCACAGCTCTGCTGCCGGAGGGGGAGACCGACTGTCTCCTCTTTGGATACTCTAAGCTGTCGCTGGGGAGAGGGGGTAACAGGCTCCTCTCCCGATAGAACACTCTGCTGCTAGGGAAAGGAGACTGAGCTTTCTATTCCCTGCCCATTAATGATCCGCCGCTGGGGAGAGGTGGTAGCAAGCTCCTCTCCCATACATACTTTCATCCTCTGTGGAGGGAGACCGACTGTCTCCGCTCCCAATACAGTGTCCTGCTGCTGGGGAAAGGAGACTGGGCTCTCTATTCCCGGTAGGACACTCTGCCGCTGGGGAATGGAGACTGGGCTCCCAATTCCCTGCTGTATCTCCCGCTGGGGAATGGAGACTGGGCTCCCAATTCCCGGCACATCACTCGGCCGCTGGGGAATGGAGACTGGGCTCCCAATTCCCAAAAAATCACGCTGCTGCTGGGGGGCAGGAACAACTACCTCTGCCCCCTGTAGCTCAGCCTGCCGCTGGGGAGGGAGGACGCTGCTCTCCTCTCCCTGCACTTCACACTGCCTTCCCGGCATATCACTCTGCTGCTGGGGGGCAGGAACAACTACCTCTGCCCCCTGTAACTCAGCCTGCCGCTGGGGAGGGAGGACGCTGCTCTCCTCTCCCTGCACTTCACACTGCCTTCCCGGCATATCACTCTGCTGCTGGGGGGCAGGAACAACTACCTCTGCCCCCTGTAACTCAGCCTGCCGCTGGGGAGGGAGGACGCTGCTCTCCTCTCCCTGCACTTTACACTGCTGCTGGGGAATGGAGACTGGGCTCCCAATTCCCGGCATATCACACTGCCGCTGGGGAATGGAGACTGGGCTCCCAATTCCCTGCTTATCACACTGCCGCTGGGGAATGGAGACTGGGCTCCCAATTCCCGGCATATCACACTCCCCTGGGGAGAGGAGACTCGGCTCTCTCTGTCCCGCAACTGTAGCTGCCGGTGGAGGTCCACCCACCGTGGCAGCTGACCGTCACCCTCTGCCCGGTACAGCAGAGTCTTGAATACTAGACTCCTCACGAACTTCACGGATTTCTCAGCTGGATTAGGCCCGTAGAAGTTCAGCCGCAACCACATCATACGGTCAAATTCCTGTACAGAGTATCTGTATTCCACTGCTGGTTCCATTCTGTTGCTGTCAGGGTCGCTGTACTGAGACATGCGTTGCCCTCAAATTGTAAAATCCACGGAATGGTGTCTCCTGTAGCTGTCCTTCTGGTTGTAGGAACGATCCCGCCGCTTGCCACCAATGTAACGGAGCTCCCTGTACTCCGACCGAGTACCCTCCGTTGATGGATGCTCCTAGCACTTCCTGAGGACTCCAAACACTGCAGCCGACACCACAACCACCGCAGACTCCACAACCGCCGTAGCTTAACTGGAGTCTCGCCGTCTTCCTTCCACCCTGGATCAGCTTCTGTCCTCCAGGACCGTGTGGGGAAGACCTCTCCTCCAGGAGAGCGTAACAGGAACAGCTCTTAAAAGAGCTAAGTGATTAAAAGCTCAGGGGAGTATGCAGAGCATAGCAATCCCCAGTGTGATATAGCAGTTCCCTCCAATAACGAGACAAGGCTACGTATTGAGGGTCAAGAAGATCTGATGTTTAATGGCACACACTCTGCTTTTATGAGATTCTGCCCATGCAAGGGAGACACCCACATAATTAGCAGTATAACCAATCGGAACAATATACATTCGGGGAAATTCCCATCCCTCAGATAATCACATAACATAATTAAAACAGAACAGTAAAAATACAGTTTTTATACATGTACTATAACTTCCAAACTACACATCCAATCTTCCTAAAAATTACATATTTGGAATCAATCCATTCAGGGGAGCAACATATTAAAAAATGGCACAAATCAGACAAGGGGTTCAAAAGTTAGTAAAAAGTATCTTTGTGACTAAATGAAGCATGGCTTTCTGGCCCAAACCAGTTTCAGAGTCTTCTATCCTGGAGAGTAATTCAATTATCTCCCAGGACAGACACAAGACTCCATTAAGCACATGGTTGCAAAAAGACACAAAACACTTTAAAATACATAAAGTCACATTTATTACATAAAACACAGACATGTAACATATCCCCAGATAGCTCAGGTCCGAGCGCACATTATTAAGCGAATGGCGCTCAGACCACACGAATACAGTTTAATCGCCATGGAGCCAAAGTCTTTACAGTCAGTTTCATACGAATGGGCTCCATGGGATTCCTATCTGGGGTATAACACATTCAAACAAATCTACCGAACCCCAGGCAGAAAAGCACGAATTAAGCTTTTCTGCAGGTAAAAAAGATGTCTTTTAACAGGGGGCCATAGTCCAAAGGCAGCAGGCGAGCAACCAGGCTTCTCCAATGCAATGTGGCGAGATTGGTCTGTATGTGAGTAGTGCTACCCCAGATAGCTATGCCATGGAGCCTATTTGTGTAACGAAAGACTATGGAAAAGACCTTGGCTCCATGGCGATTAAACTGTATGTAGGTGATCTGAACGCCATTCGGTAATAATGTGCGCTCAGATCTAAGCTATCTGGGGATATGTTGCATGTATATGTTTTATGTAGTAATTGTGTAATTTTATGTCTTTTTGTAACCATGTGGTTAATGGAGTCTTGCCTCTGTTCTGGGAGATAATTTGATTACTTCCCAATTATCTCCAGGATAGAGAGGGGGGATTGTGATGTCACTGTGGGAGTGTTTTGTTTGTATTGTCTGTGATTGGCTAATATCCAATATGTGTCCCATTGTTTCATCAAGTCCCCTAGGGGAGTGTCCACCTGGTGGACACTTGCATAAATACCAGGCAGGTAGACCTCAATAAACCAGACCTACTTGCACCTTTCTTGTAGCCTTGGGCCATGCTTGGGGGAAGGGATACCTACACTCTGGGGATTGCTGTAATCACTTACTCCCCAGAGTAAACTCTTGTAAGAGCTTGATTTGTTCCTACTACATACTCTGGATTTAGGAGAGGTTCACTGGGAGCTGGATCCTGGTCGTGGATCCAGGGTGGGTGAGAGACGGCGAGACCCCGGCGCAGCTGCATCAGTGGAAGTGGGGTCCGCAGTGCTGATGGTGTCGGTTGGAGTGCTCGGAGTCCTCAGCAAGCGCTAGGAGCATCGATTGGCGGAGGTACTCAGTCAGAGTGCCAGCGGTCCATCACACCTAATAAAAATATATTCACAAAAAAAATAAAAGAATGAACACTTAATATTAGATCTCAAATATCAAAAACAAAACTCAGTGTTTGAGTGATGAGCCCCACCAAAAATACAAAGTGTGAGTGCAGCGCTAAAAATTGTGTAGGATAACACTTACAACTTAAAGCATGTACCGGGGCAGCATGTAGACATATAAAAGGAAATACAAAACAAAAAATAGTGCAATTCTGTGTGGTGAATATAAATTAATATTAAAAGTGAGTGAATACAAACTCACATTTAAAGGTGCCTTTTAAAGAGATAAAAGCTCTAAACGGGGGCGTGGCTTGACCGGGAACCGAGCTGGACGTGCAAGCCTAGAGCTCCTCGCCGAACCCCTGTTCCAAACGCTTACAATAGCAAAAAACCACGGAACATCCCGACTCCTAATCCACCATGGACAAGCGTCTGCCGAGAAAACCGGCCAAAAAACACGCAGACACGGCCGCCACAGTACCTGAACTTTTCGTGGCCTCCCGCACGCCGCGCCAGGACACACAAGATGGCGGCGGATACAGCCCGCGAGCCCCTAGCTCACCAGCAAACTCGAGCCCTCCTCAGACCCAAGGCTCCGCCGCATCAGAAACTGCCCACATACTAACTGAGCTGGCGGCGGTGAAAAGCTACCTCGCCCGGGAGATTGACCGGAGCTCTAAGGCAGTGATGTCGGAAATTCACAAGCTGGGGGAGCGTACGGCCGACCTGGAACAGCGCGTGGAAACGACCGCAGTGGCCCACAACACGGTGGCCGCGCACGTGAACACCCTCGCCGCCAGACTGGAGGCCTCGGAGGCAGCGCTCGAAGACCTGGCAAATAGGTCGCGCCGCAATAACATCCGCGTGCGCGGCCTTCCAGAGCAACAGGACGAAGGCCCAATCGCCCCCATGCTCCTCGCACTCCTACGACCTCTCTCACCAGAGATACCGGAGGAGCAGTGGCACATCGATCGGGCCCACAGGGCCTTACGCGCCCGGAGAGACGACAACACAAGACCCAGGGACATTATAGTCCGTTTTCTCCACTTCCAGACAAAGGAAGCGGTCCTGAGGAAAGCTAGAGAAAGCCCCATAACGTACAAGAACGTTGAAATCTCCCTGTTCCAAGACTTGGCCCCCATCACCCTCCAACGCAGAAGGGAGTGGAAGCCAGTCACAGAGCTACTCAAGACCAACGCAATAAGGTACGCCTGGGGGCATCCCTTTAAATTACTGGTCTTTAAACAGGGCAGATCCCATATTCTCACGCCAGGCACGGACCCCGTACCCTTCCTCCGCGCATTGGGCATCACAGTTCCAGAGAACTTCACGCTGCCCAACTCTGCTCTCCCGGCCCTACAACCCCTACCGCGCGATTGGTACACCGCCGCGGAGTAAACAGCCAGCAGACGGCCACCCACACCCAAGGCAGACCCATCCTCCCGGGAACTAGTTCACCGGGCCTCAGCCAGCAACACCATGACGACCTACCCATCCTCAGCACCCACCAGGAACAAAACTCCGGACAACAAAACTACAAAGACTCTCAGCCCACTGAGCGGACTGAAACGGCAACGCCCGGTGAAGATGCCCCCCACTACGATGGACTCCTGCTCCGAAATTACACCTGCTGCATACACAGCTCAACGGACTCTTCCCCTTGACCACAGCCAACATAGGACTCAGGAGCACCAAGGACTTCCGCGGCATTCACGGCATCCTCCCCGCCCACAGCATCGAAGATAACCCACATTATGGACTTGCCCTGAGACTATTGCTGGCTTCTTGATATCACAGCAAGTACCAGTTCAAAGATACCGCAACTTAGACACTAAAGGGGAAAGCAAAGCATTTATGGGACACTCATGTACAGTCACATAAGTCACCCAGGGCACACACACCACGCAAGTACAACTCACTGCTCTAGACACTAATTCGCTACACAACCACACTACACAGAGACCAGGCTTCACGACAGGGACCACACCACGCGTAGAGAAAGCACACACACAGACGACATGGGCTTGCGGGCCGTGGGGGGGGGGCGGAGGGGTGGGTGGCGGGCTGGGGGGTTATAATAGCAAAGGTGGTGGATGTAACTGTGTTGTAGTGTCTCGGACTTGCATTGATATGTATTGCTATGTGTCGTCCTGCGCGGCCGCCGCTAAGCGGCTACTCCCAAGAGCTCCCGGCTCCACTAAAGCACAAAAACAACACAAACCCCAAGCACCAGGGGCAGGGAAGTCGAATCACCCAATAGACCATCAACTTGTATGCTGCACACTAAAGATGCAACAGACAAATGACATATGGCAACAGGGGACCACACCAGAAAATAGGTTCATGACCCAACACTCCCAGACTGACGCAGTCACAGGGAAGACCAGGGTACATGCACCCCCCAACGGTCTGGCACGGAATAAGACCAGACTAATACGGCAACGCCGTATCACATCCTTTCCAAAACTCCTTAGACCCTCAACCCTCCCCCACCCACCTACCTCCCCCACGCTCCCCACCTACCCTAGGCCCTCATAGGTCTTGGACGAAGATAGAGGCGCAACGGTTACACCCCCAACCACACACCCACTCAGCTACACAAAGGAACAGAGGTGGGAGTCGACCCCATACCCCGCTGCACAACCACACCACTCAAGCCGCAATGAACCACCACAGCCACCCGACCGTCCAGAAGGACAAAAAACGCTCACCGAAACCTCTAGATTATGGCTCTTAAGGTATCCTCGCTCAATGTTAAAGGCCTCAACGCCCCCCGCAAGAGGAGAACACTGTTCAAGGAGCTAAAAAGGTTAAATCCCGACATAGCCTTCATACAGGAGACTCACCTGTCTCGATCCGCCCAGGTCTCCCTCCGAGACAACACATACCGCTTAGCCGCAGAGGCTCGATCCTTCCGCAAACAGAACAGAGTGGCGATACTTACACACAAACGATGCCCAATTCACATAGCCCAGGTGACGTTAGACCCAGATGGTAGATATGTTCTAGTCACAGGCAGGATTCACTCCCAACCAATCCACTTACTCAACATCTATGCCCCCAACACACCTACACCCCAATTCTGGAACCAGATGTCAGACGTAGTCCTTGCGCTCCCCTCCGGGATAATCCTCCTGGGGGGAGACCTGAACGCAACCCCAGCTCCAGCAATAGATAGAAGCACTCGCCCAGGACTAATTAGGTCTCATGGCATGGGCTCGCAAGACAAGCTATTACACCACTTTATCCGCAAGACAGGCCTCAGACGCATGGAGGGCTCATCACCCCTCTGTTAAAGATTACACGTACTACTCGCCACCCCATGACACATACTCACGCATAGACATGTTCTTAACTAATCACACAGGCTACACAAAAACACAAAAAAACGGAGATAGGAACCATCGCATGGTCAGACCATGCGGACGTCGCGATCCATCTCCAAGGCATCCAGTGCCCTACCCCATGGACATGGAGGCTAAACACATCCCTCCTTAAAGACCCCCAAGTAGTAGAGGACATACAGAAACAGCTAACTACATACTTCGCAGAAAACCTAACACCAGAACTCCCCATGACCAAAGTATGGCGGCCCATAAAGCAGTGATTCGTGGCTCCCTTATCAAAATAGCAACCTACAAAAAGAAACAAAAAACGCAGAAACTCACCCAACAGTTAGAAACCCTCCGCACAGCGGAGCAATGCCACAAAACCGACCCAACCCCCCATACGTTACAACGCCTCCAAACCGCCCGCTACAATCTCAGACAACTGCTTATAGACGATATGGCACGAGCTCTCACTTGGACGAAAAGAACATACTATGACAAATCCAACAAAATGGACACACTATTAGCCCGCACACTACGACCCAGAACCCAACACCCACACATCACCAAGATAAGGGCCCCAGACGGCTCACTGAAAACATCCCCAACAGAAATAGCACAAGCTTTCTCAACCTTTTATTCAACACTATACAACCATTCCCCCCAAGACGACACGTCGATCACAGTGACGAAACAGAAAACAACCGACTTCCTCAACCAACTAAATTTACCAAAACTACACACTGCAGCCACAATGGAATTAGCAGCACCAATCTCTAAAGATGAAATAAACATAGCCATCTCCTCTCTTAAAAGCAATAAAGCCCCCGGCCCAGACGGTTTCGAAGGCAGCTACTACAAAACCTTTAGGGAAACACTCACCCCACACTTAGAATCCTTATTCCAAGAACTTATGACGGGAACCCCACCAGACAGGGACATGACACGGGCAAACATTATTTTGCTACCAAAGCCAGGTAAAGACCACACCCAACCAGAACCATATCGACCTATCTCACTCATAAACCACGACAGCAAAATCTTCGCCAAAATCTTAGCAGGTAGACTAAACCCATACCTGACAAATCTAGTTCACGCCGACCAAGTAGGATTCATACCCGGACGACAACTATTCGAAAATACGAGACGCAACATAGACATAATATGGCTGCTAGCCAACAAAAAAACGCCATCCCTAGCACTTTCCCTGGATGCTGAAAAAGCATTTGACCGTGTGAAATGGCCCTACATGTTCACCCTCCTAGAACATCTAAACATACCCCCCCCATATATAACAGCTATTCGCGCACTATACACTTCCGTTTCGGCACAAATAAAGATAACCGGGACAAATAGCCCACCATTTAATATATCCAACGGTACCCGACAGGGATGCCCCCTACCCCCCTTACTCTTTGTGCTGACACTGGAACCACTCCTCCAAGCCATAAGGGAACACCCACAAATCAAAGGGGTCAAAATAGTTGACCAAGAATTTCTAGTCTCAGGATATGCAGATGACGTCTTGC
>OW240912.1:203043427-203085587 GCA_933207985.1 Pelobates cultripes | reverse complement strand
GGGAAATCGCAGAGGTTTTTTCGAGAACGACTACCCAGCTCCTGGCAAACGCTTGGGCACCAGGAACACGGCATTCCTATATTGCGGCATGGAGAAGGTGGTCCAATTGGTGCTTGGATGATCGGTGTATCCTGTATCAGCCCCTGTGAAAATGATGTTGGACTTCTTGACACATCTGTTCGAATCAGGCAAAGCGTTCCGCACCGTCAACCAGTACCGATCTGCCATCTCGGCGGGTCATGATAACGTGGATGGGCATCCACTCAGTCAAAATCCCATGGTCTGTCGCCTGCTCAAGGGTGTTCGTTTCTCACGCCCACCTAAACCCAGATATGGTTCATTCTTGGATGTTAATGTGGTGTTCAGTCTCCTAGACGAGTGGCCCATAAACGCAGACTTATCGTTGAAACAGTTGTCGGCAAAATTGCTTATGCTTTTTTGTTTGCTCTCCTGCAAATGGGCATCTGACGTCAGAGCTTTGGATTGGCAGGCTTGTGTGTTAACTCCAGAAGGAGTGTCATTCGATATCTCATGGAGAACGAAATCGGCGACCAAACAAATATTTTACCCGAGCCTCCCAACTGGAATATGAATCTCGCACTGCAACTTTACGCTCATCAACTGATGGACCTTTGTTCATCTCGTTGAAGAAGCCTCATCTCCCTGTGGCTATACCTACGCTCGCTCGTTGGGTCAAGTGGTTATTGGCTTCGGCCGGGATAGATGTCACGGTTTTCTCATACCACTCCGTCAGGGGCCCGATGGCCTCTAAGGCACCGGTGGTAGGATGTCGATTGGAAGACATTCTGAAGGCTGCGGACTGGTCTATGGAATCCACTTTCCGAAACTTTTACTTTAAGCCTATTCAACACTTCTCGGAACGGGATATAGCTCAGCTTTAAAAGAGCATAATAGGAGCCTCCGTGTCTTTAATAGAATTCCTAGATTTTACTATTAACATGACGTAAAGTCATGATTTTATTAATGACATGGAGGCGAGTATTATTCTCTCCCGCCCTCCCTGGGTAGGGTTGTTGGAATTCACATCTTGACAGTCATATTTTGGGTTTTGTTCTCTCTACTTATCCCTTACATGTTTGGCCCTGTTTTCTCATATGGTTGGACATGGATATTAACTTATCAGGTTATATGTCATTTTTTGTTGATGTGTATAATGTCTTATGGTTTATGACGATGGATTTTTTTCTCTAGGCCTATGTAGCCGTATATATTGAGGTATATGTTACAACCAGATGACAACCGAAATACTACCATATTTCTCCTCTTTTTTAGCCTGAATACTTCTATTGAGGTGCTGAAGTTTGAGGGACAGTTCTACCGTGGTTCCATAAGATGGATGTACGGCTGTTATCCGATGTTTCGGTTCAAGTTTACTGTTTGGTTATTGGCTGGTCTTTGGGTCGCTACAGAAAGAGGAAGAAGGATGGAGTGCTACACCTTATATACTAAGGGGGTGAATGCTGATTGGTAGCACTGTGAAAATGCAAATGTTATGTTGTTTTTTTCTCTTTTGTATACATTTCTCTTCGCTGCTGAGGGAAATTAAAAGAAAGAGAAGCATAATACTTGCCTCCGTGTCATTAATAAAATCATGACTTTACGTCATGTTAATAGTACAATCTAGGAATTTATTTTATCACTTGTATAGGAGCCTTCAATTTTGCAGGACAATCTAAGGCATTTCCTATGCTATTATGTTTACAGCAGCCAATTTCATCCTCTTCTTGTAACACAACTGTTACAATAGGTTTCAGATTGACTTGAGCAATGCATTCCTCATTGAATTTCTTCAAGAAAAACAGCTAGAAAAATCCTCTGATATTATGACAGTTCTGACATATCTATTAGGAAAGGGTTAAAAGCAAACCAGAAAAAAACTACTGGATTTGTAGAAACTACAAAATCAATACGCCAATAGGACACACCAGAAGTGTGCACAGGCTTAAAACACCACTGTCATGCCAATCTTACCTCTCTCCCTCTCCCAGGATCTGTTCTTCATTTCTTCCTATCTGCTCTAGTTTTCTTTAAAAGATAAAACAAAGTAGGGACTATTTTGTCTTATGTATTTTTCCTACGCTTGACTAGCTATAACCCAGCAGAGGAGCAAAGTCCGCTCTGTTTCCTGTGGTCAAAGCAATTTTCCCACAATTCTCACCTTCCTCCTGCTGCTTCATTCGACGTACGAACTCCGTTGAAACTACAGAATTTCGTCCTAACAGAATGAGAAGAGTTTGTCCATTCGTGTTAGGACACAATTCGAGACTTTTGTTCGGATCGGAATTTCATTAGAATGATTGAAATTCCAATCCTATTTGTGCCCTGGCTGCAGCCGCTTAGTAAATAGCTCCCTAATTCCCACCGTATTAGGGAGCTATCTACTAAAAGGCCGAAAGACCTAAATTCGTCTTTCAGACAAATTTACAAATACAAAGTAAAGGTTACTTAGTATTAGTAATTAATATGTCCCTACTCGCTATACCGCATGTCTACTAAACAGTGAGCAGCCTGTGGCCTTTCCATGCCCTGCGGGTTGCCCTCGCTGGGTGTAGATGGATTTCTTTTTTTAGCGTCGGGATATCTCCAGGCAGCATTCCCCAACTTTTGATGGGACTGTGCTTATTTTTCTTTACGGGTAAAAGATGCCTGGTAGACTTTACATTTTTTTCATGTCATTTTGCATCACAATTAAGATTACACAGACAGCAGTACACTTTAGACCTAGGAGAAAAGTTAGATTTTCTGAAAGTATTATGTGAATCAGAATGTCTCCTGCCCAACTTAGGAAGAACCAACTATAGAATCTGGCTCAATCTTTAAAAGCTATAAATTACATTATGGTAGAATTGGGAGCCACTGGAATTAAAAAAATAAAAATAGTTTTATGCACCCATTGGCCTCTATCCAATGACATTGGGTGAAAGCTCTAAATAATAATGGGGGGTGAACCTATTGTCCTCCCCAGCCCCCAGCCATTGGCAGCAGGTGATAGCCCTAAATAATAAGGGGGTAGAGGTTGGACCTATTCCTCCCCCCCGGCATCCACCCATTGGCAGCACGTGGGGGACCAAAATAACAAGGACCTGTTGTCCTCCCACATAAAAATTACCCCCCGGTGTCCAGGGTTCCCTATGTGTAACAAATTCATCCGCTTATGGTAATGTGTTTAATGGAATTTACTGTCCTGACAGGAATAGTTGTGCCCATCTACAGTTGCGCGCCCGCATACCTGATAAACCTGAAATGTCTAGGGACGCCGGCCGCTGTGGATCTATGCCACCTTATAGCCCCATGACCGCCCACGTTAAGGATGACGTCTGCGTGCGCACGCACGTTTTGGGGTCAAAGGCCGATTACAGCCAATCAGAATAACAGGAGGGTTATTTTAACTTATTTTTACGCTTTCTCATTGCCTGATGGTAATCCGAGAGTGCGTTCCTGATCTTGATTTTTTGGTATTTGACTTTGGCTTTGTTCTGACTTCCCTGATTTCTGGTATCCTTGACTTTTGGCTTTTTCTCATCGCTGTGTCTGATTCTCGATCCCTGACCTCGGCAAGTATTCTGACTATTCTTGGACACGTTAAGTCCGGCCATTCTAAGGTCCGGTTAGACGTTATCCTTAGTCCTAGGTATGATACAATTCTGTGTGCGTGATCAATTAGTAATCCTGACACTATGAATGGCTGATGACTACTGAGGTGACACCCCATGCCTTTCATCACCTCGGTTATCCTATGCCATTAACAGGGAATGTACCGTCATGCATGTTTTCCTTCCATTTTCTGTAACATGTTTCCCTAGATTAGAGACCTGCGGGTCTCCTATGATGGATCCTGACTGGTACCCTACAAACTTCCACATATGCATTATTTATTTTTATGTTTAAGATACACACTCATACCAAGACCTGTAAGTCTCACTGATTCTTACACCATTTTATTTTATCTTGCTGAATACCTAATGTGATGAAGTGCCCTTCACCACTTGTGCCTGGAGGGGACTACTGGCTTGCCTCCTGCCTTCCGACTATGGCCCTGTGCTGATAGCTGTATTTTACCCTGCAGAAAGGTTTATTTGTGTATTTCTGCAGGGGTGTGTAACGGAGCTCCCTGTACTCCGACCGAGTACCCTCCGTTGATAGATGCTCCTAGCGCTTCCTGAGGACTCCAAACACTGCAGCCGACACCACAACCACCGCAGACTCCACAACCGCCGTAGCTTAACTGGAGTCTCGCCGTCTTCCTTCCACCCTGGATCAGCTTCTGTCCTCCAGGACAGTGTGGGGAAGACCTCTCCTCCAGGAGAGCGTAACAGGAACAGCTCTTAAAAGAGCTAAGTGATTAAAAGCTCAGGGGAGTATGCAGAGCATAGCAATCCCCAGTGTGATATAGCAGTTCCCTCCAATAGCGAGACAAGGCTACGTATTGAGGGTCAAGAAGATCTGATGTTTAATGGCACACACTCTGCTTTTATGAGATTCTGCCCATGCAAGGGAGACACCCACATAATTAGCAGTATAACCAATCGGAATAATATACATTCGGGGAAATTCCCATCCCTCAGATAATCACATAACATAATTAAAACAGAACAGTAAAAATACAGTTTTTATACATGTACTATAACTTCCAAACTACACATCCAATCTTCCTAAAAATTACATATTTGGAATCAATCCATTCAGGGGAGCAGCATATTAAAAAATGGCACAAATCAGACAAGGGGTTCAAAAGTTAGTAAAAAGTATCTTTGTGACTAAATGAAGCATGGCTTTCTGGCCCAAACCAGTTTCAGAGTCTTCTATCCTGGAGAGTAATTCAATTATCTCCCAGGACAGACACAAGACTCCATTAAGCACGTGGTTGCAAAAAGACACAAAACACTTTAAAATACATAAAGTCACATTTATTACATAAAAACACAGACATGTAACATATCCCCAGATAGCTCAGGTCCGAGCGCACATTATTAAGCGAATGGCGCTCAGACCACACGAATACAGTTTAATCGCCATGGAGCCAAAGTCTTTACAGTCAGTTTCATGCGAATGGGCTCCATGGGATTCCTATCTGGGGTATAACACATTCAAACAAATCTACCGAACACCCGGCAGAAAAGCACGAATGAAGCTTTTCTGCAGGTAAAAAAAGATGTCTTTTAACAGGGGGCCATAGTCCAAAGGCAGCAGGCGAGCAACCAGGCTTCTCCAATGCAATGTGGCGAGATTGGTCTCGTCACATCTCTCCCCTTTTCCAAACAGACTAACAGGGTATCTGACCTCCTGCCGGTCAGTGCCCTTGTTAGTCCAGCAGAACATAATCAACAGCACAGCCCACCCACAATAAATGGTTACTACACCTGGGTAAAGGAGAAGCTTGTCCATGTCCAGGTGCCTCACCACGGCTGTGCTGGGTATGTGTACGCTGACTGGGTGGGTTGCTGCGTGGGCAGAGACCAGCGGCACTCTGCCCTGTTGCCAGCGCTACTGGGAGGGTAGCCTGGTTGAAGCCTGGTTGTTGAAGGGGGAGACCGACTGTCTCCCCTTTAACTACACCGCTCTGCTGCTGGAGACCGACTGTCTCCCCTTTAGATACACCGCTCTGCTGATGGAGACCGACTGTCTCCACTTTTGTTGCACAGCTCTGCTGCCGGAGGGGGAGACCGACTGTCTCCCCTTTGGATACTCTAAGCTGTCGCTGGGGAGAGGGGGTAACAGGCTCCTCTCCCGATAGAACACTCTGCCGCTGGGGAAAGGAGACTGAGCTTTCTATTCCCTGCCCATTAATGATCCGCCGCTGGGGAGAGGTGGTAGCAAGCTCCTCTCCCATACATACTTTCATCCTCTGTGGAGGGAGACCGACTGTCTCCGCTCCCAATACAGTGTCCTGCTGCTGGGGAAAGGAGACTGGGCTCTCTATTCCCGGTAGGACACTCTGCCACTGGGGAATGGAGACTGGGCTCCCAATTCCCTGCTGTATCTCCCGCTGGGGAATGGAGACTGGGCTCCCAATTCCCGGCACATCACTCGGCCGCTGGGGAATGGAGACTGGGCTCCCAATTCCCAAAAAATCACGCTGCTGCTGGGGGGCAGGAACAACTACCTCTGCCCCCTGTAGCTCAGCCTGCCGCTGGGGAGGGAGGACGCTGCTCTCCTCTCCCTGCACTTCACACTGCCTTCCCGGCATATCACTCTGCTGCTGGGGGGCAGGAACAACTACCTCTGCCCCCTGTAACTCAGCCTGCCGCTGGGGAGGGAGGACGCTGCTCTCCTCTCCCTGCACTTTACACTGCCTTCCCGGCATATCACTCTGCTGCTGGGGGGCAGGAACAACTACCTCTGCCCCCTGTAACTCAGCCTGCCGCTGGGGAGGGAGGACGCTGCTCTCCTCTCCCTGCACTTTACACTGCCACTGGGGAATGGAGACTGGGCTCCCAATTCCCGGCATATCACACTGCCGCTGGGGAATGGAGACTGGGCTCCCAATTCCCTGCTTATCACACTGCCGCTGGGGAATGGAGACTGGGCTCCCAATTCCCGGCATATCACACTGCCGCTGGGGAGAGGAGACTCGGCTCTCTCTGTCCCGCAACTGTAGCTGCCGGTGGAGGTCCACCCACCGTGGCAGCTGACCGTCACCCTCTGCCCGGTACAGCAGAGTCTTGAATACTAGACTCCTCACGAACTTCACGGATTTCTCAGCTGGATTAGGCCCGTAGAAGTTCAGCCGCAACCACATCATACGGTCAAATTCCTGTACAGAGTATCTGTATTCCACTGCTGGTTCCATTCTGTTGCTGTCAGGGTCGCTGTACTGAGACATGCGTTGCCCTCAAATTGTAAAATCCACGGAATGGTGTCTCCTGTAGCTGTCCTTCTGGTTGTAGGAACGATCCCGCCGCTTGCCACCAATGTAACGGAGCTCCCTGTACTCCGACCGAGTACCCTCCGTTGATGGATGCTCCTAGCACTTCCTGAGGACTCCAAACACTGCAGCCGACACCACAACCACCGCAGACTCCACAACCGCCGTAGCTTAACTGGAGTCTCGCCGTCTTCCTTCCACCCTGGATCAGCTTCTGTCCTCCAGGACCGTGTGGGGAAGACCTCTCCTCCAGGAGAGCGTAACAGGAACAGCTCTTAAAAGAGCTAAGTGATTAAAAGCTCAGGGGAGTATGCAGAGCATAGCAATCCCCAGTGTGATATAGCAGTTCCCTCCAATAACGAGACAAGGCTACGTATTGAGGGTCAAGAAGATCTGATGTTTAATTGCACACACTCTGCTTTTATGAGATTCTGCCCATGCAAGGGAGACACCCACATAATTAGCAGTATAACCAATCGGAACAATATACATTCGGGGAAATTCCCATCCCTCAGATAATCACATAACATAATTAAAACAGAACAGTAAAAATACAGTTTTTATACATGTACTATAACTTCCAAACTACACATCCAATCTTCCTAAAAATTACATATTTGGAATCAATCCATTCAGGGGAGCAACATATTAAAAAATGGCACAAATCAGACAAGGGGTTCAAAAGTTAGTAAAAAGTATCTTTGTGACTAAATGAAGCATGGCTTTCTGGCCCAAACCAGTTTCAGAGTCTTCTATCCTGGAGAGTAATTCAATTATCTCCCAGGACAGACACAAGACTCCATTAAGCACATGGTTGCAAAAAGACACAAAACACTTTAAAATACATAAAGTCACATTTATTACATAAAACACAGACATGTAACATATCCCCAGATAGCTCAGGTCCGAGCGCACATTATTAAGCGAATGGCGCTCAGACCACACGAATACAGTTTAATCGTCATGGAGCCAAAGTCTTTACAGTCAGTTTCATACGAATGGGCTCCATGGGATTCCTATCTGGGGTATAACACATTCAACCAAATCTACCGAACCCCAGGCAGAAAAGCACGAATTAAGCTTTTCTGCAGGTAAAAAAGATGTCTTTTAACAGGGGGCCATAGTCCAAAGGCAGCAGGCGAGCAACCAGGCTTCTCCAATGCAATGTGGCGAGATTGGTCTGTATGTGAGTAGTGCTACCCCAGATAGCTATGCCATGGAGCCTATTTGTGTAACGAAAGACTATGGAAAAGACCTTGGCTCCATGGCGATTAAACTGTATGTAGGTGATCTGAACGCCATTCGGTAATAATGTGCGCTCAGATCTAAGCTATCTGGGGATATGTTGCATGTATATGTTTTATGTAGTAATTGTGTAATTTTATGTCTTTTTGTAACCATGTGGTTAATGGAGTCTTGCCTCTGTTCTGGGAGATAATTTGATTACTTCCCAATTATCTCCAGGATAGAGAGGGGGGATTGTGATGTCACTGTGGGAGTGTTTTGTTTGTATTGTCTGTGATTGGCTAATATCCAATATGTGTCCCATTGTTTCATCAAGTCCCCTAGGGGAGTGTCCACCTGGTGGACACTTGCATAAATACCAGGCAGGTAGACCTCAATAAACCAGACCTACTTGCACCTTTCTTGTAGCCTTGGGCCATGCTTGGGGGAAGGGATACCTACACTCTGTGGATTGCTGTAATCACTTACTCCCCAGAGTAAACTCTTGTAAGAGCTTGATTTGTTCCTACTACATACTCTGGATTTAGGAGAGGTTCACTGGGAGCTGGATCCTGGTCGTGGATCCAGGGTGGGTGAGAGACGGCGAGACCCCGGCGCAGCTGCATCAGTGGAAGTGGGGTCCGCAGTGCTGATGGTGTTGGTTGGAGTGCTCGGAGTCCTCAGCAAGCGCTAATATTGTAAAGCACTACGGAATCTGTTGGCGCTATATAAATGGCAATAATAATAATAATAATAGGAGCATCGATTGGCGGAGGTACTCAGTCAGAGTGCCAGCGGTCCATCACACCTAATAAAAATATATTCACAAAAAAAATAAAAGAATGAACACTTAATATTAGATCTCAAATATCAAAAACAAAACTCAGTGTTTGGGTGATGAGCCCCACCAAAAATACAAAGTGTGAGTGCAGCGCTAAAAATTGTGTAGGATAACACTTACAACTTAAAGCATGTACCGGGGCAGCATGTAGACATATAAAAGGAAATACAAAACAAAAAATAGTGCAATTCTGTGTGGTGAATATAAATTAATATTAAAAGTGAGTGAATACAAACTCACATTTAAAGGTGCCTTTTAAAGAGATAAAAGCTCTAAACATGCAGATTATGTGCCCTTGAGGTGGCACATTAAAGGACCACTCTAGGCACCCAGACCACTTCAGCTTAATGAAGTGGTCTGGGTGCCAGGTCCTTCTAGGGTTAACCCATTGTTTTATAAACATAGCAGTTTCAGAGAAACTGCTATGTTTATCAATGGGTTAAGCCTTCCCCCAAAGCCTCTAGCGGCTGTCTCATTGACAGCCACTTGAGGCGTTTGCGTGATTCTCACTGTGAAAATCACAGTGAGAGCACGCAAGCGTCCATAGGAAAGCATTCTAAATGCTTTCCTATGCGACCGGCTGAATGCACGCGCAGCTTTTGCCGCGTGTGCGCATTCAGCCGACTGGGAGGATCGGAGAAGGAGAGCAGGAGGAGAGCTCCCCGCCCAGTGCTGGAAAAAGGTAAGTTTTTACCCCTTTCCCCCTTCCAGAGCCGGGCGGCAGGGGGACCCTGAGGGTGGGGGCACCCTCAGGCTACTATAGTGCCAGGAAAACAAGTATGTTTTCCTGACACTATAGTGGTCCTTTAAGCGTCAACTATCACGCTTATTTGTAATTGCATTGAACTTAATATTAGATGTCTTCTTTCTTCTTCTGTTATCTTTTCTTCAGCTACAAAAAAAAGACAAATAAATAGCCATAAAATCATGTTGCAACTATTAAAGTAAAAAAAATGGCCCACTCCCCCCCCCAAAATACATTAAAAAACCAAAATCGCACAGACTGAGTTTGCAGCGTAGGGAAAACCTTGTAAATGCTCTCCCACACTGCAATTTGACTTAGACTTAAGCCAACCAATTAGAGTGTTCTGATAGGAGTGAGGATTAAAACTCCTTTGCACTAAAATGTGAAGGTCATACTGATCCCTATATGGTGACGGGTGAATGGGAGATTTAGGAAGTGACAGGAACACAAGGAGCAGGTAGCTTCCTACTTGTAATAAGCTAAAATAAAAATGACATTTCATCCAACAAACAATTTGTTCTTCATTTCATACATTGTACTTTGTATTTGTTCATTCGTCTTTCGGACGAATGGACAAGTTGCCGAAAATTCGCACAAAATCATGTTTGTCCAAAAACGAATGCCAAAGTTTGCAATATAGTGAGGTTTGTTTATGTATTTTTACAAAGCAAATTGCATGTGTTCATTTATTCAAAGAAAATGAAAGCAAAAAATACTTTTGTAATGGATTTTGCTTATAATGACATAACATGATCGTGTGGTTATTTCACTAATTGGTGAACTGTAATACTTAGTTCTATCAAGCCCACTTGGAAAAATTCTGCATCTTGGTTATTTTGATCTAATCCATGCTCCTTAAGACAATGACCAAGACAATGTTAACCCAAAGAACCACATCATATGACAAATCAATTCCTTTGATTGTAACATGTAAAGGCTTTTGTCGTTAATGATTTATTTACTCTCTCTTTGTTATGTATTTGTTGAGCTTGATATAACATGTCCAATTATTCACATGTCCAATTTTTTTTTAGAGAAGGAAGACAAGAAAAAAATCTAATAAAAACATTTTGTCCACACTCAAAATCACAATGTGGATTACTAACTTCTTTAACCAAATGAATCAGCATATTTATGCAATATTTAATAAAAAAAATGCACTTTTCTTTTTTTTTTTTTAAGTGCTCTCTATAAACGGTCGTCATTTATTTTAGTAGAGAAACCGATAGTTTCAATGCCTTTGAAGTTAAAGAAAATGTGGATATGGGACAGCTTCCTTAACATTTACCTTTAGAAGATGTTTATTTACCACTAGTTATTGCTAAAATAGAAATACTCACTGAAATAGATCGCTTTAAAAAGAATCTTATATAACTTTTCATGTTGGAAAAGAAAAAGAAATATAACCCCCAGTGAAAGGTGCTTGTTTGACTAATGTTTAGTTAGACCAAAACTGTATGTTGTGGTAGGAAAATAGGTTATTGTAATTAGAATTAAATAACAAAGAGAAGTTAGCCGAAAGGAGGATTTAAACTCCCTTGTGCTAATATAGGGGTCATATTGACCCTTATATGGTGAAGGGTGGATGGGGGGATATATGAGGTGGTAGGAATACAAGGAGCCGGTAGCACCCTACTTGTAATAAACTAAAACAAAAGAACAAATTGTAGGATGACATTTCATCCAACAAGCAATGTGTGCTTCATTTCACACATTGTACTTCGTATTTGTTCATTCGTCTTTTGGACGAATGGACTAATTGCCGAAAATTCGGACAAAAACATGTTTGTCCAAAAACGAATTCCCAAGTCTGCAATATAGTGAGGTTTGCTGAAGGAAATTTATGAAGATGCCAACACAGGCTAGGTTAATTGCCATCACTTAATGAAGAATAAAAGAACGAACCGGAAAAGAAAGGGTAAAGAGAGAGAACTATATATACAAAAGATAAGCTGATTATAACTCAAGTGATTATTTTAGCAAGCAGTTAAATGATCACTATAGGGTCAGGAACACAAACATGTATTCCTGACCCTATAGTGTTAAATCCACCTTCTAGCCCCCCTGGGCCCCTCATGCCTCCATAAATATAGTAAAAATCTTACTGTATTCAAGCCAGAAGCTATAACTCTGCATGCTGTTAGACTCAGAAAAACAAGCAATCTGCTAACATCATCAGAAGTGGTAGCCTGATCCAATCACAATGCTTCCCCTTAGGATTGGTTGAGACTGACAAGGAGGCAGATCGGGGCAGAGCAAGCATGATTCAAACACAGCCCTGGCCAATCAGCATCTCATCATAGAGATGAATTGAATCAATGTATCTCTATGAGGAAAGTTCAGTGTCTGCATGCAGAGAGAGAAGATACTGAATGTTTGGATGCATTTTAGGCAGCCATGACCCAGGAAGGATCTCTAACAGCCATATCAGGAGTGGCCAGTGAAGTTATCACTATGCTGTAATGTAAACACTGCATTTTCTCTGAAAAGACAGTGTTTACAGCAAAAAGCCTGAAGGTAATGAAGTTATGGTAATGAAGTTGTTCTGGTGACTGTAGTGTCCTTTTAAAAACTGCAACATATCTCTCCTCAAATGTGTGAGGTAGAGAATTGCCTTGATAGAATATAAGGTGTTGCGATATCCCTACAGTAATAGTAATGTAGAAACAAAGTATCACCCAACCGATACTTGACTGAGAGCCAAAGAAATCTGAGTAAATTGCAGTCAGATGTCTGAATTGGGAGGTTGCCAATAGTGTAATTCAGGCAAGTAAACGGCACTTCTAAGTGGCAGAGGTTGGCAATCAGGCTAGAAACCGAGAGAGCCTAGATTAAGTAATTACAGAAGCCACTGAAGCAAGCCAATTAACAAGGTAACACAGAGAGAATAAACAGCATGTACTAGCTAGTACATTCAATAACTAATTATGTGCCTTCAAGGGACCCTATCGTAAGAGTTCTAGTCTGTGCCTTCAAGGGCACCTAATATAAATTAAAGAGACTTCTACACTAGCTAGTAATCTAAAAGTAAAATCTTAAGACCAGTTATCTAAGTAGTGAATGCCCAGGGAGTGAATGCCCAATCGAAAAGTTCACTAATAGAGCCGGACTGGAAACCTATATAGCATTCTGTGGGGTCAAATAAATAGTGTAACTTAATAACACATAAAGATCTGGTAGTCGGTCAACAGCAGAATGAAGTTTAAGGTGGGAGCCCCAAGATGCCAGGGCCAAATCTTGAGTTTGTAAGGCTCTAGGTGAGCATATTTTGCTGGACCCCTTTTTGTCATCACAGATGCATAAATGATCATTAAACAACACATACAAGACAATTTTTTTTTTTACTTTTCTAAGAGTAGAATCACAGAAATTTCCCATAACTGGTTGCTGGTTTTGACCTGGGTACTTCTTATGTTGGATGCACTATGTCATGGTTCTAGGATATTTGCCTTGAATAAAAGGAACATGAGCATGAAATATAATGGAGTGTCACAATTAGAAATAAAAAATAAAGAAACAAGGGAAGTCTGAACAAATATACGCAAGGAATACCAGTATAAGTAGTAACCTTCTCCACAAACCACCGCTACTTGAAAGGCAACCCAAATACTATAGTCATATTCCAGTTTTGCAGTTGTCCTCCTTCTGGGTCTTCATTGTGTAAGTCACCATACAAAGTAGCCTCTAGCAGTCGTGTTGCTCCTGCAGACTTCAAGGAAATTATTGAACATTATTTCATCACAGGCACGCATGCTGTAGTACAACCATCTGCTACCAGAGGTTTGACTTCCTGGTTCTGTTGCTAGATGCTCTGAGTTGTTGTCTAATTCCAAGTCCCATGTCGCACTAGACAATCAGTACAGGAACATACAGAAACCCGAAGCAATGAAGAATCCAGAGGGTGAGGATCATGAATATAAGCCAGCATGAGCATCTCCAATAAAAGATGAAGCAGGTATAGTTTAACTTATTATACAGGTATCTAAAGGGGAAGAGACACAGTAATTCCATTTAAAGAGCCCAGGAGAACTCTGGCTACTGGAACAAATACAAAAGGAATGCAGGTATAAATTGTAATAAAATAAATAAAGCATAATTAATTAGAGAAAAAGTTATCAAGACTTAAGGAACATACTTGCAATACCTATACACCCTGAGAAACCCATATTGGAATATATCATTAGGAATAATAATAATAATAATAATAATAATAATAAAACATATTTTAGTAGTGTGAAAAAGCGCACGCAACTGTTAGCAATACTAAATAAGTACTCAAGGTCATACTACCAACAACCTAGAAAAATCAGAAAGAAAACAAAAAACAAGAGAAAATAATTAAGACACCAGAAATGAAAACGGGTGATATTTATGACCAAATCAAATTTCAGTTACACTGAAATTATTTTTTAATTGAATACACCAGTAGCATAATATATTTTGCTGGTTTTTATAAAAATATATCTACTTGGTCAAATATTATGTCGGTGTACTTCATGCAAAACATAAAGATAATTTTGTTCACACAGCTGATACTCGATAAAATTTGAGCTAGAATGTGGTTATAAAAACACAAGTTTGTGAGTCACTGCAGGCCTCTGCTGATTACTTTCCATGTTACAGTATTGGAAAACCATCTGTTAATCTCACTGTGTCTAATCTACCTTTCCTCTAAAATGTGTTTGAAGGATCAGAGATTTAGCATTACACCACAAATAAGAGCCAGATTCTAATCAAGTTAAATGTAATATCTCATTATTTCAATATGTGCCATTTAATAAGCTTAATGAAATTAGATCCACTGGAATAAAACTACAAATCTATCACCATCATTTTTTAGTGCACACCACGAATAAGATATATCATAATACAGACCTTATCACTCAAAAATAAATCTTTAATATTAAAAAATATATATATATATATATATATATATATATATATACACTGCTCAAAAAAATAAAGGGAACACTTAAACAACACAATGTAACTCCAAGTCAATCACACTTCTGTGAAATCAAACTGTCCACTTAGGAAGCAACACTGAGTGACAATCAATTTTGCTGTTGTGCAAATGGGATAGACAACAGGTGGAAATTATAGGCAATTAGCAAGACACCCCCAATAAAGGAGTGGTTCTGCAGGTGATGACCACAGACCACTTCTCAGTTCCTATGCTTCCTGGCTGATGTTTTGGTCACTTTTGAATGCTGGCGGTGCTTTCACTCTAGTGGTAGTATGAGACGGAGTCTACAACCCACACATAGTGCAGCTCATCCAGGATGGCACATCAATGCGAGCTGTGGCAAGAAGGTTTGCTGTGTCTGTCAGCGTAGTGTCCAGAGCATGGAGGCGCTACCAGGAGACAGGCAAGTGCATCAGGAGACATGGAGGAGGCTGTAGGAGGGCAACCTACCCCTGCCTTTATGCAAGGAGGAACAGGAGGACACTGCCAGAGCCCTGCAAAATGACCTCCAGCAGGCCACAAATGTGCATGTGTCTGCTCAAACGGTCAGAAACAGACTCCATGAGGGTGGTATGAGGGCCCGACGTCCACAGGTGGGGGTTGTGCTTACAGCCCAACACCATGCAGGACATTTGGCATTTGCCAGAGAACACCAAGATTGGCAAATTCGCCACTGGCGCCCTGTGCTTTTCACAGATGAAAGCAGGTTCACACTGAGCACATGTGACAGACGTGACAGAGTCTGGAGAACGTTCTGCTGCCTGCAACATCCTCCAGCATGACCGGTTTGGCAGTGGGTGGGATGGCATTTCTTTTTGGGGGCCGCAGAGCCCTCCATGTGCTCGCCAGAGGTAGCCTGACTGCCATTAGGCACCGAGATGAGATCCTCAGACCCCTTGTGAGACCATATGCTTGTGCGGTTGGCCCTGGGTTCCTCCTAATGCAAGACAATGCTAGATCTCATGTGGCTGGAGTGTGTCAGCAGTTCCTGCAACATGAAGGCATTGATGATATGGACTGGCCCGCCCGTTCCCCAGATCTGAATCTAATTGAGCACATCTGGGACATCATGTCTCGCTCCATCCACCAACGTCACGTTGCACCACAGACTGTCCAGGAGTTGGCAGATGCTTTAGTCCAGGTCTGGGAGGAGATCCCTCAGGAGACCATCCACCACCTCATCAGGAGCATGCACAGGCGTTGTAGGGAGGTCATACAGGCACGTGGAGGCCACACACACTACTGAGCCTCATTTTTACTTGTTTTAAGGATATTACATCAAAGTTGGATCAGCCTGTAGTGTGTTTTTCCACTTTCATTTTGAGTGTGACTAGAAATCCAGACCTCCATGGGTTGAAAAATTTTACTTCCATTTTTTAATTTTTGTTTGATTTTGTTGTCAGCACATTCAACTATGTAAAGAACAAAGTATTTCAGAAGAATATTTAATTCATTCAGATCTAGGATGTGTTATTTTTGTTTTCCCTTTATTTTTTTGAGCAGTGTATTTAAAACACATTGCACTTAAATTACCTGTCACTGCCAAGCTTGATATTATCCAACCTATTTTTAAGCTACTATTTTTTTTTTCTAGCTTGTTTTTGTTTTAATTATTGGTGCAGAAAAGAGATAATGTGAAACTAGCTACACGAATGCCGTCAGTGCCTAATGCAGAGGTAAGCAACCTTTGGCACTTCAGGTGTTGTGGACTACATCTCCCCTTATTCTTTGCCAGCATTATAGCTGTATGAGCATTATGGGAAATGTAGTCCACAATATCTAGAGTGCTGAAGGTTGCCTACCCCTGGCCTAAAGCCTAATAAAGTCCAAAGCAGTAATTCTATTTTAAATAATGTAAATTATTTTAACTCAAAATATATAATAATCCTAATGCCAGTGTTTCAATGAACAAGCATTACAAAATATCCTGTACAATAATATGAACGTCTGCAATTAATCCACTACTGAGTTACCCAGCAAAACTTCTGAAGTAGTCCTGAGTAGTCCTGTTGGCACATGTTTAGAAATATTTTTGGGGAACTTCCTCTCCTAATAAGAACCAATGATCTATCACATGGTTCGCCAAACTCTGGTCCTCCAGATGTTGCTGAACCACAATTCCTATGATTCTATAAATGTAATAAATAGCCATAAAATAATGGGAGTTGTAGTTCAGCAACATCTGGAGGGCCAGAGTTTAGAGAACCCTTATCTAGCAAATGCACTCTCCTACCAATAGTCAGTTGTTGTGGAGATGCTGGTGTCATTTGTGAGCAGGACACACACCCTTCCTGCACTCTCTCATCATTACACAATGACCTGCAGAAGTTTCTGTGAAAAGACAATTGGAGATATTTATCAAAAGGTTCTGTTCTAGAGTCAACAATGGGATGTGCCTGCTGATTCCACTGGTTTCTAAGGCGAGTGCCAAACATTTAGTAATTTAGACAGCTTTTTAAAACAGAGTACATATATGTATATATCCCTAATTTTAGCTGATCTGTAACACAGCATGCACAAGAGTGACAGGTCAAAGCTTTGTGTAACCTGGTGGACAGCCCCCTGCTTGCTCACATGACTGCTGACCCATCACAGATATATGCCCCCCAATAATACACCGGACACCTTCTTAGTGGATAAGGGCAATGGCCACAGCTTTATTAAATATTAATATTTAACATTATCCAAAAACCCTGTCAGCTGTTGAGTGGATGCCCAACAGAAAGTTCTCTAACCTTTTTTCCAAGAGCCTTAACAGCCGACACTTGCCATCAGCTCCTGTGAAGGCTGTCCTCTCCACAAAGCGACTCTTCGTCTTATCCTTATTTCCCCTCTGTCCAGGATACCGCTAAGCTGTAACAAAACAGAAACATACAACAAGACACCAAACCACAAAAGCACAAAACATGGTGGGAGGGTGGGAAAGTCAGTCTGCTTCTGTTCCCTGCCTCTGCTGACAGGTAAGTCTCCTCCCCTAGCATCTTTCAAAACCATCCATTTTGCAACATTAGTATCCATTTTAAACCAGCCCACTAGGAATGGGCATCATTAATGCTCCCCCTTCCCAAGTTGTCCAGGGGGGAACTAAGAAGAGGGTAACTTAGGGTAATGGGGTAAACCTAATGACTCAGGTCGATCGCAATGGCACCACACATATTGTATAGTTCATGCCAAAGCTATTGGTTGCGATATATTTAAAAACAAAACAAAAACAAAAGGACGTTATTCTAAGGACAAATGTAATTTGAGAAGTGATTGTTAGCAGTGATTACATGTAATATCTTTCTAGCAGAATCTGTGGATTACATTTCAGTAAGAGAATTTAAATATTCACAGGACAGTCACAGAGCTTTCCTTGATAGTATATCCAAGGTTTACAACAAGTAGAAAAATTGACCAAGAAGCTTTCTTTCTGATGCCCAATGCTGAGTGTCTATAGTTTAATGAAAACTTTGCTTTAGGTTTTCATTTCAACATTATAGTATATTTGATCCTACTAGCAGCTTCTAATTTTTTATTTCCTCTTCCTGCATCTGTCCTGTTAAATTTCAATATGGTTCTCCTAAAAATTCTTGTTAGTACATCACTATAGGAAGACAAGTCGTTGGATAATGTCTGTGCAGCATAGCTACACTGGGCCTCTTTTTCTGTGTTATGCCAGCTGTCATCAAACAGTTTCTCAGAGCCGAACAAGGGGAACTCATTAGCTAACGAAACCCTCTGCAGACTTTCTGCTACCAGTCCTTCAAGCTTGTTAAGATTCCAGATTCCCTCACACATTCCTCTCCTTTGGGGTCTGATATTATCAACCATTTATCAGAACATGATTCGTAATTTTCCTCATCAGCCCCCTCCCAAATCCTTTAGGATTTCTTACCATGCAGTTATGTCCTAGGGCTGTGGCCAGTAATCTAGCACTCACGTAATGTTACAGGAGCTGGGTAAAAGAATTATTGTGGGCTTCACGCTGCACAGAGAAATGAGCAGCTTTCCTTTTGCTGCCCTTCAGCACGAAAGCAACCCAACTCACACTGCTACAGATCTCTCTGCATGCATTAAAACATAACACACACATATATTACAGTGTATGTTTAGAATGGCTCATGTGTGAATAATGGGTAATATCCATGTGGTTCTACACATGTGTTATTTGCTGATAAGCTGGATTGCCAGTGACCCAGCTCTTCTCTGATGAACCTTGAAATTACCTGTAGTTGATGTGATATGTTTGATGGAAATAGTGGTGACCTTGTGTTTACTTAAAGATTATTTGACCATTTCATCAGTCAAATGAGCACTGTCAAAGCTTTTTCTTAAAGCTCCCATTCACAATGTTTCCTTGCCAGAGGTGTTAATCTGTATTGTGAGCATAAATACAATTATGATGGTATCTAAATCATCGGTCAATGACCTCAGTGCCCTGCCGGAGGGAGAGTATGAGCAAAGATGCCTCTCTCCAAAGTAATCCCGCAAAGAAAGAAAAAAAAATATTTTCTAAAAATACTACGTGCGTCACAGTGCACTATGACTTTTGTGGGATATTTAAAAGCACACTCTGGATTATGTAGGTACAGCTGAGCTTTCCATATCTCTAGGGCATTGATTTCCCGATCCTCGATTTCAGGCCTCATTTATCAAAAGATAGTGTAATTCAATGTAGTGCCTTGAATTTCTCTGCATTAAAGAGATCTCAATCTGGCACATCCCTTGGAGATTTTTTGCAACACATATCACCTGCCTTCCTGCCACAGAATTCTGAAATATTTTAATATCTGATGGGGCACAAGCTATGTATCTCTTCAATCTTTCTATTCTACCTTGGAGCACAGAAATATGAAAACCTTGTTTGGGATTTGAAATTGAGAAGGTACCCCGGAGACACAGGCTCCGTGATTAATCTCTATCAGACATGTGGAAATTCTTGTCTTACCTGTTTGTTTTACTCCATCGCTCGTGATGATCTATTTCCGACTACAAAGATTGATTTATTTGTTCTGCTCTGTTTTCACATTTTATGTCACTTGGGTCAAGTTTCCAAAAACATCCTACATTGTGGTGGACAGCAAAGCCTGTTACAATAACAAAAACATCACAATTAGCTATTTAAAGATGAAATATAAATCAATTTAATCTTAGTGATGGTTATTTGATTCCACTAAAATATTTTCAATGTTAGTAAAGCGTTTGACTGGTCTTAATTCTGTGATCACCATTTATTATTCCACCACTGATGGGCTGTCTAGTTGGGACACAGCAGAAAAATAGGGTGCAAACCAAAGATGTGGAACATAGAGAAAAGATAATCTATATTGGAAAGTTAAAGGACCGTTATAGTGCCAGGAAAACATACTCGTTTTCCTGGCACTATAGTGCCCTGAGGGTGCCCCCACCCTCAGGGTCCCCCTCCCGCCTGGCTCTGGAAGGGGGAAAGGGGTAAAAACTTACCTTTTCCAGCGCTGGGCGGAGAGCTCTCCTCCTCCTCTCCGCCTCCGATCCGCCCGGCTGAATGCGCCGGCGGTGAGAAAATCACAGTGAGAAGCACGCAAAAGCGCCTCTAGTGGCTGTCAATGAGACAGCCACTAGAGGATTAGGGAAGGCTTAACCCATTCATAATTATAGCAGTTTCTCTGAAACTGCTATAATTATGAAAAAATGGGTTAACCCTAGAAGGACCTGGCACCCAGACCACTTCATTAAGCTGAAGTGGTCTGGGTGCCTAGAGTGGTCCTTTAATGTTGAATAAAGAGAAAATATAAGGATGAAGCAGACATTATGCTGAGAGAGAGGCATGTTCTTTTTAATTTCCCCTAAAAAAATGGATATTAACAAACAATTTGGCTTTGAATTTTTAGCACGCTGCTTGGGCTGAAGTTACAAAAATACTGACTAATGTTTTCTTTTAACATGTTGTTTTCTGCAAGTGATATTCTCTATGGACTCTTTTTTTTCAGGGCAGCACAATTATATTAATTGTTTGATTTCTCAGCAGTTAAAGGTCAAATAACAAAACAAAGACAGAGCGATCATTATCACAATTTTCAGACACAATTATTTTCTATATTAGTTTTTATTTGCTGCTGGTTAGAATATACCTCTCAGAGTACAAAAAAGGGGTTAAACAAACAGTGTAAAAGAAAAATAACATTGAGAAGAACCAAAACAGTGCAGGGATATTTCAGATATATAAAAAAGATATGTGAGATGATATAGTGTAAACAGGATATTACGTCTCTGCAGAGAGATTTACATAAATTAGAACCAAAGGAAGGCGACTAGCAGATAACATTTTTATGGAGATAAATGGAAAGTTGTGCATTTTAGGATGGGCAACATGCAAGCAGTCAAAACCCTACACAGGCTGAACTAAAAAATAGACAACAGACTAGGCTATAATGTGCAAGATCAGGCAGCAGTTGCAAAGACCAGTAAGCTACTGTGTTGCATTGAAAGGGGCTAATTATATATTATTATTATTATAATTATATATATCCTCTTTACTAAACAATTGTAAGAGCTTTGAATATGCTTTATTATTTAGTATACACACACATTAAATAATGAAATGATGGAAAGGGAAAAAGTGCATAGGTGTCCTAAAATACTAACAATGGTAATTCACAAACGGAGGATACCGCACTCACACTTAGGAATCCAGGAGCTTATCAGGGCCAGGGTTGGAAAAACTTAGTTTAGTAGATAAAATAAATTAGGTCCAGGCACTCAGGATTGCTGTAGGAAGGCAGGTTTATTGGAACAAAAAGTGCAACGTTTCAGCCTAAATGTTTCGGCTTGATAAAGGCCTCTGTGTAGGCTAGAATGTTGCACATATTGTTCCAATAAACCTGCCTTCCTGCAGCAATCCTGAGGGCCTAGACCTAATTTATTTTATTGAAAATATTAACAAGGCATATGGAAGATTTTCATTATGGAAAAAAAGCTAGAATACTTGCATTTGTTTACCATTGAAAAAAAATGTGTCTCCAAAAAGATATCATAACATTATTTAAAGAGATCATCTAATGAAGTTTGTAAAAATAAGATTATGCCTATAGCAAAAGAAAAATGTTTCTTTAAACTTAGATGTGCATTCCCTGCCTGAAGTGGTTGTTTTATCAGAGTCTGTAGATGTGTTTTAGAAAGGCCTGGATGCTGTAAACAAAAAATAAAATAAAAATAATAATAATAATAATAATAATAATAATAGCATACAATATTCAAGGATACAAGTTACCATACAGGAAAAAAAAAAACTTGTTGATCCATGAAGTCTCTTTGCTCTTTTAGAGTAATGAAGTAATTTGTTTCCTCCTCTTGTTGTAGGAAGGTTTGATTTGACTGAGTGTGGTCCTTTTTTTTTTTTAACCTTTATCACAGGGTTCTCTAAAGTTAGAATTGAAGGTGACTTCAAAGTGAAATTCAAATATAAGGTCAAAATAGCTGGACTTGAAAAATTCTCAAAGTCAGATATGTTTCATTTCAGATACTATGACCTTAAATTTGAAATTCACTTTGAATCCACTTTGATTTTTCACTTCACTAAATAATCCTTAAATGAGAATTGCCAGGAATTCAAAACTAATTTCCACATTTAGGCCTAAAAAGTCAAATCCAAGCAATTTCCCAAGTCAATGTTGTTTTTAGCTTGGCTATGTAGGTCTTAAAGGGACAATCCAGGCACCCCTAGCACTTCTGCCCATTGGAGTGATCTGGGTGCTAACTCCCATCACCCTTAACCCTACAAATGTAATTATTTCAGTTTTAAAAACTGCAATAATTACATTGCAGGATTAGGTCCTCCTATAGTGGCTGTTTTTTATAGACAGCCACTAGCGGGGCTTTTGGGTTCTTAAACCCGAAAAGTGTTTTAAATTACACTGGAAGTATTCACGCTATGCATCAGGACCTCCAGCGTCGCCGGAATCCCGATAGGAAAGCATTAAATAATACTTTCCTATGGTGATGTCTAATGCGCACACGCAGCCATTGCCGCGCATGCGCATTAGGTCTCCTCCGCCGGCTGACGTCGGCAGGGGAGGAGCATGGGTGGAGCCTGACCCAGTGTCAAAGAACATTGTTGCTGGATTCAGGTAAGTCACTGAAGGGGTTTTAACATGGGATGAGGGGTGGGAGGGAGAGGGGCACTGCAGGAACCTGCAGTGCTAGGAAAACGGATATGTTTTCCTGCCACTGGAGAGTCACTTTAAATTTGGAATTCACTTTGAATTAATTTTGAATTTCCAGCAATTCTCCTGTTAGTGTACGACCCGGTTTATTTTAAATTCAATTGGTTTAGCGCTAATACGTTGACAAAATCAGATGGAAAAACATGTTCACCCTTAAAATTTGTGGCAAATACTATCTGTAACTGTGTTTTAGAGCGACAACCACCCTTACTTATAAAAGAATATTAGCCAAGCTATCACATAGACACAAGAGCATTTTTTTGTACTTTGTTTCCAGGCATTGTATTTTGCTTGTATTATTTATTATGTCTTACATTGTAGCAATAGATTAGAAACACTGAGAGCATCTCAGTTTTGCTACATCATGTGGTTTGAAGAACATTGTGCTTACATGGCTGATGTATTATACTGCATGATATAATTTTGTTGACCTTTAAATGTGAATAGATGTGTATATTCTTATATAAAATTAATAAACAGTGTCAGAAAAATACAAGAATAGGGGGATCGGAATGCAAGAAAATTATGAGCTAGGAAGAGGTAAAAAAGAAACATGGGAAAAGGAAGAGGCAGGAAAGAACAGGTGATGATATCAAGAAGAACAGAGGAGTATTGAGGTCAGCAAAACAAACAAAGGGAGAAGATTTAGTTAATGATAAGTGTTGAGGTGAGGAAGAGAGTACAAAGGGATAAAAAGAAGCGAGGGGAAGAGAGTAAGAGATGTCAGCGAAATTATGTGAAAAAGAGCAATAAATTAAGATTATGAGAGAAATAGTAAAAATTGATAAAGCAAGACAAGAGTTAACAAGCAAAATACAAAAATAGTACAAATAGAAAAGGGGGTCAGAAGGATATGATAAAGAACTTAAGCCTGAATGTAAATAAGGCTTAAATACATACCATACAATTATACATAGATTCTCCTCACTGCATTTCTCAAGGCACTAATTCTCCTTCATTCGTGTAACACTTAGACTTGCAATATTTATTCAAATCATGTATCACTCCTGCTTGAAATATATGTTGTGTGTGACAGGACATTATTTATCTGATACCTGTGTACAAAACTGCGTAAGAATATCTTTATAATGTGAGCATCACACCTCTTCCCCTTCCAGGCTGTTCTTCTAAGCCATTCACAAGCAATTGTATTTACACGATGAGAGTCCCAGCTGTGCAGGATCAGCGTGAGAATGATGGGAGGGAATGTACAGCATATGAAAGTAGCCATGGCTATGATTGGGGATATACAAATCAGAATTTCTTATCAGATGGTACAAGCGCAACATCTGACATCAGTTTGAATAAATTCCCCCCTGGGAGATCTGGGCACGTTTTCGTTTTTTAGCATCTATGGTTTTTGACTTGCTGGAGAAGACATTCATACACACCTCAAAGTAATTGGATATTCTGAATCAGATGCAGAACAAGAGTTGTTTAATGGCATCTGATCATACCCATAAACTAACTAAAAGGACATAAAGTAGGATGAATGGGCCATCACGGCACTTTAAATGTCTGCATTTAACAATCCAGATAAAATCTATAATGCTCTTTATCAGTAGGATACATGCCTTCCCTTCCAATATGATACAATCCTTGTAAACTCATGTGCCCTTCCTAAGGCACATCAAAGATATAAATAACGAATTCACAGTCTCCTTAAAGAGATATGACCATTCTCACGTTAACATAATAGAATGTTTTTTTTGTTTGTTTTTTTCAATTAAATGTGTTTTCATAAAGCAAAAGATGAATGGCCATTTATTCTTGTTTGTTATTCTTGTTTGTCAGTGATATGCATGTTAGAACTTTTAACTTTGATAAAGGCAACCAGTTGGTGCCGAAACGTTGGGGGAGTTGGTGACTTGTGTTTCTGCCTTGGGGCTTGAAAGATTTTTTGGTATAGTAATATTGTATTACTATTTGCCTCTATTGCTATTAATTTGTTTATTATTGTGATTTTTTTTCTACTGATTAAAGTCATTTTGTACTTAATTATTGAAGTTGATATAGTGTGCATTCTATATTATATAAGGAACTTTTGACCAAATCACATTCCAATTATCTCATCAACATTTTTTATGGCCACTGAGGTCAGACTGAATGCCTTGTAATTTTACATGCTAAATAAAGTTATTACATAGAACTCTAGTAGAATGTGTGGAAGATTTGTAATTAATTAATTAATAAGGAGGGTAAAGGATAAGGTCGAGGGCACACTACATGAAATGGTGACAAATTTGTGTCTTTAAAAAACAGTATCTTACAGCTAAAAAAGCTATTTTAAGGATTCTACGGATCATCACGTTATGTTTTTGTGCCAGCTGGCTGACTAAATGAAGTGTACATATGCATATTCATAAGAATATTAACATCACAAAGCACATGTGCACAAAATTTATCATTTGTACAGTAACCTGTAGACATTAATCCCTGGAACATGACATGCCTTCATATCAGTATTTATGACTGGCTTACATGAGTATTGATTTTAGTTTTAGATACAGGCATATATTATTATGCTTATCGTTTTTTGCTTTTACTCACAATAGCAACAACGAGACAAAATAGTACAAGACATCAAAACCATAGACTATCAAAAGATATAGTTTGTGACATCACTCACTTACAACCAATCATCTGCCAGTATAGGCTATAAATGACAATGCTAGTGACCTCTTTCTGTGTTGTTCCCTCAACTCAATACCTCTGAATGTTCGCTCAGTATTTCTATATTGTGTATCTTGTGCCTTTTGTTGTTTATCAAGATTTCAAGATGCCAGATAGATCTTCTTTTAGAATCTGATTGGATAACAAAGATAGATCTCAAAATTGCTTTGTCTGGTCTGTACTTCATTTTGAAAGAAACAAAATGGCAATTCACTCCCAAATTGGGAAGCTGACTATTAAATTGCTGAAGGTTCAACTTAAGAAAAGGGGCTTTTCATAAGCTCGTAAGGATGGGGGGAGCTGTACAAGTCCTAATCAAAACAAAATCTGGAATTTTCGCTTAATGCACTATATGTTTGTTCAACCATAATTTACCTCTTTCATATTAAAGGACCACTATAGTGCCAGGAAAGCAAACTCGTTTCCTGGCACTATACTGCCCTGAGGGTGCCCCCACCCTCAGGGTCCCTCTCCCGTGGCGCTGAAGGGGGAGGAAGGAGTTAATCCCTTCCCTTTTCTCCAGCGCCGGGCTCTCTCTGCGCTGGGACTCTCCTCCTTCTTCTGACATCACCGGCTGAAAATCACAGTGAGAAGCGCGGAAGCCCTCTAGCGGCTGTCAATGAGACAGTCACTAGAGGCTGGATTAACCCTAATATAAACATAGCAGTTTCTCTGAAGTTGCTATGTTTACAGCAAAAAGGGTTAAACCTAGATGGACCAGGCACCCAGACCACTTCATTAAGCTGAAGTAGCCTGGGTGCCTATAGTGGTCCTTTAACTACATCCGCACTTATTATATGTCAGTATGTTCAAGAGAAATGGGATTTTAATTTCACATCTAATATTTATAAATGAAACATAATTTTATATGAATAAAACATAAAAAAAGTTTGAGAAATGTTGTTATTCTCTTAGTTCTGCATGACATTTTAACTGTGAATGTCATATCACTGTTAGCTTTTACTTTAATAAAACATACATAGTTGTGTTCCGTAATGTCTCACTTGTACAACAGTGCCCCCCCATGTATGGGTTTTATGAGGTTTTGGAAAGTTACATGACTTTCTCCCTTTTCAGTTTTTACACATTGAAATTTGCCAGGTTGGTTTGCTGGGCCTATGTTGAGAGGCTGCTCAGGAATGAAAATCACCCCCATCATAGCATACCATTAGCAAATGTAGACAATCCAAAGTATTCAAAATGGGGAATGTCCAGTCTTTTCTAGTAGCCACTTAGTCACAAACCCTTGCTAAAGTTATCGTTCATATTAGTTTTTTGGATTTTTCAACTTTTCTTTTTGCATTTTTAATTGTCAGTGAAAGTGCTACTGTTTTAAAACACTCATATTTGTGTTCAGAGAAGTCTCATGAGTACAACAGTACACTCTATATACAGGTTTTATGTTTTTTTTGAAAGTTACAAAGTTAAATATAGGGATTGCAAGTTAAATTCTCTGGACTTTTTACCTGGGTTGTCAGGCAAGTCCCTCAAATTGTAATTAATAAAATCATATAATTACATACATATACATGTAGAATTTAAATATATATATATATATATATATGCACTGAATTGTTAGGCAGTCCCTTCTGAACCAGATCGCTGAGGTAGGTAAGTCCACCAAGGCTCAGAGGCTGCACACCGCTATGGTGTTCTAAGCCCACTTAATGCGTGATGGCATAGAACGCCGTAATCGCGTTAACGTGTTAATGTTGAGCTTTCAGCTACTTAGTAGATATCTCCTTAATTTAGAATCCTTCTGTTGGATTGTCCTATATAAGGATATCAAATTAGGGAGTTATCAACTAAATTGCTAAAAGATGAAAATTAAGAAAAGGACCCATAACTCCCTAATATTATAGGAGCTCAGTAAAAAAAAAAAATGTTACACAAAATATAAATATTTCTGTTATTTAGTACAATTGTAGATTATGCTAGCTTCAGTGTACCCGTAATAAATATCTACCTAATTTGATATCCTTATACTGTATATTTAATTTTGCTGTTCCAGACAATTCCCAGTCAGTATAAATGCTATCCCCCACCTCCCTCCCCATATTTAGGTTCCTATGCATATTTCTGTAGCTCTAAAACCATTACATTGTATTCCACACACAGAGCTAAGAAGCCATCAAAGCATACATCACAGCTAATAATATTGCCTTTAAGAATGTGAAAGTACTTAATATAACAAGATGGGAAGCTCCTATGTTAGCAGTGAGTTAGATAGGATTTTTATTTTGTTGTTTACTGTAAACTTTGCATCATTTAATCAATTGTCGCGATAATGTTTCTCAGACAGGTTTCAGTTGTTCCAGCAGTGTGTGATTTCAGTGACCTTTTTTCTGTGTAGTGAGTTTGATTATCCCATGCTCATCTCTCAGGTTGCTGTATTAGCTCAGCTTTTGTTAGGCCGCTATTGATCGCAACGCTCTTAGCCACAAACTCTATGAATGTGCTCCTTCGTCCCTTTCTTGTAAGATTGTTTTGATGTCCTGACTAACCCTTTGGCTATGATTCTTCTGTCACGGTGTCATTGATCTCTTCTCCACTGGTCACTGTGCTCTAGATTATCACCGGAATAATGTTATAATGGGTGGCACACTCTGTGTTGTCACACTGTTGTGTCTTGGATGTAATTTCTCTCCAGCACATTCTGTTTTCCCAGACTCACATTGATCTTCATGCTGCCCACATGCTGACAATAACTGTGATAAATAATTAAGTGCCCGGGAGATGGCCCAGCTGGGCAGACTTAATAACATAGCAATGGACACAGACCCAAAATATCACAGTGCACTCATCAAAAGAATTAATCCGTAGCATTCTCTGGACTGTGTTATTTTCCCCAGTAAGTGTTTTAATAACGCAGAAGATACATTACATTTTACCCACTGCAGATCCTTAACAGAACATTTAATCAGGAATCATTCCTTGTTGGTAAAATCGTGTTGTTACCACTTATTTAAAAGATGTCTGTATTTTGAATTTGCAGTCAATAAATATATGCATAATTGCATGCATCGTAATTGCTAATGAAAACGTTCTGCACTGGTGTACAAAAAAGATGTGGCCCTAGTGTATGCTTTAATCCATAAGAAGTAACAAACAATTGACAACAATGGCAGAACTACCGCTGGTACAACAGGTGCGGCCAGGGCCAGATTAACATAGGGGCTGATGGAGTTGAAACTCAAGGACCTTTCCCATGGAATAGGCCCATAGTTTTTTGTTTTTTTGTTTGTTTTTTATTACTACTCTTCACATGCTCTTGCTTAACTATTGAAACTTAAGAGGGATGTAGGTAAACACAACTTATGTGGACTGGCTGGCAATGAAATTAGTTAAGGTGAAGCTGACTTTGTGCACTATGCAAATGCTCTTGTTGCTTCAGTCTTTCTAACACTGGGGCATGTTCCCTTTCTTCTACACTCACTACATACAGCTTTTCACTATCCCAGACTGCATACCAGGAGCTTATGTCTGCTAGTAAGAAGGTTAGGAGAGGAGTGGACAAGTGAGTGCTAGGGGACAGTCCTTAGAAAGCATGGAGTGAGCACATCATTAGATGACTTTATGCCAAGCTCAGGGTGCTGTCTGCACAATATGCCCTTAGTTGGCCAGCTTGCATTATTGGCAGGCAGCCACACTTTTTGTGCATGTTCGCCCTTTTTGGTGGTTCTGGTTATGTGATTGCAAATGATTTAGGTAAACTATAAAAATGGTCAGAGTTGTGGCAACTGACATTTAATGTGGATAAGTGTAAGATAATGCATCTTGGACTTAAAAACCCAAGGGCAGAGTATAGGATATTTGATAGAGTCCCAACCTCAAATCTGAGATAAGGGATTAGGGACTAATTAATGTATTTCGAAAATTGGGCAGACTAGATGGGCGAATGGTTCTTATCTGCCATCACATTCTATGTTTCTATGTGATTCGCGTCAGTGACCCACCCTTTTCCCCCGCCCATTGACATTTTGCTTCACTGGACACTCATGTTAGGGGGCATGGATTTACTTAAAAAGATGAAAGAGAGATTAGCATAGGGTATGTATTTTATTATAGCTATATCCTGTGAGTATCCCTTAAGCACCACCTCCACCAGGTACATGGGAGGTATAACTGTTTTATCTTTTTCTGTTGATAAGATTTTGTAATTAGGCCCATCAGAATTGTCAGCACCTGGCCCAATTGGCTCTTAATATGGCCCTGGGTGCGGCTGCACTGCGGCCCGTAAACTCAAGGGGCCCAACGGGTCATTCATGCGCTTAGGGCCCTCCGATGGCAAAAGTGTTTTCAGGGGCCTGGTCGGTGATGTGGCCCTTTAACTGTGCGATTGGGCCCCAATAATCTAGGCAGCATGGGAGGAAGTGACAGACGGTAATTTCCCAGAGAACACAGACCACGTAAGGGGGGAAGCAGAGAGGAGTGGAGTAGGAGAACCTCTTACTCCCAACATCCTCAGCTAGCTGACTGGACCCTAGGGAAGCTACCCTCTTGAATTCAAAAGGTAGGAAACATTACACTTTGCATGTGTGTCTTTCTGTGTGCCTATGTATCATTCTGTGTGTATCTTTTTTACCTGTTTGTATGTGTATGTTTGCATGTATGTGTATCTATCTGTGTGTCTTTATGTGTGTCAGTGTATCTATATGTGTCTGTATCAGTGTATCTGTATGTGTATGTCTATGTATCTCTCTGTGTGTCTGTGAGTATATATGTTTGTTTATCTGTGTGTATGTGTATCTGTATGTGTGTCAGTCTTTATGTATGTCTGTAAGTGTGTGTGTCTATATCTGTGCATCATTGTATCTATCTGTGTTTCTGTATGTGTATGTGTCTGTATGGATATCTGTGTGTAAATGGGTGACACTGTGTATATGTGTGTGTGTGTCTGTGTATCTGTATGTGTGTCAGTATTTGTATAAGTGTAATTGTCTGTATCTGTATCTCTATCTGCATGTGTGTCATTGTGTGTGACTGTGTGTATGTGAATCTGTATGTATTAGTGTGTGTTTCTGTGTTTCTTTTTTGCCTCATATCCCCTAGGATATACCACATATTCTTCCCCCTAAGTTGTTCATACCACATATGCATTCCTTCAAGCATCTTATGTCACATAGCCTACCCCATCAAGCCCCTCATATTCTGCCAATAAGCTCCTCATGGCACATATTCGTAACCTAAAGCCGCTGATTCCACATATTCTGTCGTCTGCAGCCCATCATTCCTTATATTCTAGCCCCAAGCTACATATGCCTTCTTCCAAGCTTCTTATGCCCCCCCAATAGCAGACCTGCCCTGGTCTTAGCTCATTTATATACTGGACATCTGCATACTTGGCTAGCATACTTGGGGCTACTAGTAAACTATTCAACTATGTAAACTTTGGGCTTGTCAGAAGACCACTCAGATCCTGATAGCAACGCTCCTGGTCACCAGTCAGCACCAGACTTCAGCGGCCTACTGAGAAATTTCCCAGGTTTATGGTGGGTCAGTCAGGCCCTGATCACTATGGTACCAACTGAAAGTCTGCATGTGTTTTGCAGTATTGTATTTTTTTTTCATTCAGAGGGAACGCACATAATAATCAGACAGACTGCCAAGACCTGTCTAGCGATTACATTTATGTCATCAAGAGCATTTTCTTATAAGATTCTTAATTCCCTGTTGATTTAGCTCTTCACTGAGCTATATATGATTCTACAGGGTAGTTTAGTGGTAGTTCCCTTGCATAGTTAAGGATGCAGTGAAATTCTTCTGCGCTTCATCATTACTGCACTTTTCACACATCACTGCACTGTATCTGAGCTTCCATTAACCTGACTAAGGGCCTTGTGTCAAATAAATCAAACAGAAACAAAGTTGTGACATTTGATACAGATGCTAATGTATTAAATAATTAACAGGATTTGCGGTGTTAATTCAGCCTGCCGTGCAGAATGCTTTTAGTTTTCACAACACGTCTCTGCTCTAAAGTTAATCACCTGAGCCCGAGGCTATGGTTTAATGTTGAATGGGAGAGTTCCTTGAGCAATGCACAGAGGACACTCTCAGTACCCTCAGTTTAGGGAACCCCCCACCAAATATTATGCATATTCATCGGAAATATATAAATATAGAACAACCATTAATCAATGCAGAATTGCAGGCATAATCCAGTTATATTTAACAATACAGGTTTAAACCGTGCAGGATAGTCAAATGACACACAGGGTTTGCAGCTAGCTGTCACAAGTTGATAAAAATAGTACAAAATCTCTCTGTTTGGCATATAAAACACATTATTTCCAGCATTTGTTTTTCCTGGCGTAAGTCCTGTGTTTTCATGATGTCAAAATTTTTTATTTTTTTTAACTATGGCAGAAGTGACGAATTACAGAGGAAAATAACAAGTTTGCTGTTCGCGACCTTAGCTCTGACAAATTAATTTACTATAAACACTTATTTGACACCCCAGAATATAACAGAGGGATGAACTGCTTTCTCAGCCAGATGATGGGTGGATTAAATAATAAAAATATGACATAGAGAGTACCTTGGGCCCTGTGGGAATAAAATAGGGCAGCAAACTGCATCTAACCCTTTCTTTGGCCTGTGTGTAGCGTTGGTGAGGAATTTACACAAGCACACATTCCAATAGCAAGTATGGAATTATAGAACTAATGATAGTAATGGGGTTTATTCAATGGAGTTGCACAACCATGTCACATTTGCACATTAGTTTATAGGTGTGATTGCCATCATTTGTTATGCACCAAGAAATTTCCTAGAGCTCTGAAATAGGAATGCAATCAAGGGCCTTTTAATTTGTGCACAGTACATATAAAACATACGATCAGAGTATTTACTACACTGTGGGGCCTATTCACTAACTTATGAGTAGCAAATGAACAGCAGCAGAATACAGCTATTCACAAAACAAGTTTGATTACTTCAACTGCATTTGCACTTCTGCTGCAGTTTGGCTTTTAGTTTAAATAATCTCTATTTACAGAAAGTGGGGTGAATAAAGCAATCACAAACAGCCAAGTTTGTAACTGGATTGCTTTCAATTAGTTGTTCCAATTACCCTGATAAAGACCAGCTGAATTGCACCTAAAGCTCTAACAGGGTTATTCACTAACATGAGAAATCAAAGTGAATTGAAAGTGAATTTCAAATTCAAGGCCAAAACAGTTTAACTGGAAACATAATCTAAGTCAGCTATGCTTCCAGTTTGCCTACTTTGGCCTTACATAAGAAATTCACTTTGAATTCTCACTTTAGTGAATAAACATGCACATCTCTGGAATACTAACTGGGTTACTCACTAAAGTGAGAATTAAACGATTAAAAGAATTAAAAAGAAAAAACACTTAATTAAAGTTCTTATAGTGCCTGCAGTCCTGCCCCCTCTCCTACCCCAAAACCATTTGCTTCACTAATTAGAGAGGTTGGAAGCACCACTTCCACCAGATGCTTCAGGCGATGAAGGGTTCGAAGAATCATGAAGAACGTCAGGAACACATAAGTCACAGAGGCCAAGGTTGCAGGAACATGTCCACTGCCAAGCTGAGAGGATCCAGTAGCCAAAAAAGGTCCATCTGACGGTTCGCCCTGGATACAAACAGATCCAGATGAAAATGACCCTGAAGTTCATCCAGCATGTAAAAGATGCATGGATGAAGCTTCCAGTCAATGGTGTCTCTCGAGTGATGCGAGAACCAACTCACCACTAGGCTGTCCTGGCTCGTGAGGTGTTCCACCTTGATCGAAAGATGTTTGACCAGGCAATACTCGTAGAGATCCCAAGAGAGGTCAAATAGGAGTTTAAATGGAAGCCATTCAAACGATTTATGTAGCAAACAACTGACATGTTGTTCATGCCGAGAAGCAGAGAGCAGTAACTACTGTTCTTCGTAAAGCTGCGAATAGCAAAAGAGCCCAAAATACACTCCCAGCAGTGGTGATGAAGAGAATGAGTCAGAGAGGCTGGACTTCATGCCTGAGAAGGCTGCTCTGCTGGCAGCATGGCCATGCTGACTACCAGCCCTGAGGGAAAAATGGTCATCTGACTGAAAGACCTTCCTGTGGGATAGCTGTACAGTGTTGAGAGAAGTGTATATGGAGATATGCCTATTCCTCTTTTTAACTTATCCCCAAAGAGGAGACCCTTGGAATCCAGACCCAGTTCTTTCATTGCCAGTTTGGTGTCTATATTATTAAGGGCTGCTCTGCAGCGTTAGGCGGACAAGGTTGTATTTGCATTGCCCAAGAGACGAATGGCCGTTGCACCCATTTTGAAAGGGAGGTACATGTCAAATGCCAATCGGCGATTTATCCACCATAAGGAATATTTACATCAGTAAGCCGCTTACATCTAGCAACTTGTCTTGCATGGACTTAAGCCCCTGTTCCAAGCCCTTGCGGGGGTCCTTCACAGACTGGTCATAAAGGTGGCAAACACTGGATCAAAGTCAGAAGTGAGGGCCACCTGGTTCGGCAGTGTGGGTCTGGGACATTTGACCCCAAGCTAGTCCCTTACGTCCTTATCCAGCGGTTGATGGAGCTAGTACCTGTGGAATTCTGCTATGTTTCCAGGCAGGGCCCATTCAGAAGAGCGTGGTTGTTTCAGGCTTGTGGGTCAAAAAGAGGGCAGTCCGACAGGTCCAGTATCTCCCCCGGGCCCTCTGAGGATGGAGCCCAAGGTCCTCAGGAAAATCTCCAATCACCGTTTCTCTCAAATAGTGGGAGCCCTAATGTTCAGTAGGCGTTCCGTCACCAGGTAAGTTAGCTCCAGAACTGCCAGTATAGTATTCATCCATGTGGCTGTCAGGCCCAGAGTCCAATTCAGCCAACTTGGAGGGTGACTTACCTTTATTAGTTGAGGCACTCTGGCCCTTTAAAGGACATTTGCACATAGAGCCCGTCTCCAACAGGAGTTAGGCCTGGAGGGCCTCAGGCACTGTAAAATCAGCTTCATCTGCCATTTCTTTAAATGAAATACATACAATGCACAGGTCAGTGGGGTATAAGGAGAGTGGCAGGCCGGGGGTCATCCAGCATTTGCAAGTGGGGGTCACCCAGCAGTAAATAGCATACAATGCAATACTAAATATGTAATAGAGGGGGTCACTCTCAAAATAGGTTGGGCAGCATAGGGGGTCACCCTGTCTGTATTCAACAGTAAGGGGCAAGGCAATGATGAAAGAAGGAGGTATTCAGAAGGAGGGTCGGAGGCATATAGGCTATGGCCTACCCTGCTAGCACTGGCTCGAGAGTGTGGATGGCAGAAAAGATCTGATGAGTGACAAAGAGCAGAGGTAACGGAAACCCAGATGCCAAAGTGTGCAAACAGCAGGGATGCGGGAGCGAGCGGATGGCAAGCAACTATCGCATTGCCAACACAAGGGCTCCACAATTGTGGAGCAAGTGGAATAGAAGACTTCAAGGAAACCCAGCAAACACAGCACGCAGTCCCCAAAAAAGCCCACAACATAAGGCAATCACAAAAGATGCACAAAAAATTGCAATAAGCAACATAAATACCAGAAAATTACAGTAAATAAAAGACCTGGAGGCAACAGCGAAGAAAGAGGAAGTGGGAGAGTCTTGCTGAGGGCAATATATGCCTGTCGTTTTGCTGATTAGTTGTTTCTTTACAAGTTATGTTAACTATTTATTTGCTGCTGGAGATTTCAGTATAGAAGGTAAAGCAAATATGAAGCCTCCTGTCTTGCTGTAAAATTTGGAGTACAAAAAAGTGTGTCTGGAAGTCCAATTATCACTTACTCCCAAAAGCACCCCCTGAGCAAAACTAAAAATATATGAACAAATATCTAAAAAGGAAAACAATTCACATATGTAGACAGGATATGTGTTGAGGACAGGTGCCTGTGGACAGCTGCATACTATGCCTACTGTCAAATCCTGTATGGGCTATGCTGCAACAGCTTTGCAAATGGGATCAACTAAAAAATGTTCCCGTCTTCTTGTAATGAAGACGAGAATGGCTGGGTATGTTAGCACATGCACTAGTTAGTTGAGATTATTAACTCCATGGATGTCAGTCCATATCACTTGTTCCACAACACTGTATGAGCTGTTGGCAGGTAATACCAGTTCCAATATTACAATAATAATAATAATAATAAATTATACAATAAATAATACAATAATTAATTATAAACATGAATGGTCTTTTTGGGACTAATCTCTGAGTATTGGCTTAGAGTGCCTGCTTCATTAGTCCCTATGTTAATTAGTAATGGAGAGATTTTTTTTTTTCTTTTTGGGCTTGATCAAATGAATCTCACCTTTTATCTATTGTATATTTATAGGTACTACTGGCTACTCACTTGCAAATGCCTTGTGTATCTGAAAATTTGCAAAGACCAGGTATAAAAAAAAGGATCTTCTTACATCTCCGGTAATATTGCAACAATACTTTATCATATGTGTACATTTCCATTTAGTTTTATCATGTTGCACAAAGATGCAGTGTGCTTTTCTGCAGGTACATTTTTACCCTGAGGTCCCATTTTCAGTTTATTTGTACATACTTTATTCTGTTCAGGAAGTTTGGGATAGGCGGCTGCTTTCTGTCTTTCTGACAGTTAATTGTAGATGACTACTGATTCTGATCGCAATATTCAATGTGTTTCCATTTCTGAAAAAAGAGCAGCAGCTTAATTGTCTGTATTAATAGTTGTACCCAAAAAAGCAAAACATCTGCACACAGCATTCCAATCAACCAACCAGGTTTTATTATGCTATATATCTGTCCAATTTTGCTTGCAGTTTCTCTAACACTCAGATGCTCTCACCACACGGTCTCTGGTATCTTTTCCCAAATGAGTGAGCTGAACGCAGTACACCCCAAGGTAATACTTTTTGGTTAGTGCTATATGATATAAAATGCACCACCTGCTGGAACCCTCAAAACAACAATTCTTTTGAGGTATATAGCATGGAACATGTACCGAGATTTTATATTTCTGGGCCTATTTTTGCCTGGAAAATTGAATACTTCTAATTCAAGTTAAATCAATCATCTCTGCATCTCGATACATGTACAAAGTAAATATGGGCCAATGATCCCTTCCCATTATACCAAACCAGTGACTCACAGGATCATGCCCAATTAGTTCTGTTTTAATCTTTTATTTTTTTTAAAGCCACTTACACACCTGTGCATTTAGGTGACTGTATAGTTAGGGCAGATATAAGATATAGAGAGGCACCTATGGAACTCACGCACCAGAATTTTAATTTACTAAACTGATTAGTCAATTGAACTTCAGGTGAAGTGGCCTAGGCTCAGTGGTCCTGTCCTTGTATCCCTGCAATGTAAATCCTTCTTTAGTGACTGTCTGTACGAGGCTCGTTGGTGGCATATGACACAGAAGTCCAAAAAGGAAAGCATTGATTCAATGCCTTCATATAGGGAAGTTGGATACACGTGTGCTCCTCTCCGATGAGCATCAGAATTGGACGTTGACGAAGAAGGCCATGTCTCCTCCATGACAGTAAATTTCTGCTATCTTATGTATATCAACTCAAATTAGAACACTTTTTTGTAGTAATTTAAACAACCAATCGAGATAAATTCAACTGTGAAATGCAATGAAAGATCACATTAATTTACAGAATGACTTGTCATTCTGTTTAAGGTGCTTTGATATCCCTACTTCTTGGTTTGACTGTATCTCCAAAAACCAGGTCATTTATGTTAAAGTATATATTTTGATCTTTATGAACTTCCCTTTTCAGTTTGTGAATAATGATAACAGGTTGGGTCCAACCAGAGGGTTGAAAAAGACACATCTATCAAGGACCATTGCTCTAAACTTCTTGGCTGACATAGAAGGTCTTGACAAGAACTAAAATTAGACAACATTTTTTCTATTTTTTTTTTTGTTGCCACCAAGAACTACTTCAAATTCTCTTGCTCCTCTTTTTTTGAAAACCTACACAATGATTCACCACATCCAATGTGGAAGTTTTCATTCACTATTAATGTATTCAAAATTTTGAAACCAAATGTCATATTTTACAGGTTAAAGTTTAATAGACTAGTATCTTAGTAAATCAAACATCTGGCAATAATATATTATTTATTATTATTATTTTATTATTTATAAAAGCGCTGTACATCAGGTGGACTAACAGACATGTAATTTTAACCAGACAATTGGATGTACAGGAACAGAGAGGTGGAGGGCCCTGCTCAATGAGCTTACATTCTAGAGGGAGTGGGGTATAGTGACACAAAGGGTAAAAGTAGGGGTACGAAGTAGGTTGTTAGAAAAGTATTCATTGAGGGCTTAGTAGGTAATTTTTGACAGTTGCAGGAGAGGAGTCATGGGGGTCGGGGATAAAAACCTGCTTACAGTTTAACTGATATGCTTTCTTGAAGAAGTGAGTTTTCAATGATTTTTTGAATGAGTGGAGACTGGGTGAAAGTCTTACGGAGAAGGGAAGGGCGTTCCACAGAAGAGGTGCAGCCCTGGAGAAATCTTGGAGGAAGTTAACGAAACAGACCTAAAGGAATAGAAATGAGTTTAATTAAAATTAAACAACATTAAGCAAATGTAGTAAAGCTTGTACCTTGGTGTTTTATTTTTTAAAATAAAATTTAAAAAAATGAAAAATGTTCTTTATATAGTAAGTATGCTACTCAAACATATGGTTGTGCCACATACTGTAGAGCAAGCATGTCAATCCCACAATGGACCTCCTTGTGGCCCGGCGAGCTGTGAGTACATGCCTAGTGTAAAAGCAGAGTAGGCACCTGCTCGCCTCACATTGCAGGTGCCTACTTATTGACTCATCTACTAAGCAACTAAAATAGCAAAGTGATTTTCTTAATTTTTCTATCACTTACCTGGCCAAGGGAGAGGAAACAAGACACGGGCGTCAGCGAGGGAGCTCAGTGTTCCTGCTCCTCACTGCTCCCTCGCGCTGTCTGTAGTGATGCTGGGTGCCAGAATTTGACGTCATATTCCGGCACCCGGCATCACTAAACTGCGCGCAAGGGAGCAGTGAGGAGCAGGAACACTGAGCTCCAGATAGAAGATCCCACTGGACCCCAGGGAATGATGTGAGTGAGTGTGTGTGTGTGTGTCTGTGTGTCTATCAGTGTGTGTGTGTGTGTGTGTGTGTGTCTGTCAGTGTGTGTGTATGTCATGTCTGTCAATGTGTGTGTGTGTGTGTGTCTGTCAGTGTGTGTGTATGTCTGTCAGTCTGTGAGTGTGTCTGTCAGTAAGTGTGTTTGTCAGTGTGTGTGTGTATGTCTGTCAGTCAGTGAGTTTTGATTAATCCCTCTCAGCACGTCTCTGGCAATCTGCTCCGCCTCTTTGGCTGAGGTCATCAAGATCAAGAGACACTAGTGCACATGTGCAAAATAAAATACGCTGCGCCAATCACTTTCTCTGAGACCATCTGATTAAAATAGTGGAGTTTTACGAGTGGCTCTCTATATGACAGAATGAAGTATCCTGGGTGCCTATAAACCCTTTAAAGGTCCCACTTATTGACTCATCTACTAAGCAACTAAAATAGCAAAGTGATTTTCTTAATTTTTCTATTTCAGCTGCTTGTTAGATGCCTCCCTAATTTAGTATTCTTATGTGGGATTGCCATAAATAAGGATACAAAACAGAGACTTATTTACTCAGCAATTCAAAGAGCAAAATAATGAAAATAATGTTTATTTTTGGTCTTTCAGCTGTTTAGGAGATAGCTACCTAAAATTAGTACACTTCCATAGGATTAAAATTGTTTAAGGATACCAAATTAAGTAGGTGTTGAGAAATATCTTCCAAATGGCTTGCCTATTTACATTGGGTGGGTACCAGGGCACACTTGGCAGCATAAACATCATAGTGTGCTTGATATCTTATTGGTGATAGCATTGAATCATATCACATGTAACATAATATAAGTATTATGACATGGAGAATTTTCATGAGTCACAGAGAAAGTAGGTGTCCCCTGATATGATACAGTTGAAAATGAGTTGGTTATGGCTATAACATACACTAGATGAACATAATGAAATATCCATCTTTCACCTTGGGTCATGATACATGGTAGAAGAATGGTTCATTTCATTCTAGAATTATTTCACATTTTTAAATAAATATAATATGCATAGACAGAAACAAATGCAAGAAATCAAGAATGTGTGGGAAGAGTAGAAATACAATAATAGTGCAGATTGTTTTTGAATATTGGTAAAATAGTGCACAGAATAAGTAATGTCACCATGGAAGGAAGCAGATTCCACAATGTTCAAATGTGCAAACATTTATTAACACAAGTAAATAATAAAGAAAATTGTAGTACAAACATAATGAAGTCCATACAATAGTGTTCATTTAGTCCAAAATGTGTTTCGCCATGTACTGGCTTCCTTAGTTGGATAAGGGCTTAGATTTTCAATCTTCTTATAACTGAAGTCTGAGATTTGTAAATTATCTGGTAAATAGTGATGTCGCGAACCCGAAATTTTCGGTTCGCGAACGGCGAACGCGAACTTCCGCAAATGTTCGCGAACCGGCGAACCGCCCGAAACGCCATTGACTTCAATGGGGAGGCGAATTTTAAAACACACAGGGACTCTTTCTGGCCACAATAGGGATGGAAAAGTTGTTTCAAGGGGACTAACACCTGGACTGTGGCATGCCGGAGGGGGATCCATGGCAAAACTCCCATGGAAAATTACACAGTTGATACAGAGTCTGGTTTTAATCCATAAAGGGCAGAAATCACCTAACATTCCTAAATCACAATCAATATGGATTGACACCTGACATATGACATATTGACACCTTGACATATGGATTGACACCTGTCCTCAGAGCCCCTGATGCACACGGACACAGAGCAGAATAGAGACTGGTCCCCCTACATAGGGTCACTTGGCAGATATGGATTGACACCTGTCCTAAGGATCCCTGATACACACTGACACAGAGCAGAATAGGGACTGTTCCCCCTACATCGGGTCACTTGGCAGATATGGATTGACACCTGTCCTAAGGTTCCCTGATACACACTGACACAGAGCAGAATAGGGACTGGTCCCCCTACATCGGGTCACTTGGCAGATATGGATTGACACCTTGTTACAAACTGCTATTTGTAACGGGCCCTTTAAATGGCAAATTGCCCTGCTTCCCTGGGTTGTGGAGAAGCCTACTTGCCAGCCTCCTCCCGCATGACTATGGCCCCTGGGAGATTGTGAAAATGTATGCACTTTTATTTGGTGTGTATGGCCCTTTAAGACTGTCGGTGGGCATATTGGGGCTTATGGACTCTTTATGTGACTGGTGCTGGCCCTTTAAACACCTTTTTTGGGACATCAGGAAGATTGGGACACTGCCCCTTTAAGGCCGTGTCCCCAGACTTGTTGGGGACACGGCCCCTTTAAGACGGTGTCCCCTGTGTCCCCAGACCTGGTGCAAACCCTTTGTGCCTGCCTTGCTATTTCCCACTTGGTTCAGTAAATGGAAATTATTCAGCTGCAGAGACTAAGTCCCATTCGGCGATGGGACTTAGTCGTTTTTTCAACCGTTTTTTTCAGCCTTATTTCAGCTGCAGAGACTAAGTCCCATTCGGCGATGGGACTTAGTCGTTTTTTCAGCCTGAAATAGACCGACCTCACAGCCCAAATCTATGGAACTGTTTTGGGCAGGAAAATATGCTTGCGGTCGGTCATAAAGGGACCTCCAGCTAACTTTTTAACCCCTGGATGGATTTGGCTGATTTTTGGTTATGTTTATGTTTTAAGTGTGCTGATTCCAAATATGTAATTATGAAGATGGGATGTGTAGTTTTAAAGTTACGGGGTATGGCTAAAAACTGTATTTTTACTGCCTGTGTTTAATTATGTTAATCTCTTCCCAAACGTCATTTCGTTCAAAGTGGAGAGAATGTTAAAAAAAAATATTTTTGTTCGGAGTGTGAGAAATGCTTTTCAGCCGCTTCTAATCATAAGCATCATTTGAGGAGCCATACAGGAGAGAAACCTTATTTGTGGTGTGTTTAGTATTGTTCTGATCAGTTTAATACCTTCCGCGTCTCCTATCAGTGGTCGTGTACACGGCAACCATTTTAGGAACCGTACACCTGGGACCCGAGCAAGGGTCACCTAGTTCAACAGGCTTGCGAAAAGTATCCTCAGGAAGAAGGCCTGAACCCTTACGACTTACGCGTGTCTTACCTGTACATGGAAAGCTGCTGTGGTTCCCTTGATGACAGCTGCCTGTGAGTTAACACGTATCCCGTGGAAGCACTCTGTCATAGCAAGCCTCACCAAAAGAGTGGTGTGTTTAGTATTGTTCTGATCAGTTTAAGCCTTCCAGCGTCTCCTATCCAATTGGGGCGTGTACGGCATTGATTTTTACATCAAGCCGTAAACTTTTAGCGAAGTATATTCCTGCCATTGAAAAGGTGCATGAAGCGGTGGTGTGGAGAAGCCCTCAAGCTGCAACCTACTTGTATGGACAACCGTTTACCTTACTCACAGATCACATTAAATTTGGGGCACTGAGCGGTCAAGCTAATGTGCCACCAGATAGGAGTGGTGTGTTTAGTATTGTTCTGATCAGTTTAATACCTTCCGCGTCTCCTATCGGTGGGCGTGTATACT
>OW240912.1:203022095-203038189 GCA_933207985.1 Pelobates cultripes | reverse complement strand
TAAGACAGGTGGGTACCGTATACCATCTGTATAGTATCTTTCGGGATGTTTCAAAATGTGCAGCGCATGAAGAGAGTCCTTCATGTGCTATAAAAATTTTCCTCCATTCTTCTTGCGATATCGTTTTATTGAATATCTGTTTGCCAGTCTGTCATAAATTTCCATGTAGTAATTTCTTGTAAATTATTAAGGTTATCATAACAAGTCGATAATGTTTTCTTTGGTGGGGATATTGCTGCACACATTTGTTAAAATTTTGTAATAGAGGAGCATAAAGTTTGTTGGATTGTACTTGTCTTATTGTTGGTCATAAGTGCTTTTATTTGAAGGTATGAAAAGATAAACTGTGAAGGAAGTTTGAATTCCGCCTGAAGATCAGGGAAAAGCTTTAAGGCTTCTGTTTTGTATAGGTAGAAGATATGTGTAATTCCTCTTCGGCTCCATTGTGCTTAGGGAAATGTGTTGTTGCAATCATATAAAGTTTTGACAGGAGTCGCCAGTGACCATGGGTGTGCCGAGCATAATTTTCCTCTATTTGTATCCCAGATACTAAGTAGAAGCCTGGTTGTGGGTAAGGTATCCGGGGATATTTTTCGTCTTTGCTGAGGCATCCATATTAAAGAAGATAAGTCAAAGGTTCCACTGTAGCTATTCTATATAGCTACCTATTGAGGGGTATGAATACTTGAAAGTGCACTAACTATGTTAGATAAAATTGCCGAATGATAGTATCATTTCAGGTTTGGGAAACCCATACCTCCATCTTTTACTTGTCTAAGAATTAATTATTTTGGAACTCGGGAATGTTTCCCGCCCCAACTAAAGTGTACCAATATCGCCTGCAAGGTTGATATATACACTTGCAGGATTTTAATTTGTAATGATCTAAATAAGTATAAGATTTTTGCTATAATAGACATTTTAATTGCTGCTATTTTTCCTACCCAGGAGAAGAACATGTTTCCCCACGATTTCAGTTGTTTTTCAATATCTTTAAGTAGTTTTGTGTAGTTTGAGGAAAATAGTTCTTTCTTATTTTTAGTAAATCTGATTCCAAGGTACACCAGGTGGTCTTCTCTCCAATCAAAGCGAAATTCAGATTTAAGTTTTTCTTCCGTTGGTTTAGGTAAATTGAAGCACATTGCTTGGGTTTTAATGGTATTGAGCTTATAATAAGAGAGCTGACTATACATGTGTATTTCTTTATTGAGGCTTGGTATTGTAGTGTGTGCTTGTGTGAGTATTAACAGGATATCGTCGACGAAGATATTTAGTTTGTATTCCTCTGTCCCTATTTGAACTCCGCGAATATCTTTGTTATGACGAATAGCTGTAGCTAGAGGTTCCAATGCCAGAACATACAATAGAGGGGACAAAGGGCATCCCTGTCGTGTCCCATTTGTAATATGGAAAGGTTTGGAACATAGGCCCATATTCATCACTGTAGCTATGGGATTGCTATATAAAGCTCTGACAGCTGAGAGAATTTGAGGTGGAAATCTGTAAGCAATTAGAGTTTCGTATAGGAACTTCCAATTCAGGCAGTCAAAAGCCTTTTCGGCATCCAGATATAGCATTGTGCTTTCTTGTTTGGACAAATTCAAGATGTTGTAGATATTTAAAACTTTTCTTGTGTTGTCTGGTCCCTGTCTACCCATCACAAATCCAACTTGATCTGTGTGGATTAGAGTAGGAAGAAGGGATTTAAGTCTTTCCGCATATATTTTTGCATATAGCTTAGCATCTATATTTAGCAATAAAATAGGCCTAAAGTTTTGGCACATAATTGGTGTTTTTCCTGGTTTAGGGATGGTAATAATATTTGCTGATAAAAATTTGCTCGGAAATTTTTCTATTTTAGTTGCTTCATTGAAAAGAACTTTGGCCAAGAGATGTTTAAAGGTGGTATAATACAAGTTGGTAAATCCATCAGGGCCTGGTGCTTTTCCTTTAGGCATTCCAACTATATGTTTTATTATTTCTTCTGTAGTAATAGGTGTTATAAGTTTCGTTATGTGATTTTCTTGTATGGTAGGCAGGTTTAATTTATTTAAGTATTGACGAATGGTGGTCACAGCAGGTTGTGATATGTGTTGTTGATCTCTCAAGTTATATAGTGTGCTATAGAATCTTGCAAATTCCTTACAGATCTGTTCAGGATGAATAATCTTTTGTCCTGATTGTGAGATCAAATATGGTATTCTTGATTGCGATTGATTTTTTTCTTATTTTCTGTGCTAATATTTTCGTAGCTTTATTACCCAGTAATTACCCATTACCCAGAGTCTGATGTAGCTTTAAGCTTCTTCAACGGAAAGGTAGCTTGTCGTATGTGAATTTTAGTAATATCATTTTGTGTTTGTAGTATATTGTTTTGCAATTGTATGGATGGCTTTATCTGATTTTGTTTGTGGAGATCATACATTTTTTTAAGCAAGTTAAGATACGATGCTATGCTTATCAAAAGTCCTCGGATTACGGATTTATGTACTAGCCAGAGTGTTGTTGGGCTTATATCTCCAGTATTGTTCAGATCAAAATATTACTGTAGTTCTTGTTGGATTTCTTCTGTAAATTCCAAGTTATTTAATAATTCTTCATTTAGTCTCCAAGGTCTTTTATTAGTGTAATTATATTTATCGCTCATAGTAAGTATTACAGGGTTATGGTCAGACTGCGTGGATGAAGCGATCTCAGAAGTCTTGATCTGAGGTAGGTGTGAGCTGTATGTTAAAAATCCATCTATACGAGAATGAGTATTATGGACTTGAGAGTAGTGTGTATATTCTCTAGTACTGGGATGAAACGTCCTCCAAATATCATATAAGCCATAAGATGTTAGTATCTTGTTAAAAGTATTACACGCTTTATGTAGGGAGGTTTTCCTTTTACGAGAAAAAAGGGTAGTAGAATTTAAATTGGTATCCAAGATATGGTTAAAATCTCTGCAAATTATTGTAATACCAGATTGAAGCTTCAATACTTCGTTCATTAGAGTATGTATGTATTTTATTTGGTTTTCATTGGGGAAATATGCGTTTACTATAGTGTACGTTAAAACATTACGTCAAAACATTTTAAATATTTCCCCATGCTACATCCTTGAACCTAAAAAGAAAAAAATCTAGTATAGTGAAACTCCAGAAAATCCAAAAAAGATTTTGACAAAACAATAAAATAACCCCTTAGTGAATAAATCCCTGTGGTAGCCATCTCACTTGGACCAGAGCCTATAATAAACGGCTCTGTGTTTGAAGTCTGAAAAGGAGAGGTTAACTCCTACAGATCAATATCTTCACTCTACAAGGAACTCCACTGTGCATAAAAAGAAAGAGAGATCGAAAAAGGAAATTCCTGATAGTGTAATATTGTGTAACAAATGTTTATCAACTATTTAAAACTCTTACGTTTAAACAATATAAACTCTTGTGCACTAGAGACTCATGTCCAAGTATTAACTATCTTTGCCATCTCTCTGTGGTATACACATCCTTCTTTGCCGACCGCCTCCGGATCACGCTCTTGCACTGTGCCACTTCCGTGACCAGGGCCGGATTAACATAGGGGTTGATGGAGCTGCAGAATAGGCCCATTGATTTTGAAGAAAAAAAAAATGTTTTTTTTACACATTACTCTTAGGGTTGCCACCTGGCTGGTATTTAATGCTTTTTGGGGCTGCCTGGTCGTGCCGGTATTGCACTAATACCGGCAATACAAATGCAAATATTTTTCTCAGTATAAACAGAGATTACGCTGCAATACCAGCACCAGCCAGTAGGGGACTTGTCTCCCCCCATTCCCCTCTATTTGTCTCCCCCCTTCCCATCTATTTGTCTCCCCTGATTCCCCTCTATTTCCCCTCTTTTTTCCCCCATTCCCATCTTTCCCCCCCTTCCCCTCTATTTGTCTCCCCCATTCTCCTCTTTGTCTCCCCATTCCCCTTTATTTCTCCCCTTCCTCTATTTGTCTCCCCCCATTCCCCTCTATTTGTCCCCCTCCATTTTCCCCTCTATTTGTCTCTTCCCCTCTATTTGTCTTCCCCCCCTTCCCCTCTTTTTGTCTCCCCTCCCTTCTGTGTCCCTTCTGACCTTGTCTCAGGAGGTCTGAGTGAGAGGACAGAGCTAGCTACCATGCTCCCTTGCGGTTCCCATAATTCCCAGCATTTACACATCATACAGTAATCACTACTCTGTGATGTGTAGATGCTGGGAATTCTGGGAACCGTGAGGGAGCATGGTAGTTAGCTCCGCCCCCTCCCTCAGTCCTCCTGTGCTGACAGCCGCATGGCTGTCTGTATCAGTGAGTGTGCTGCTGGATCGCTTAGGCGGCCGCCCGGCACACTCACTGATACTGACAGCTGATACTGATGGGGCCGCCGGCCGCAAGGTGAGTAATCACCTCAGAGTGTGCCGCCGGACCGACCACCCGGCAGGACCGACATGCTGCCGGTGGCCACGATATTATTAAAATAAAGGGAGCAGGGCTCCCTCTCTCTCTCTCCGGCCCCCCAGATGCCGCGGCCCACTGGGAAATTTCCCGGTATCCCGCTGGGCCAGTCCGGCCCTGTCTCTCATACATAATGAATATATCCTTGTAAATTAATATAACACTCCTGGTCCTGTTATTATTGTAATGGAAACTTACCTTCACCCCAATTGTCAGGGGTGGAGAAAGGGTTAGGAAATGTTTGCCAGGCACTGTCCTTGCCTATTATTTCTCTCTAGATCGCAAACATAGAGTGAAATAACTAAATGTTACTGGCCATGCCCCCCAATTTAATCTGTGGAGCACAACATCACTTTTTTTTTTTTTTTTTTAAATCTCTCACCAGCCACACATTAAGGAGGGATGACAACCCGAGCCTGCTTTCTTCAGTAAATATTGGAACTCACCCGCCCCATCCGTGTTGATATATATATTTTTTCTATAAAATTGTGGCATAATGTCCTTAAACAGTCAAGATGTTTTGCTCTTTGAGGTTATAATGTGTTACTTATGGCATATGTTTTCCTTACATTGTGCGAATTCAGCGCTTCATCTAGAAATAGCGGAAGTGGCCATATCATAGTAAATAGCAAAGAGTTTTTTTGGACTTCCAGACTTTATATTTATTACCTATATTTTGCAATTAAAATGGGAAGGGAAGTCACCTCCAGACTGGAATACCCCTTTACGATGCATGTCATGACATTTGATAAGGCGGCAGCCTGGTGCCCCTCATTTTTTAGGCCATCGCTTTGCGTTGGTTTCCTCACCCACCTCTCCCCTTTTAAACTGTTTTTTTATGGTGGGCTGTTTTTTCGAAAGGCTTAACTGTTAGTTTCGGCACACCACAAACATCTTACTTTTCTATCATTTTATGTATAACAGTTAATGTCCCCTACCACAACAAATAATGTTTACTAAACTCACAATAAAAGATTGTTTTGGATTTTTCTAAGGCTTTATAGCCGGAGGAGAAATTAAATATAGGCTCCACTATCCAATGAAAAAGGCAAGGAATAAACTCTCAATATAATTTGCAAACTGAAAAAAAAGAAAACTACAACATCTTGCTCCAAGGCCTTATAATCTGTTATCGTTCTGCTGTATGCAGCTATGCCGTATATTGTTTCACGGTTAATTGTTTTCCAACAACGGTCTAACACATATGCCCAGGACTCTAATTGAAGGCAATAAAAATGAATAGGGAATTGACAATAGAGATTCTTTGCTTTTCTCAAACTTGATCAATGTTTTATTTTATTCAACAGTGCTCTTTGTATCGTTAATTAGTTTTCAATTATTGCTAATGTTAAGCAATTCTTTTTTTGGAATTGAACATTCATTTTATATCCCTTTTAATTCTCTACACAATGAGATTTCAGTTTACATTGTTTGTTGTTTTTCTAGCTAATGTGCTTCCACTAAAAGTACATACAAGTGCCTTAAATAACTATATACAAAAAAAGAAATGTCAAAAGTAGAGAGTATCCGCTTATTTACTTATAACTCCTTATTATTAAGGAGAGCTGAGCAAAGTGAGTGGTTTTATTGCCTTAAGGATGTCAGAGCATTATGTGAGTCGTAATCCTCTGGCTGGGGGTCTTCCTTTTTAATCTTCCACTGAGTTAAGCTTGTGTCTCTCTCCTCTCTTTTTGCTGTTTCTCTCACATCCCTGGTTTCCTTTCTCTCTCCTTTTCTTTCTCTCTCCTCCTCACATCACCCACCACAGAGAAATAATCTAATAGGAGAAGTTGGGGAATGTGCTGCAGCCTGGGGGAAGTTAAATGACTGTATTTCTAATATCTTGTGAAAATTTTCTTCTTATCCCTCCCTCTGTTAATTAATTACATGCCACCATGCATCTCACGGGCACGCTGTGATAAGAATGCTTAGCGTAGAAATAAAACACACACATTCACCAGCTTTAAAGATCTGTAGAAGCTTGTTTGAAGGTGGCAGAGTGTGTGAAGACAGGAAAATTAGGGTGCACGGGTTAGTAGGGAGTGCAAAGAAGTGCCTAATTCAGTGATAAGCAGCAGTATCATATCCAGGATAAATTAACTAGGACCTATATTAGGTGTCATGTTTAACTCCTTATAGCCCTTGGTTTTCTGCATCATAAACAGTACATATTCTCTTGTAGAATGGTTATTGTACAGAAGGGATGTATGTTGTGAGCAGAACAATTGTTGAATTAGCAGAGGGGAATAATTGGATTGCTTCCATGGGGTGCATAAACATCTATTCTTATCCTTATTCTTAATTGGGTTATTTTGTACTAACAATATTCGTGGCATTATAGCAGTTGAGTGTGTCCTAGTATCCCAAAGGGACAATGTGGTTTAGCACTGCTGGTAGTATAGTGAAAGGTAGTTAGTAGATATGTACCTCCAATGCTCTCCTTTTAACTGCTTCTTTAATAACCTTTCTTGTCCTGATATGTTAAATGAGTGCTTCTTTAGGGCCATTTGATGGAGCCAAGATGATATCAGAGGCACTAATGCCGTTATTTACTTAGATAAAAGAATATATATATATATATAGATTTTATTGTTCATTCTCGGGTCCTCTACCAGAGGCCTGGGAGTTTGAGGGTTCTGCGCAGTATCTTAGCTGTTCCTAGAACTGCACACTTCTGGACATATATATATATATATATATATATGTGTTTTTTACATCTACATCACTGGACTAATACGGCTATAATCTCTCTCTCTCTTTATATACATATATCCCTCTCTCTCTCTATATATATATATCTATATCTATCTATATATAGAGAGAGAGAGACAGAGAGAGAAACAAATAGAGATTGTAGCCGTATTAGTCCAGTGATGTAGATGTAAAAAACAGACATCTGTTTTCTACAGATAGAGAGATAGAGAGAGATATATATCTATATATGGACACATACCAAATAAGTTGTGGAGGGGAAAAATTGTGGATGAAAATCCCTTCCACCTGAAATAAGTGGATAGTTAATGCAATGTTAAACACAAATACAAACACCAGGCAAGCCATAAGACTTGCTTTTACCACAGAAATCTCACTTTAACAGTGCTCTCCCTACTGCAAGGGATTCTGGGTAGGCATATGCAAATTAGCTTAACAAAGAACCCAATTTTTGCCTCATAACTCCACTTTATATAATTATGAGGCAAAAATGTGGTTCTTTGTTGAACTCATTTGCATACTCCTACCCAGAATCCCTTGCAGTAGTGAGAGCACTGTTAAAGTGAGATTTCTGTGGTAATAGCAAGTCTTATGGCTTGCCTGGTGTGTGCATTTGTGTTTAACATAGTAGCTATATATATATATATACAGGGAGTGCAGAATTATTAGGCAAATTAGTATTTTGACCACATCATCCTCTTTATGCATGTTGTCTTACTCCAAGCTGTATAGGCTCGAAAGCCTACTACCAATTAAGCATATTAGGTGATGTGCATCTCTGTAATGAGAAGGGGTGTGGTCTAATGACATCAACACCCTATATCAGGTGTGCATAATTATTAGGCAACTTCCTTTCCTTTGGCAAAATGGGTCAAAAGAAGGACTTGACAGGCTCAGAAAAGTCAAAAATAGTGAGATATCTTGCAGAGGGATGCAGCACTCTTAAAATTGCAAAGCTTCTGAAGCGTGATCATCGAACAATCAAGCGTTTCATTCAAAATAGTCAACAGGGTCGCAAGAAGCGTGTGGAAAAACCAAGGCGCAAAATAACTGCCCATGAACTGAGAAAAGTCAAGCGTGCAGCTGCCACGATGCCACTTGCCACCAGTTTGGCCATATTTCAGAGCTGCAACATCACTGGAGTGCCCAAAAGCACAAGGTGTGCAATACTCAGAGACATGGCCAAGGTAAGAAAGGCTGAAAGACGACCACCACTGAACAAGACACACAAGCTGAAACGTCAAGACTGGGCCAAGAAATATCTCAAGACTGATTTTTCTAAGGTTTTATGGACTGATGAAATGAGAGTGAGTCTTGATGGGCCAGATGGATGGGCCCGTGGCTGGATTGGTAAAGGTCAGAGAGCTCCAGTCCGACTCAGACGCCAGCAAGGTGGAGGTGGAGTACTGGTTTGGGCTGGTATCATCAAAGATGAGCTTGTGGGGCCTTTTCGGGTTGAGGATGGAGTCAAGCTCAACTCCCAGTCCTACTGCCAGTTCCTGGAAGACACCTTCTTCAAGCAGTGGTACAGGAAGAAGTCTGCATCCTTCAAGAAAAACATGATTTTCATGCAGGACAATGCTCCATCACACGCGTCCAAGTACTCCACAGCGTGGCTGGCAAGAAAGGGTATAAAAGAAGAAAATCTTATGACATGGCCTCCTTGTTCACCTGATCTGAACCCCATTGAGAACCTGTGGTCCATCATCAAATGTGAGATTTACAAGGAGGGAAAACAGTACACCTCTCTGAACAGTGTCTGGGAGGCTGTGGTTGCTGCTGCACGCAATGTTGATGGTGAACAGATCAAAACACTGACAGAATCCATGGATGGCAGGCTTTTGAGTGTCCTTGCAAAGAAAGGTGGCTATATTGGTCACTGATTTGTTTTTGTTTTGTTTTTGAATGTCAGAAATGTATATTTGTGAATGTTGAGATGTTATATTGGTTTCACTGGTAATAATAAATAATTGAAATGGGTATATATTTGTTTTTTGTTAAGTTGCCTAATAATTATGCACAGTAATAGTCACCTGCACACACAGATATCCCCCTAACATAGCTATAACTAAAAACAAACTAAAAACTACTTCCAAAAATATTCAGCTTTGATATTAATGAGTTTTTTGGGTTCATTGAGAACATGGTTGTTGTTCAATAATAAAATTAATCCTCAAAAATACAACTTGCCTAATAATTCTGCACTCCCTGTATAAATATAAAGGAAAGTGTATATATATATAAAGGAAAGTAAGAACATTTTTAAAACGATGCATCCTTCCCTGTTCTCTCTCTTGCATTCTAAGGGCTCCAAGAAAAGAAAATGTTGGCTCCTCCAACACAACTGTCAAAATAAGATGTACCCAGCAAAATTAGATGTGACTGAAGGGCCACATTACCTAAGTGGGGCTGAACTGAAAACTGACTTGATGTTGAAAAATAGTACTTCACATAAAAGCAAATGCTCTTGTCCTATCTGCTCGGACTTCATTCAGAAAGTAAGGTCACTGCCATATTTCATAGCAGAAAAGGGAAAGAGACTACCACGTTCGAGCAGATGACACCCGTACTTACACGTTGCCAAGGAAACTGTCATATGGCTTTTTTATCACCTCTGGCTGAGTCACCGAAGCACCGGAGGAGGAAGAACAGTGTGACAGGACAGAGGAAAAGGGGGGCTAGGAAATTGATGGTGGGACCAAGGATAGACAATATAGCCAAAGCAGAAACATTTGTGGGTATGAGTAAGAATAGTATAGGAGAAAAACAGCTTCATAGGTGTTAAAATAATACTATAGCTGTGTGGTACGCATATGTGGAATAATATTGTTACCATGGAAACAGGCAGCATCTCAGGTACGATAACAACATTACAAAACATTTTATTTTTTGAAATATCAGTATTTTCTCATCTCCTAGGATGCCGTCTCTGTACTTTTCTTTTCTGTCACTGTGATTAGGGGAGCACATTAAAATGCCAAGCATTTTGCATCATCTCATCTGCTCAGGTTAATTGTTTTCCAGCTTGTAGTGAAGGGGTTATATGATGGAGCATTTTAAATAGACTATGGAAAAACAAACGCATTGTAACAGCTATTGATGAAGTGACAATGTGCATACTCTTAAAGTAGGCCCTATTTTCATAACAAATTATGAAAACAAATTGAAGATTATGCTTGCTGTAGTGTACTAATAATCTTAATGTTAAAACAGGAGATGAGTATTTTGCATTAAACTCTCTTTACTAGCTCCACAGCAGCAAAGAAACACACATAGGATAAAGAACAAATCAAATTGTAGCAAGGTGTATATGAGGCATAGTGACCTAAGCGCCTCCTCTTTCTTAAAACGACATCAACAAATCTAGAATACAATAAACAACAAATAGCTGGAACATCTGGAATCACTTTCGAGCAGCGCAACAACCGTCAGCAATGTGTCATAGGTTAGACTCTAGTTCGAAAATAATGACGCAACATGTAAACCAAGTAATCATATATAAACTAGATTGAAATCACAAAGAAATATTAATATAAATAAGAAATATATTTAAGCAACTGATCAACATAACAAATTAATAATACATATATATATATAGGAAACAAATAATTAATAATAAGAGTTAAATCATGACTGCAAGGAAATCCAACAACGAAAGACTGGCAAATTAAACGAAACAGAAAAAAGGTCTAGAGCAAGGATAGGAGAAACGAAGACACAACAAAGATGAACTAAGAAAGGGACCAAATAGTAAACAAAGGGACGGGGAACACTGATCAGGGCCGGACTGGGAATAAAAAGCAGCCCTGGAATTTTTTTACACCAGCCCTAACATTAATTGTGCCAACTGTGACAGATATACATGTGGAAAAACACAAAGGATTGAAAATTATTTACCCAACGTTTCATCCCAAACTTGAATCGTCATTGACTGATAGCTGCTGCATGTCTAATTTAAATTAATCTTAATTTGTTTAGTCCTCAATCCTATGAGTGCACTCTGCGTTGGATATAGTTTGATACCAGGGAATGAAAGACTGAGAGAAGGGCAGGGTTATCGACTAAACTAATAATTTTTGTGAATAAATGTAAAAAATTAGGCTATAATATTCAAGCTGTCACTATGGCGAAGTTTGGATTTTTCAAATCCGCTATTTTGGTCTAAATTACGCAATTTAGATTTTCACTTTCTAAAATGAGAAATTTAGTGAATAACCCTTTGAAAAATGTAAAACCCTTGTTACATTTATATATGTGTGTAATCTCCAAATGTGTATTATGTATGCATATGTCTATTAACATATGTGTATCATACTGATGTTTGTGTGTATATGTATATGTGTGTGTATATATATATATATATATATATATATATTATAACCATAATAATTTATAAGATTACGTGTGTGTGTGTGTTTTACAAATTAGTTTGGAATCTAGCAGCCAGCTAGAAAAGAGAAATCAACGTCAAAAACACAATTCTTAAAGGGACACTATAATCACCAGAACCACTACAACTTAATGTAGTTGCTCTGAAGTCTATATCCTGACCCTGAACGCTTTTAAATGTAAACACTGACTTTTCAGACAAAAAGCAGTGTTTACATTGCTGCCTGGTGACACCTCTAGCGACAGTCACTCAGACGGCCTCTAGAGGTGCTTCCTGGGTCAGTGCTTCACACTGTGCAGCCCTTACGTTAATGTTCCCTATACAGATGCATTGATTCAATGCATCTCTATGAGAAGGTAAATTGTCGCAGTGGCATTTTGCCGTGCATGCGCAATAGTATCCCAATGCTTTGCTATGAGGAAGCATTGGATTGGCTGAGATCGTCAAGATTGATAATCTCAGCCATGGAGGTGGGGCCAGCCACAGTGTGGAAAAAAGGTGAGTAAAAAAACAAACAAAACCCTTTCCCATGTGATTGGAGGGAACACACACACTTACTGACCAACTCAGACTCACTCACAGACAGACACAGAGACATACACTCAGACTAACACTCCGACAGACACACACTCACAGACATACTCACAAACACACACACTCACTCACAAGTAATTACTCTTTCATTTAAATTTAAATTTAGAGAGGTGAAGAGAATATGCTTTCCCTGGGGTCCAGTAGCACTGCTGTCATCTCCCTACTCGGTTTCCTCTCACGCACTGTTTAGTGAGCCGGGGGCCAGAATGACATCATAACCCAGCTCCGTGAATCACTGCAAGCTGCGCAAGGGAGCAGAGCAGGGAGATTACAGCTCCTTCGCCGTGGCACTAAGTCAGCCGCCTGCCTCCCTCTGCTCTGCATTACCTGGCTGCTCCCCTCCGTCAGCTGCCCACCTTTTCTATCACAGCTCTCCATGGGCCAGCCACCCCTCTCCCTCCCTCTGCAATAAATGAGCTGGCCGCCCCCAGCAGCCTGCCTGCCTCAGTCCGCAGTGATCCCAAGGCCTGCCTCTGCTCTCAGGCAGCCGATCACCGTGGGGGCTGAACATATATATATTTTGATATAATACTCATATATTAATATACATTTGTGCAAATATATAGATGCATAATACTCCAACAAATCACATAGATAAAGCAAAACTATATAAAACTATATATAACTTTTTTTAGATTCAATTTATTTTAAATTAAAAAAAAAAACATAGACAGACACATGGATTTTTCATTAATAAATACTACAGGCGTGTAGTCACTGATGCCCATACATACTGACATGTACTCATCAACAGACACTGGCACACAAACTAATGCTGCATCCCATACAAACACTGGCACACAATCACTAATGCATACAAACTCCCTGATATACACACACATTGATCCATACTGACACATTGATCCATACTGACACACACGCACATTGATCCATACTGACACATTGATCCATACTGACACACACACACGCACATTGATCCATACTGACACATTGATCCACACTGACACACACGCACATTGATCCATACTGACACATTGATCCATACTGACACACACACACACACACACACACACATTGATCTATACTGACACATTGATCCATACTGACACACACACATTGATCCATACTGACACATTGATCCATAATGACAAACACACATTGAGCAATACTGACACATTGATCCATACTGACACACACATACACATTGATCCATACTGACACATTGATCCATACTGACACACACACACATTGATCCATACTGACACACACACATTGATCCACACTGACACATTGATCCATACTGACACACACTACAAAAATACACACCAAACACACTCACAACTACATCCTCAAATATAAACACTCTAAGAATCAGTACAATTAATATGAAATGCCTGGGTGCCTCTGCTCACAGAGCCTACCTTGCTCCTTCCCAGCAGCTACCCTCCAGCTCTCTCACAGGGCCCCCTGCCTGACAGCATTTTACACACAGGAAGCAAGACTTCGGAAGACCCGTGTGGGCTGCCCTGCTCTGTCTGATTGCCGGGTCGCATGCTTCCTGTGTGTGCAGGCTGTCAGGCAGGGACAGAGACTGCCACCCTCCCTGCATTTAATCCAGGCTCCTGCCGGGCTGTCTGCTCTCTATGTCTCACTCGCGAGCAGCATTGAAAGTTCTATTTCCAGCACCTGCTACTCGCGAGTGGATAAAGGAAAGCCTCTTCTAGAGGTAAGAGGAGACCTGTGCTCCCCAGTACCCCCAATGTGTGTGTGTACTGGGTGGGGAGAGGAGGGGCTGGTGCACTGTGCGGCCCCAAGTGCCACGGCCCACCAGGAAATTTCCCAGTATCCCGGTGGGCCAGTCCGGCCCTGACACTGATTGAGAAAATACTCGCCTGCTGTCATTATTAAAACTAAGATTATTAGTAAACTAAAGCTGGCATAATCTTTAATTTGAGAACATGACAGGAGGCTTTACATTTTGCACTTTTAACGCTGATAAAGTAGAGAAAAAGCAGCATTAGAAGCTGGACAGAAAGTTTGTAACTTCCTCTCCCAAGACCAGTCCGCCGAATGCAAGAAATCCGTGAGTGACGCACCCACACAAAAAGCCGCCGAAGCTGCCACACCCAAAATCTAATGCATGCTGAATGAGGTGTCCACAGCCATAAGGTACAAAATCCAACTAATCCACCTAGCAAGTGTAGTGACCAACATGGGGTTATATGGTCTAACGAAACACACAAGCAACTGTACAAAATCGGAAGTCTGCAACTGAGAGGTAACCTTGATGTAACAACGCAAGGCTGACACGACACACAACTGCCGATCAGCACAAAAAAAAAAAAAAATCTGACTTAGTTTAACGAGAAACATGAAAGGTCATGCCATCAGGAAAGAGCATTCACATCGAACGCCCAAATGTCTGAAAACCCGTCAGAAGGTTAACGTTAATTTGGCTGACAGCTAGCAAAGCAAAAGCCTGTTGTTGGGTGGCTAATCCTGCAAAAAACAGAGGACAACACCAACGTCCCAAAGATGTGAGTATTTTGGGCCTGGGAGGGGGTTGGAAGCAAATACCCCCAAGCAAACAACAAACAACGGGATCCTTGCACACTAGAGCCTCCCGAATCAGAATGTGAGCCGCCAAAATAGCAGAACAAACAACGTTACTAGATCGATATGACCAGTACAAAAAGAAAAGGGATGATAGAAAATTCTGAACCAAGGATACAGGTTGTAACAGATCACTTGGCACCCCGACTGGGCACCTCCATTGACGGACGCTTCCTAGCTGACGCCGAGGACCATAAGCACCGCACCGGGCACCGGACACCACAACCACCGCAGACTCCACAATCACTGTAGCTTAACTGGAGTCTCCCCATCTTCCTTCCACCCGGGATCAACCTCTGACATCCAGGACCGTGTGGGAATGACCTCTCCTCCAGGAGAGCGTGTCAGGAACAGCTCTTAAAAGAGCTAAGTGATTAGAGCTCAGGGGAGTATACAAAGTATAGCAATCCCCAGTGTGAATAAAGCAGTTCCCTACAATAACGAGACGAGGCTACGTATTAGGGGTTAAGCGGGTTTATTGTTTCTTTTATACAAGTTTTCCCACAAAGTTACCACCCAAGTGGACCTTGTGGAGCACAGGACACAAAGTTACAAAGCCAATCAAAACACTCTTGTACAGTTAGGCACTCCCAGATAATGTACACAAACCCTCCCCTCTGCCTGTGATACAATTACCAAACACAATGGACTAACTCAATTACCCACCCTGCAGAAAACACACATTTTTCACAAAACACAGAAAACACCCCAAAACACCACACATCCTCACAAATATACATACATTATACATGTATAATATACATACATTATACATCCCTGGATAGCCCTGATCTGGGTGAACAACATATCCAAAAATCACCCAGATCAGAGTAGGGGTTCAAAAGTTTTATGGAAGTCACATTTGACTGACCGCAAGCATGGTTTTCATGCCCAAAATAGTTCCACACATTTAGGCTGTGCGGCCCGTCTATCTTTTTCTCTTGGATCTGAGCGCTCAATATGTCCAATGTTAAAAGTGCACTATAGTACAAATAAGGGTGGGGTCAGAAAATAGCAAGGGCTGATGGGAGATTGAGGAGGGACAAGGGCTGGCAATCAGGCCCCTACAAAAGCCAGGGGCGAAGGGTACTTCGTCACACAGGTGTAGTAAATGGATCGAGGTTCTGTTCCACGCACCAAGCAGCCCAGGAAGACCAAGCAGAGAAGTAGCAATGTCTTGTCCCTGGGACCCAGGAATCCCATAGGAGACCTCTAGCAGACTGGCATAGTTTGCTGATCGACCAGGAACCCTGGAAAGAGTCCAAGCCACCAGGGGTAGATGATCATCCATTAGCAAAAGGTGAGAGTTACCTTTCGGATCCGTGATGAGAGTTGGGTAAGATGGTAAAAAGACGGGATCCTCGCATGACAAGTCAAG
>OW240912.1:203005195-203021784 GCA_933207985.1 Pelobates cultripes | reverse complement strand
CCATAGGACCCGTGGACTGGCCAATTCAGCATTAAGGCAGCCCCCGGCTTGCTCTTTGGGTCTGGCAGCCAGCTGAAGAATTCCGCCATCTGATGTTGTTGTGGGAAGCGAAAAGGACCAACCAAAAGAGGCCTTTCAGGGACACAATGCCAGGAAACACTTGGGGATCTAGCATCTAGTTACTGCTGTCCCTCCATTGGCGAGAGAACCAGAGCGCTGTGAGGTTGGTGTCCAGCAGCAGATATTCTGTCCTCAGGAAAATGTGAGGAAGGCAAAAGTTGAATATCTCCTTCATAATGTTCGACAGTAGGTGAGTACGGGCACCTGCCAGGCGATTGATATAATGGACAGCTGACACGTTGTCCATCCTCAGCATCCATCCATGCCAGACTGTGTATGGCAAAGGTTCCTGCAAGGAGTTCCAGACAATTTATGTGAAGGGAGAGTTCCTGAGCCATCCATACACCTCCTGTGGATACTCCATCGCTGGTTGCTCCCCAGCCCCACAAGTTGGCGTCCGACTCCAGAACAAAATCTGGTCTGTTGCAGTACATAGCCTGAATGTTCCAGGCCTGCATGATGTCCAGCAGCCACTGTAGTTCTTCTTAGACTTCATCTGTCACCGGCACAGGTTGATCGCAGGTTGGTTTCTGAAGAAGGAACCTGGCTTTGAGGCACTGTATAATCCGGTAGTGCAGGGAATATGGCCTTAATGGAAAAGGAGAGGAGCCCCACAACCATAGCGGGATGGAGTTGCAATGCAGAACCTTGCGAATTTCTTTGCAAATAGACAATATCTTTGAGTGCATGAAGTGTAGTCGAATCCTAGAAATTGGATTGTTTGGGAACTGACTACCAATTTCGATCCATCCACTATGAAACCCAATGATTCCAGATGTTCCACAGTAAAACTAGTGGGTTGGACTCCTCTCGGAACAGAATAGGAGGATATCATCCAGGTAGAATGCAGTCAAACACTGTGAAAACACTAAAATTAAATAGAAACAATGAACAAGGTAGAATAATGGGGAAAAGCCCAAAACTCTGACCTGTCTGCTAATGGAGCAGCAAAGAAAAAGGAGGTGGTTAGGTCACTATGCTTCATATACACCTTACTACTAATAAACCATTAGCAAAAGGTAACATAGGTACAGCTATAGCATAGCACTTGTGCCCTAGAATAAGAGTCATATGATATTTAAACATCTGAGGAGTAAAAGTGAGAGTGATATGCCAGTTTAAAATTTTCTCTAGATCAGTGGTTTCCAGATATTGACTTCAGGGCTGTAATAGCTGGATGCAGTCTTTATACTTCTGTGTTTTATTTATTTATTATCAGTGTAATAAATGATATTTTAATCTTGCAATTAATAAAAATGGATATACTTTGTGTTGAAGTATGCATTTCTCTCCAGGAAAGCTTCAATATATGTGGACAGGACCATTCAACGAATGCTAGACCGGAATCCACTGGTCTTTTTGACACATTTGATTCTTGTTAATATAAAGAAAATTGGCTTATTAATATGTGTCCTTTTCTTTTTGGTGGTCTGAGTCACTGGTAGATGTGAGGGCAGAATATGTTTTTGGCTGTCTTTTAATTTCCCATGAATATAGCTAATGCTGACATATTGATGGCTATGTCAGATAGCACTAACCAAATCAATAAAATCTCTATAACACACAGGGGATAAGCCTGATGCATGGAACTCCCCATTAATGGGAAGGTTAAATGCAATTATACATTTTCTAATCCCAATCACCATTAATTATTATTTTATTGGCATAGGATAGCCATAGGATGTTTCATTTGTGTAGCCAAATCTATTTTTGACTAGTATTATGCAGAAATAATTGCTGTCATTTAAGAGAACAAGAATTATGCGTACGTCTGCATTAAAGGGATGTGGGTGAATTTATTACAAGGTTAAACAATAGGAAAAAAGATAAATAAATATATAAATAATAATCATAATATCCTGACTTTTTGTTCTGATGGTCAGCAAATTACCTAGTTTGCATATGAGAACTGTACTATTGTATGCCACTGACCCAAGTAATATGAAGGCAATTAAAGTGTTTATTGATGTGTAGTCTTGTGCACTTACCTATATGCAGATGCACAGTGCCAGCTTTAGTGCATGTGTGGCAAGTGCAGGTTAAGGGCCCCAGCCAGAGCAAGGCCATAGAAGGCCTAACACTGGGTCCACACATTAAAATGAATGTGATTGTGTGTGTGGGCTGTCTGACTGTGGTTTTGTGTGAGGGCTGGCTGACTGTGATTGTGAGGCAGGTCCCGGAAGGGAGACTTCGACACAGAAAGAAGGAATGCCAGAAAGAGCTAGGGAGGAAGAACAAGAGAGGTTAAGTAAGAGACAGAGAGGGAAGGAGAAAGACAGAGAGATACACACAGAGCAATAGATGGAGAGCCAGAGGAGACAGAGCTGGGGAGAGAGAGGCAGGGGCAGAGAAAGACAATGGAAGAGAGCTAGACAGGTAATTTAAGAGAGAGACAGAGAGGAAGAGAGAGAGAGAGAAAGAGAGACAATAGAAGGAAGAGAGACAGAGAGAGTCACCCAGAGAGCAGAGCCAGAGACAACATAAAGGCAGAGAGAAAGAGAGCATCACAGAAAGAAGTAAAGCCAAAAAGAGACCAGGGGTGGATCCAGAACCCAATCTCAGGAGGGGTACATGGTTATTTATAGAAAGAAAAAAATACTATAGTACTATAGCACCCTCCAGAGTAAGTAGTCAAACCATTTAAGAACAGTTTGACAACTTACCTGGGGGTCTGTGTGGGTAGGTGTTATGGCCTGTAGTAGTGGACAGGGGCAGACGTGTGGTGCAATGTGTGAGGGGTGTAGTATGTGTGCGTGAGAGGTACAGTGTGTGAGAGGGATACATTGTGTGTGTATGTGGGGTGTACTGTGTGTGAAGAATACAGTTTGTTTGTGTTTATGAATGGTGTAGTGTGTGAGAGGTGCAGTGTGTGCATGTTTGGGGCAGTGTGTGTGTGTGTGTGGGGTGCAGTGTGTGTGAGGGGTGCACTGAGTGTATGGGGCAGTGTGTATGTGTGACGGGTGCAGTGTGTGTATGGGAGGGCAGTTTTTGTGAGTGAGGGGTACAGAGTGTGGAGGAGTGCAGTGTGTGAGGGGAGCAGTGTGTGTGTGTGTGAGAGGTGCAATGAGTGTATGGGAGGGCAGTGTGTGTGAGTGAGGGGTGCAGTGAGTGTATATGAGGGCAGTGTATGTGAGGGGTGCAGTGTGTGTGAGGGGTGCAATGAGTGTATGGTATGGGAGGTCAATGTGAGGGGGGGTGCTGTGTGTGTTTGGGGGGCAGTGAGTGTGTGTGTGTGTGTTTGAGGGGACAGTGAGGAGTGCTGTCTGTGAGTGAGTATTGTGTTTTGGGACGTCGGGCATTTCGCAATTCCTGGTGGTCAGGTGGGAGTGAACTCTAGCCTGCAGATCCTGCGGCTAGAGTGTACTATTGCGAGATTCGGAGTGTTGCAGGCTGAGCTCCCCTGGGTCCTCTTTCCCCTGCCGGCTGCCAGCAATTTGCCAGTGGGCCGGAGGGATGATCTCTGTTTGCAATGAACAAATTAAACAAAAGTAATTGAAATAGCTCAACACAATGAATGCTTGAAGTTGTTCCCCCAAATTCAAACTGCAAATGCAACTTATGACTTCTCCAGTCTCAAAATTATTCAACCCCCTTCATTGAATCCCTCACAACTGCACAAATATGCAAACCAGGTGTTATCTCAAGCACAATTGATGCAACTAATCAAGGGCTTCATTAGATGTACAGGTGTGCTTGAGCCGGGATGCTTGATATGCCTGAACTGGCTAGGGTTTACGGCTTGTCACTTTTGACTGCATGTTAGAAATATGGCTAATTCAAAAGAATGGTCAACAAAGTTAAGAGAAGAGATCATTGCCTTCCAAAACAAGGAAGGGATACATAAAGATAGCAGAGGCACTGAATGTTCCTAGAGACACGTTGGAAGCATAGTTCACAAGTTTAAAGGTGAAGGGGGGCGGGGCCTGACTGCCGAGCTGGCTGGACATGGGTCACCTGAGCTCCTCTATGAATCCCCAATATCTAGCTCAAAACAACCTTAGCTCTCCTGAATAACCGTACAGCAGCTATAAGAAGGCGAGGGGGAACCTAAACACAACTTTCAGAGTGAATACCGACCCCCGTCCTGCCGGCGAGGATGATTGCTGGACGGCTGGGATTGCGGCCTTTCGTGAGGCTCTGGCCTCCGGTCTCCCGTGCTTAGTCCGGCAGGACCTCCCACACTCTTAGTGAGGGCCCCGTTCACCCCCCCCCCTGTGGGCTGGGGGGGTTATCCCGGACCCCACCGGGGAAGCAGCGACCACCTATGAAGCCTGAGCGACAAACTGAGCAACTAGGGACTGCATGGCAAAAAACTAAATGGCTGCCGCATCCATCACCAGCGGGAGAACAAGCAGCGGGGGAATACTGCAAGTCGAAAAAGCTCTAAATGTTGGATACGCAAATCCAACAATTAAGCATATACTGGAAATATGATAATAGATGTTTGAATAAGTAATGAGTAATCAAATTAATGATCCCAACATAAGCTGTAAAGAACACTTTGCCTACAGTTAAGCATGGTGGTGGCCTGCACCGTGTGGAAGGCAAGATGGATTAATTTAAGTATCAGAAAATCGTAGGAGAAAATGTCATGCAGTCTGTGAGGTAGCTGAAGCTTGGGCCTTCCAACAAGACAATGATCCCAAGCATACCCCAAATTCCACTAAGGCTTGGTTACAGGAGAAATCCTGGAAAATCCTACAGTGGCCATTACAGTCACCTGACTAGAAAATCTCTGGTGGGATTTGAAGAGAATGCAAACACAAGTATACTGAACTAGAGGCCATTACTCATGAGCAGTGAGCTAAGATTCCTCAGCAATGCTGCCAGAAGCTGGTGCCTGGCTATGCATCTCGATGGAAGCAGGTCATAACAGCAAAAGTGTGCTCTACTAAGTACTAAAGATGTTTGCCATAAAGGGGTTGAATAATTTTGAGACTGGAGAAGTCATTAAAAGTTGCATTTTCAGTTGGATTTGAGAAGACCACTTGAAGCATTTGTTGTGTTTACCTATTTCAATTGCCTTTGTTTTATGTGTTCATTGTAAATAGTCTGTACATTTTGACACTAAACCTGATTTCCAATTGCCGTGCAATACATTATTGAGGGATTCCTGCTCTATTTCCAGTGATGAGATTCCAGGTAAGAAATGGATTAACTTCTTACATTAGGGAGACACCATGGCACATAGCACAAAGAGTGCTGTAGTGGCTATGGTGGTTGGAATGTCTCTTTAATTTGACATAATAAATATTTTATTTTTACAAAATAATATTTTTATCTTAAACGTAGGAAATGTTTTTTCTTTGTTTTTTTTTTATCATGAAGCCATTTAACATGAATGTTAAGGTAAGGAATCTTTAAGACAAAAAGAAAGTGCACAAGAAATATGAAACCAAAACTACTATCAGTAAATAGATATAATAAATAGCTGCTATGACATCAAACACCAACAATCTGCATACAAAAATTTGTGAAATACAAACGCTCAACACTCTTGTGAGAGATCCCCTTAACCCTCATGTAAAGCAGTAAAACACAAAAACACACAGTGAGTGGAGCTTAATATATACCTGAAATGAAGTAACATATAATAAATGGGAATCTGTAGGAAAAGAGCAGAAATACACTAATATGGCAGATTGTCTCGTAATATACACAGTGTCTCCCAGCATTTTAAAACCTACCACAACCAAAACCATCAAGGTATCTTGTTTTGTGCACTTAAATTAGTAAAAAAATAAAATAAAATAAAAAGATTAGAGACTTTAATAAGAAAATTGGCATAGAAGAGATGAAATGCATTTATAATTTTAATACACTTATCCCTCATGGTCTATATCAGGATTTTGAACTATGCCATTTTTTTAATTGATGGAATGTCCTCCCAGCCTCCTTTTATTCACTTTGAAGTTGTATTCACTTCTCACTTCAGTTTGGAGTTGAGTTCCATTTTTTTATGAGAATTGCATATACAATAATGTCTATTTTTAAAGATGATATTTTTTTTACTAATACAACTTTTTAAGAAATTTTAGTAATTACCTTCTAATTGTCTCTCTTTTTAAAAAACAAATTAGATTTTTTTATGGCAAGACATTTTTATGGCAAGAACAAATTAAGCCATTACATCCTCATTAACTTTATATTAAATATATACATTTCAGTTGTTATTTTTCTGTTTTATACTTGTTATAAGATAAATTAATTATATCTTTATAAGATTTTTCCTATTGAAAAGCGTATTTACTCACACATATTATTTCCCATATCCCCTCCTCTTATGCATCTAAATCCTCTTATGACATATGAACTGCTACTGAGAAGTGGACGCAAATGTGTTCCAGCGTGAGAATAAAACGCAAGAGACTACCTCCCAGCTCTATGGAGAGTAGCAAGTGAAGAAAGAGGAAGTGATGAAACCAGTGGAACGCAAGGTGCGTTCCATGAAGAAGGAGGAAATGACGCGGTGGAAGGGAGCGTTCCGGTAAACAACGTGAACAACCACAGATACTGATAATTTTTTTATGTTATGTTAGAAACATAGAAACAAAGAATGTGACGGCAGATAAAAACCATTCGGCCCATCTAGTCTGCCCAATTTTCTAAATACTTTTATTAATCCCTGGCCTTATCTTATAGTTAGGATAGCCTTATGCCTATCCCACACATGCTTAAACTCCTTTACTGTGTTAGCCTGTACCACTTCAGCTGGAAGGCTATTCCATGCATCCACTACCCTCTCAGTAAAGTAATACTTCCTGATATTATTTTTAAACCTTTGCCCCTCTAATTTAAGACTCTTGTTGTGGTAGTTTTTCTTCTTTTTAACCCCTTAAGGACACAGCTTCAGAAGCTTGACTTACGCTTAATGACACAAGCAATTTTTGCATTTTCTTGCTGTTTGCGTTCAACTGCAATTTGCATCTCTCTCATTTATTGCACCGACACATATTATATACTGTTTTTTAAAGGACAGAAAGGGCTTTAATTTGATATAACATATATATATATAAATGCTTACTTATTATAAAAAAAATACAGAAAAATGCAAAAAAAATGAAAAACATTGTTTTTTTTTACAGTTTTTGCAATAATAATGTGTGCATAATTAGTGCAGGTTAAGGAAAGTAATTAAAAATAAATTTATTTATTTGTTCTGATTTACAGAATATATAATGTGTCTGGGATTTAAAGTTTTTTTTGGTAGTTACAGGTCACAAAGCACAAGGAGTAAAATAAACTTTTAATGTGGAGCGATTTTAGAATTTGGTATGTTTGTCTTGTAAGCTTAATAGCCATAAAAGAAAACAAAATTGCCACACAAAAGTATATATTTATATAAAGTAGACATCACGGGCTATTTACCTAAGGTTGTTTTGACACTTTCTACGTAGCCATTTCACCGCCAACCTCTGCTAAATATTGGAGTAAAATTGTGTTCTTTTTGGTTTTTGGCACACAAACTTATAACAGAGAAATTCTCGTGTATATTTTGTAAAGTTGGTGTGTGCTATTCCTGTACAAAGTTTTATTTTGTGTTCAGTTACATCTGCTGAGTAAAATGACACCCCCATTGTATGTCTTTTGCACTATTTCGTGAAGTTACAGTGCCATACAGGATACCTGTCCTTTTCAGTATTCACAGTAGAATTTTGAGAGATGGATTTAATGAGCCTTAGCTTCCATTTTGGGGTATTATAACAGTTTGGCTGTTCAAAAAAACCCCACAAAGGCCTACCATTTGTAAAAGTAGACACTCCAGGGTATCTTATAAGGTGCATATTGTGCCTTAACATGCCCCCATTTTTTCACCAATATATGCCAAAGTATGTGGTAAAAAATAATTTTGTGCATTTTTTACATACGGATTGCATTTTTGCTGGGCGTTTTGTATATTTCATATGTGCCACTAAGTTCAAACCCCCCAAATTATGCTCAGCTAAGTCTTCTGAGTAAAATGACACCCCATATGAATGTCTTTGGCACTATTTCGTGAAGCTACAGTGCCATATAGGAGACCTGTCCTTTACAGTATTCACAGTAGAATTTTGAGAGATGGATTTAATGAGCCTTAGCTTCCATTTGGGGTATTATAACAGTTTGACTGTTCAAAAAAACCCCCACAAAGGCCTACCATTTGTAAAAGTAGACACTCCAGGGTATCTTATAAGGTGCATATTGTGCCTTAACATGCCCCCATTTTTTCACCAATATATGCCAAAGTATGTGGTAAAAAATAATTTTGTGCATTTTTTACATACGGATTGCATTTTTGCTGGGCGTTTTGTATATTTCATATGTGCCACTAAGTTCAAACCCCCCAAATTATGCTCAGCTAAGTCTTCTGAGTAAAATGACACCCCATATGAATGTCTTTGGCACTATTTCGTGAAGCTACAGTGCCATATAGGAGACCTGTCCTTTACAGTATTCACAGTAGAATTTTGAGAGATGGATTTAATGAGCCTTAGCTTCCATTTGGGGTATTATAACAGTTTGACTGTTCAAAAAAACCCCACAAAGGCCTACCATTTGTAAAAGTAGACACTCCAGGGTATCTCATAAGGTGCATATTGTGCCTTAACATGCCCCCATTTTTTCACCAATATATGCCAAAGTATGTGGTAAAAAAATAATTTTGTGCATTTTTTACATACGGATTGCATTTTTGCTGGGCGTTTTGTATATTTCATATGTGCCACTAAGTTCAAACCTCCCAAATTATGCTCAGCTAAGTCTTCTGAGTAAAATGACACCCCATATGAATGTCTTTGGCACTATTTCGTGAAGCTACAGTGCCATATAGGAGACCAAGCCATATCCGTTTTTACCAAACTTTGAATTTTGACGCTGGGCCTATGTGCAATTTCCAAGCATCTTCGCAGGTTTTAAATTCAAACTACCCCACAAAGGCCTACCATTTCTTAAAGTAGACACCCCAGGGTGTTTCAAAAGGTATAGTTTGAACCTTAGCGTGGGATCATTTTTCCGCTAGCTTGTACCAGATGTAGTGGTAATAAGCGTTTTTTCTGCCTTTTTGACATACAAAGTGAGTTTGCACAGTATATTTTGCAAACCTTATGTGTGCTACGACTGTATAATACTTCATATGTTGCTCAGCTATGTCGGCTGAGTACAGCAATACCCCCGTATGTACCTTTGCCAGGTATGTGTGGACATCGGAGGGGCACATTTGGGACACAGCCATTCCAGTTTTTTTCAAACTTTGAATTTTTATGCTGTGCCTATGTCCCATTTTAGAGTATTTTACCAGGCTATATAATCCAAATTCCCCATAAAGCCATACCATTTCTTAAAGAAGACATCCCAGGGTATTTCAAAAGGCATATTTTGAACCTTAGTGTGGGATCATTTTTCCGCTAGCTTGTACCAAGTGTAGTGGTAATAAGCATTTTTTCTGCCTTTTTGACATACAAAGTGAGTTTGCGCAGCATATTTTGCAAACCTTATGTGTGCTATGACTGTATAATACTTCATATGTTGCTCAGCTATGTCGGCTGAGTACAGCAATACCCCCGTATGTACCTTTGCCAGGTATATGTGGATGTTGAAGGGGCGCATTTGAGACGCAGCCATTCAGTTTTTTTCTAACTTTGAAGTTTTACGCTGTGTCCATGTTCCAATTTGGAGTAGTTTAGACGGTTGGTTATTGAAACTTCCCCACAAACACATACTATTTATTAAAGAATACACCCTGGGGTAATTCAAAAGGCATATTTTGAACCTTGGCGTGGGATAATTTTTTCTCTAGTTTGCTCCAGGTGTAGTGGTAATGAGCGTTTTTAAAATGTATTTTTTTACTTTTTATAACTTTTTTACTTTTAAAAACTAGTTTTTAAACTTTTGTTTTGCTTATAAATTTTTTTTAAACTTTCCTAAACTTTCTTAAAACTTTTTTACAGATTTAACATTTTTCTAAGCTTTTTTTTTTACCGTTAACCCCTAACTAGCAGTACGCAGCACTAACAGTAAATTCCCCATTTTCCCATAACTCCCACCCACCCCAGCTAGCAAAATATATAGTTATAAAATATTTAAATTAATTAATTAAATAAATTGAACCCCTGAGGGTTAAAAAAATAAATAAAAGTTAATCCTCAGGGGTTAAAAAAAATTAGATCACAGTATAATACTGTGATCTCTATTTGATCGCTGTAGGCAGTGATCGACTGGCAGGGAAGGGGTTAATTTTTATTTGGACTAGGTAAAGTGTGTTTTTTTTGTTTTTTTTACTTAAATGTTATTAAAACATTTTTTTAAGCTTAATTTTTAACTTTTTAAAGTTTCTTTTAAAACTTTTTTTAACGTTAACCCCTAGTTAGCCTAACGCCAAATCCCCCAATTCCCCACTAACTTCCACCCACCCCAGCTATCTAAATATATAATTAAAAAATAATTTAATTAATTAATTTAATTAATTTAACCCATGAGGGTTAAAAAAAAAAAGAATTAACCCTCAGGGGTTAAAAAAAAAAAATCAGATCATAGTAAAATGTAATCCCTGCCAATTGATCACTGTAGTCAGTGATCAATTGGCAGGGAAGGGGTTAATTTTTTATTAAAATGGGTAAGGGGGGGGGACTTTAAATAAACTTTATTTTTTTTTACAGCAGGGGGCAGGATCAGCACTGATCCGGCTCCCTGCACTTCACACAGAACCCGGAAGTGCAGGGAGCCGGTAGGTGAGTATAGAGAGCACATGTGCTCGCTCAGACTTGCGGTCAGAGCGAGCACATGTGCTGGGCAGACTGACCGGGTGCTCCCGGTATGCCTCTAATGCAGAGGCATACCGGGAGCACCATTAACCCCGCGATCGCCGCGATAGCGGCGATCCGGGGTTAATTTTACCGCGTGACGGACGAGGTCCGTCACCCGTCGTTAAGGGTCTCCCCTGTGTGACGGACCTCGTCCGTCACCCGTCCTGAAAGGGTTAATAGAGTCTCCTCCTTTACTGTGTTGATTCCATTTATGTATTTAAATGTTCCTGTCATATCCCCCTGTCTCGTCTTTCCTCCAAGCTATACAGGTTAAGTTCTTTAATCTTTCCTCGTAAGTTTTATCCTGCAATCGTTGAGCCAGTTTAGTATCCATTCTCTAAACTCTCTCTAAAGTATCAATATCCTTCTGGAGATACAGTCTCCAGTACTGCATACAATACTCCAAGGGAGGTCTCACCAGTGTTCTGTACAATGGCATGAGCACTTCCCTCTTTCTACTGCTAATGCCTCCCCCTTTACAACAAAGCATTCTGCTAACATTTCCTGCTGCTCTATTACATTGTCTGCCTACCTTTTAGTCCTCAGAAATAATCACCCCTAAATCCTTTTCCTCAGATGTTTAAGTTAGGACTCTATCACATATTCTGTACTCTGCCCTTGGGTTTTTACATCCAAGATGCATTATCTTGCACTTATCCACATTAAATGTCAGTTTCCACAACTCTGACAATTTTTCTAGTTTACCTAAATCATTTGCCATCTGGCTTATCACCCCTGGAACATCAACCCTGTTACATATTTTTGTATCATCAGCAAAAAGACATACCTTACCATCAAGACCTTCTGCAATATCACTAATACAAATATTAAAGAGAATGGGTCCCAGTACAGATCCCTGAGGTACTCCACTGGTGACAAGCCCATGCTTCGAATATACTCCATTGACTACAACCCTCTGTAGCCTGTCACTCAGCCACTGTCTTACCCATTCAACAGTAGTGGAATCCAAACTTGAAGATTGCAGTTTATTGATAAGCCTTCTATGTGCAACAATGTCAAAAGCCTTACTGAAATCTAGGTAAGCAATATCTACTGCACCACCCTGATCTATTATTTTAGTTACCCAATCAAAAAAAAATAAGATTAGTTTGGCATGATCTCCCTGAAGTAAACCCATGTTGTCTCTAGTCTTGAAATCCATGTGATTTTAGATGTTCAACAATCCTATCATTTAACATGGTTTCCATTACTTTCCCCACTTCTGAAGTAAGGCTCACTGGCCTATAGTTGCCCGACTCATCCCTACTACCTTTCTTGTGAATGGGCACAACATTTGCTAACTTCCAGTCTTCTGGGACTACTCCTGTTAACAATGATTGGTTAAATACATCTGTTAATGGTTTTGCTAGTACACCACAAAGCTCTTACTTTTGTATTCCATCAGGTCCCATTGACTTATTTGACTTTACTTTTGACAGTTGAAATAGAACCCCTTCCTCTGTAAACTCACATGCAACAAATGACTCATTTGTCCTTTTTCCTAACTGATGTCCCTTTCCTTCATTTTCATCTGTAAACACTGAACAAAAATATTAATTGAGGCAGTCAGCTAGACCTTTATCCTCTTCTATATACCTTTTTTCTTTTGTTTTTAATTTAACTAATCCTTGTTTTACTTTCCTTTTCTCATTTATGTATCTAAAAATTGTTTAAAAATTCCCCTTTTTTTACTGACTGTGCTATTTTCTCTTCTGTGTGTGATTTGGAAGCTCTTATAACTTGCTTAGCCTCTTTCTGTCTAATCTTATAGATCTATATTCCTCACTCTTGTTTTTATATAATTACTAAATGCTAACTTTTGGGGGTTTTACCACAGTGGTTTCTTGAATTTTTTGCTTTTACTGACAAGCCTAATGCAATTTTCTGTTGCCTTCAGCAGTGCAACTTTTAAATTATCCCATTTCTCTTGGACTCCATTTAAATTGCTCCATTCTGATAATGACTCCTTTACACATATTCTGATTTTAGAAAAGTCTGTTTTTTTAAAGCCTAAAACTATTGTTTTTATGTGGTGTGACTCAGTCACAGTTATTATATTAAACCACACTGACTGATGATCACTGGATCCTAAACTTTCACCTACAGTAATATCTGATACCAAATCTCCATTTGTTAAAACTAAATCTAGTATGGCCTATTTACGAGTTGGCTCCTCAACGACTTGTCTTAGAGACAATCCCAGTAGGGAGTTTAGAATATATGTGCTCCTGGCACAAGCAGCTATTTTGGTTTTCCAGTTCACATCAGGAAGATTAAAGTCACCAACGATGATAACTTCCCCCTTCATTGTCAATTTAGCTATTTCCTCATCTAGTAGTTTATCTAACTCTTCTATTTGTCCTGGAGGCCTATAAATCACACCTACACAAGTTACTGTGTGATTTCCAAATTGTAACGTAACCCAAACGGATGTTCGCCTCACTAACTTTCATTAGGCTAGATTTTATGCTATCCTTCACATACAAGGCCACACCTCCCACGTTCTTGCCTTCTCTGTCTTTTCTATATAAAGATTACCCTGGTATTGCTATGTCCCAGTTATTTTTCTCATTATACTATGTCTCAGTAACAGCGACTAAATCTACATTATCAGTTGCCATTATTGCCACAAGTTCATGGATCTTATTCCCTAAACTGCAAGCATTTGTAGACAGGACTCTAAGCTTATCATTTTTTAACACATTTTCTATAGGCACCTTGTTTTTGGGGACAATTAGATTTATGTTTTATCACCCTTTTGCCCCCCCTCCTAGTTTAAATACATCCTAGCAAAACCTCTGAACTGCTCACTGAGAACATTTGTTCCCTTTTGAGAAAGATGCAAACCATCTTTTTTGTACAGTTTATTTCCATTCCAAACAGAGCTACCATGAGAAATGAAGCCAATTCCTTGCTCCCGACACCATTCACCAAGCCACAAGTTAAAGTCCCTAATATGCATCCGCCTGTCATTCTGAGTGTTATGCAGAGACAGAACTTCAGTGTGAAAGCAACCTGCTGTATATCATTGGCAAAAACACAAAAAACTTCCTTTACCTCTGAAACCTCATTGCAAGCAAAGTAATTTGTCCCTAGATGGACAATTACATCCAATTCCCCTTCCTGCTTTGCTCACTTAACAATATTACAAATACGTCTCCTGTCTCTGTGAGCAGTAGCTCCGGGAAGACATCTCACAAGACCACTATTGTCCACCTCTTATGATAGAATCCCCCAACACCAACTGCTTTCTATTAGGCGTCACCATAGTCTCCAAGCCTGTCTCCACAACACCACTACCCTCAGTGACTGAGCCTGTCTCCACAACACCACTACCCTCAGTGCCTGAGCCTGTCTCCACAACACCACTACACTCTGTACCTGAGCCTGTCTCCATAACACCATTACACTCTGAAAGTGCTGAAAATGAATTATGTAGAGCAACAGACTGTGCACTATGCCTTTTATCCAAAACTCTAAGTCTACCAGATCATACAGTAATCCATCTGCCATTCCTTATACGTCCCTTCTGCAGTGGCTTTGCAGCAGGTCCAGCCTGAGTTTGTTTACCAGTAGTGATGTACCGAACGGTTCGCCGGCGAACGGTTCCCGGCGAACATAGCATGTTCGCGTTCGACCCGCCCCCTATTCGTCATCATTGAGTAAACTTTGACCCTGTACCTCACAGTCAGCAGACACAGCAGACACATTCCAGCCAATTAGCAGCACAGCCTCCCTAGCAGACCCTCCCAAAGAGTGACTTTTCCTGGTCGGACTTATGACTACTTCCGGCGGCGACCGGAAATGACGTTCCGAAAGGGGACCGGCGGTTTTTGCCGGTACCCCTGAGAATGAGGCTTGGGACGCAAGCGCTCTCAAGAAGCGCGAAAAAGAGAACACGGCCGAAAAGGATCTTCAGGTGGACTAGATTAATAATTTTGTTTAGCGATTGGTTTATTTTGTAAGGCAGGGTATTTATATGTTATTGTATAGGTATGGTATATTTGTGCCACAAGCCCCTGATGAAGTCTTGTAGACGAAACACGTAGGGTGGCAAGCTTTATTTTTACAATTCAATATTTTTTATTCTGGACTCTTTGTATTCACTTTTAGTGATGTCGCGAACCCGAAATTTTCGGTTCGCGAACGGCGAACGCGAACTTCCGCAAATGTTCGCGAACCGGCGAACCGCCCGAAACGCCATTGACTTCAATGGGGAGGCGAATTTTAAAACACACAGGGACTCTTTCTGGCCACAATAGGGATGGAAAAGTTGTTTCAAGGGGACTAACACCTGGACTGTGGCATGCCGGAGGGGGATCCATGGCAAAACTCCCATGGAAAATTACACAGTTGATACAGAGTCTGGTTTTAATCCATAAAGGGCAGAAATCACCTAACATTCCTAAATCACAATCAATATGGATTGACACCTGACATATGACATATTGACACCTTGACATATGGATTGACACCTGTCCTCAGAGCCCCTGATGCACACGGACACAGAGCAGAATTAGAGACTGGTCCCCCTACATAGGGTCACTTGGCAGATATGGATTGACACCTGTCCTAGGATCCCTGACCACCTGACACAGAGCAGAATAGGGAATGTTCCCCACATCGGGTCACTTGGCAGATATGGATTGACACCTGTCCTAAGGTTCCCTGATACACACTGACACAGAGCAGAATAGGGACTGGTCCCCCTACATCGGGTCACTTGGCAGATATGGATTGACACCTTGTTACAAACTGCTATTTGTAACGGGCCCTTTAAATGGCAAATTGCCCTGCTTCCCTGGGTTGTGGAGAAGCCTATTTGCCAGCCTCCTCCCGCATGACTATGGCCCCTGGGAGATTGTGAAAATGTATGCACTTTTATTTGGTGTGTATGGCCCTTTAAGACTGTCGGTGGGCATATTGGGGCTTATGGACTCTTTATGTGACTGGTGCTGGCCCTTTAAACACCTTTTTTGGGACATCAGGAAGATTGGGACACTGCCCCTTTAAGGCCGTGTCCCCAGACTTGTTGGGGACACGGCCCCTTTAAGACGGTGTCCCCTGTGTCCCCAGACCTGGTGCAAACCCTTTGTGCCTGCCTTGCTATTTCCCACTTGGTTCAGTAAATGGGAAATTATTTCAGCTGCAGAGACTAAGTCCCATTCGGCGATGGGACTTAGTCGTTTTTTTCAGCCTTATTTCAGCTGCAGAGACTAAGTCCCATTCGCGATGGGACTTAGTCGTTTTTTCAGCCTGAAATAGACCGACCTCACAGCCCAAATCTATGGAACTGTTTTGGGCAGGAAAATGTGCTTGCGGTCGGTCATAAAGGGACCTCCAGCTAACTTTTTAACCCCTGGATGGATTTGGTTGATTTTTGGTTATGTTTATGTTTTAAGTGTGCTGATTCCAAATATGTAATTATGAAGATGGGATGTGTAGTTTTAAAGTTACAGTGTATGGCTAAAAACTGTATTTTTACTGCCTGTGTTTAATTATGTTAATCTCTTCCCAAACGTCATTTCGCTCAAAGTGGAGAGAATGTTAAAAAAAAATATTTTTGTTCTGAGTGTGAGAAATGCTTTTCAGCCGCTTCTAATCTTAAGCATCATTTGAGGAGCCATACAGGAGAGAAACCTTATTTGTGGTGTGTTTAGTATTGTTCTGATCAGTTTAATACCTTCC
>OW240912.1:202936332-202994559 GCA_933207985.1 Pelobates cultripes | reverse complement strand
CATCATACATAAATTATAAAAATGCCAACAATGCTTATAAAAGGTCAATTAGATGCTGTGCTACAATCTGGCCAATGCAGGAAGCTGCTTCACTGAGTACTTTATTAATCACCATAACATGCATCATGAGCTGGACTTACAATTTGAAGTATAACATGTACGCCAGCATGCCTGTAATTACCATTTTGGTTTGTATGAGTATCTTTTGGTATTTAGTCCAAGCTTGTTCTCACTTACTATTGATACCATATGCTCCTTTCTTGCATATTTAGTCTCATCCCTGATTATACCACTTCCATATAAAAACACAGAAATTAGCCCTATACTCAAACTCATAATAAACTTGGGCAGCAGAAGTAGCTTTTGCATATAGACTTTTGCACAGCGGAAAACCTTTTTTCGGCCGAACCACTTTGTCCTGCGATAATTTTTTTCCCAGGATGGATGATTTTTGGCCATTTGGTGGTTCATCTCAGCTGAATTTTATTAACAAAAAAAGATTTGGGAAAACAAGTCAGATTAACAAAATAGGGAATCAAAATATATACATAGGGGGGCGTTGCTTGGCGCCGGACAAGTATGGCCGCCTAATCTCCTCGCTCCGCTCCCGACCGCCCCAAAAGCACACCTATACAGCGCAATTTGGCACCCATGGGACGCACCAAGTGAGCCCAATTGACCCTCTCCACGCCGAGAACACAGGGGAACAACCCATACCCCTCGATCAGAAGCTACAAGAACACCCCGGGCGACCTTCTCATGCAGGAGGAAACATCCAATATGGCGCCCTCCTCACAAAGCTCCACACTATCAGAAGAAGCCCCCAACACTGGAGTGAGCGGAACTGCCCCGCCAGCGCCAGACTGGTATGCCCTCTATGCATCTCTACCTAAGAAGGAGGACTTCCACTCCCTCTTAGAAGAGGTCAAAACCACGCTGCACACAGAAATATCAGCCCTGGGCTCCTCCATCACAGCATTAGAGACCAGAGTGCAGGCCCTGGAATCCTGACGCCCCGACCTGCACTGCCCGGCGGTCGCAGCCACGAAAGCACAGGCTAAACAGATCCAGGACCTACGCCTACACATTGAAGACCTAGATAATCACAGCCGCAGACACAATATACGGGTAAGAGGATGCAGGGAAACAGACGCCCCAGAAGACACGAGGGCCATTTTGACACCACTCTTTAACCATATCCTAAACCAGCCCAGAGACGCCCGCATCCCCATAGACAGAGCTCACAGGGCCCTGAGGCCTAAACCTCCGCCGGGTGCCCCTCCTAGAGATATAATTTGCCACATACCAGACTTCCAACTTAAGGAAGAAATAATGAAGAAAGCCCGGGCAGAGAGGTCCTGGGGGCACGAGGGGCAGACGGTCGAACTATACAATGACCTCTCTCACCTTACTCTACAGGCCCGAAGAGCGCTGCGGCCCCTTACCACCGCCATGCAGGAGGCCCAAATACGCTACCGCTGGCAATTCCCATTTGCCCTAACTGCCCGGCGAGACGATACCGAAGCCACGATAAGATTACCACAGGACGTACAAGACTTCCAAGAAGCCCTCGGCCTCCCACAAATGCCCATCGCAGACTGGACCAATTGCCCGATAAATGAGCGCTTCACAGGACGACCGACCCGCCGCCACATCCAGCAGGGACCAGACACCGAACTTACCTCTCTACAGCAAGCGAGCCCCGAGGAATAAAACTACCCATTTTGCCTGAGAAATAACTGAAGACTTAACGCTGACATTTTTATTGGGAACACGGGGCACCCCCCCCCCCTTTTTTTTTTCCTTTCTCCCTCCTCACTCCTTCAGGGAACAACGAAGCACGACCGGAAGAAGCACAGCCCTAAACAACTACACTAGCCGCCCAGCATGCCCAGGCCACACGTACAACACTAATATGGCCACCGGCAAACATCTACAACACACTCACCACTCCTCACACAAGGCGCTCGACAACGGACTGAGTTCACCCCCACACGACCGGAGAAACATGAACTCCCATCGAGAAGGATCCAACACTGTATGGGAACCCCCACCGGCAACCGATAAGTGGACTGACACTGCCACACAATGGACTCTCCCCAGAAGAAGAGAGAAATCAAAAGCGCAAGTACAATGCAAGGAGTCACAACCCCCCCAGACTCTACACCAACCACACGCTTTACATAAGATAACACTCACGGTGACACAAGCCTAACCCCAACACATGGGGCACACTCCCACTTACATTAGCACGACACACAGCTACACACCACACAAAGGCGACATACTGCAAACGCAAACACCAGGGACATTCGCAATATGCTAAATAACAACTGTAATGCTAGAACCGAGGTTCAAACTCAGTGTCTCTGCTCTGATGTATACACATCACAGATAGACAGCGTAATCAACATGGCATACAGACACTTACCACTTATGAGTAATACAATCATGACACAGACACTAATACACGGGCAGCAGACGCGGCAGAGTCCGTAATGCTAAATATAGGCTATGTCACATCGAACACGAAGCTACTTGTCTGTGCTCCCCTGTGTAATCTGTGGGTATTGAACTGTAAACGCAAACGTGATGGACAGACACCACGTCATATACCTGCACATCATACGCAGGAGACAAAACTGTGACACGGACAATAGGGACACTGGTATTGTACCGAGCAATGACTGCAAGGCTAAATCAGGATTATGTCTATAACGGTTAGGCGCCCTCCCAACTATGGGAATACAAAATGTACCTATCACATAACACAAAGATTATTAGCTACCAGAGAAGACTGAACAAAACTTGGGGAGACCCTTGGAAGACTGTAACATCACTAGATCCTGACAAACGACAGCCAAGCAATTCCGAACTGATCATCCATGACTCCTACCAACTAAGTTTTACTGAATAACCATACCAACTGCCACCCTATGGCGACAGCGGACAAGGCCAGACACACAATGACTCTCACGTGACTATACGGAAAGCCAAATCTCAAACAACCCACCGACACGAGACAGACGGCGTACGACTTAAGACGAGTCCGAGCTGACATATGAGTTCTCCCCGACCCACCCTTCTCCCACGCCCCCTGCCCTCCCCCACCGTAAGACCTCGAGTGACCCACAGGACGCAATCTCAGGAAGCTTAATACTGGATGACCCCCACATCATAAGGGCATAATCAAACTGTACGAAATGGTTGAATTGAATTGAATTGTTTTTGAATGTTAAAAAATGTTCTCTTATATAATGTTGATCACTGCGTGTTCATAACCTGCATGATGTTCTCCCCTAGGCACTAACTCACCCTCATCATCCGTATCATACGATATGAACCATACAAGGACCAACACTGAAACCCGCTCGCATGCGCCTTAGATTAAACACACGACCTACCCCCCGATGGGTGCCACACTACCCTACACCTCAAAACTTTGGGGCGGCGGAGGCCGGATGAGAACTGGACCTGACACACCGCCCGGCGAAAAAGTCACTGACGGGCGACCTACCCCCCCACCGGCGCCCCCAACCCCATGGGTACACTGCCAACGACCTGCTAGGTAGCCACGGGAGACAACACCCTTAGACCTCTACCTACCAGCGGCACATTGCCCCTTACTACTACTACCTCAACGAGCTATAAACACCTAAACTCGTTGCCCTACTGCACGCACTCTACTGCCTAACACCCCTCCTCCCACCCCCCTACTTCCCTCGTGGACCCTTCTCTCCCCTCTCCCCTATACCCACCTATACCTCCCCTCACCCTCACCCACCCCGGTCCACCAACTGGCCCAGCCCGGGGTGACCCCCAAAACATGGGCTCGCCCCGCGCTCCCTAGGCGGGCAGACTCAACTGGGACCACCTCAAACTCTACACGATCAAGGCGAGGGGCCTCAACTCCCCTCATAAACGGGCCAGAGCATTACGGGAACTCAGAGCACTGGGGGTGTCGATAGCCTTCTTCCAGGAAACCCATTTCCACGCACCCCAGGCCCCGAAGTTCTCCAACAAACACTACCCCAATGGCCACTTCGCGCACAACCCTTCGACTAAATATTAGGGAGTGGCCATACTATTCTCAGCAAACATCCAGTTCCACCTGGAAGCAGAAGAAAGAGACACGGAAGGCAGATATCTCTTCATCAAGGGGAAAATAGGCAACTCCACACTCACATTTGTGAACCTGTACCTCCCAAACAAAGGCCAGAGACCGTTTCTGGCCTCTGCCCTCAGAACCCTAGAAACATTCGGTGAAGGCACAATCATAATTGGAGGAGACTTCAATGCCCCCTAGTCCCCAAAATGGACACATCCAAAGGCGCATCTACGATACCAGATCACATCCTCAGAGGAATGAGGACTCTCCTCTCAAATCACCAATTTGCAGACACTTGGCGCATCCTACACCATACAGACAGAGATTTCACCTACTGCTCGGCACCACATAGATCCTACTCAAGGATAGATTACTTTTCACCCAACATAGAGACCTAGACACGCTGATAGCAGCCCAGATAGCGCCTATGACCTGGTCAGACCACTCACCAGTAATCATCACCATAGAACACCCCAAGCCCTCAAAACCGCAATGGACGTGGAAATTAAATGAATCGCTCCTGGAAGACCCACTAATCCAAACAGACGTACGATCCACTCTAGAGCACTTCTTCCTCACCAACAAGACACCTGACTCCACGCAACCCACAATCTGGGAGGCGCAAAAATGCATCGTCAGAGGGATCCTTATCAAACATGGCACCCGCCTGAAAAAACAAGGTACACAAGAAATTGCATACCTTGTCACCCAGGTCGCCCAACTGGAAGCAAAACACAAACACACCCTCCACGACGCCACCTACAAACAACTACTGGAGACTAGAGTGAAACTCAACTCTCGGTTACAATCAAAGATCCAATTCCAGTTCCAACTCGCAAAAAAAAACCAATCTATGAATTAGGAAACAAAAGTGGCAAATTATTAACCAGGGCTCTCGAAGCGCGCAAGCAAAAATGTCACGTCCAAAAGATCACAGCAGCAGGGAAACACCTGCTCACACCCAAAGCCATCGCAGAAGGCTTCCGACAATACTACTCCTCCCTGTATTGCTTACCCCCACACACCTCGCGAATGAACTCCACAGAAGCAACCTTCATAGCTCGCCAGAAAGAATATATAGCGCAGAACCTGACTTCCAAGCTCCCGCCCCGGGCCATAACCGCACTGGAGGAAGACATCACCGCCGAAGAAGTACATCTAGCAATCAAACTGGCCAAACAGGGGAAGAGCCCAGGGCCAGACAGATACACGGCAAAATACTATAAAACGTTCGCAGACGCTCTCACTCCACACCTACTAACCCTGTTTAACTCCATCCAAAAGGGAAACCCACTGGATTCCAACACGCTCCTGGCCCATATCGTGGTGATACCGGAGGAAGGAAAAGATCCGTCCTCATGCACCAGCTACCGACCAATATCCCTGCTGAACACTGACCTCAAGCTGCTCGCCAAGATCCTGGCACTTCGCCTCCAACCCTTACTACCGGACCTCATCCACCCTGACCAAGTGGGATTTGTGGAGGGAAGAGAGGCCAGAGACAATAGGCACTCAACCTAATACACGCGGCTGGACAAGGACACAGGCCCGCCCTGTTGGTCTCGACAGATGCCGAAAAGGCATTTGACAGGGTGGACTGGTCCTTCTTATTCTCCACCTTAGAGCACCTTGTGATGGGGCCGCACATGTTGGCTTGGATATCAGCCCTATACACCAACCCAGCTGTCCGAGTACAAGTAAACGGGACTCTCTCAGACCCATTTGAAATAAGGAATGGCACAAGGCAGGGCTGCCCACTATCGCCCCTGCTCTTTGTCCTCAGCTTGGAGCCGTTCCTAAATGCCATCAGAACCCAATCCAACATCGCAGGGGTCGGAGGCAAATGGGGAGTCAGCAAAGTTGCGGCATACGCGGACGACCTCCTGTTTACCGTCACCAACCCAGCATCCTCCCTCAGAGAATTAATGCATCAATTTGACACTTATGGCATACTGTCTAATCTAAAAATCAACTTCACCAAATCGGAAATCCTCAATGTGGGCTGCCCCCAACCGCTGGTGAATACACTACAAAACGACTTCCCTTTCCACTGGTGCACAGAGGCAATCAAATACCTGGGGATCTGGCTATCGGCAGACCTCACAGCCATTTTCCGAATCAACTTCCCACCCCTTCTCGACCAGATTAAAAAAGACCTGAACTTATGGCAGCTACCACACATCACATGGCTGGGGAGGATCAGCGTACTCAAGATGAACATACTCCCACGAATCCTGTACCTCTTGCAAACCCTACCCATACACATCCCCAACACCTTCTTCACACAAGCCCGACAGATACTGACAGAATACGTGTGGCATCGCAAGAGGGCGAGATTGAACTTCGCCACTCTCACAAAACCCAAACAACACGGGGGACTGGGTCTACCCGACCTGACCAAATATCGGCGAGCCGTCCATCTCCTGCGCCTGATTGAATGGACACACAACCTGGAAAACAAACTTTGGATCCCGATAGAGGCAAGCTTCTCACAAATCCCCCTATCTCTTCTCCCTTGGCTACCAAAAGCTATGACCAGCGAACTGCCACGACAACACCCAACCCTAAATGCTACTCTGATGGCCTGGAGAAGCTTAGCGCCACACAGGGACATGGCCCCGGAGCTATCTCCCACAACCCTAAATTCCCCCAAGCGACGGAACCTCACTATGTCACAACCCTAGGGCTGCCATACCCATGCAGACTAAAGGACATATACAAACAAGGCACGATCACGCCTCTGAGAGACCTGGTCCCAGATACCGCACACGACTGGCCACTCCGCATCAGATACCACCAACTTACGAAATTCCTGACGCACATGCCCGAACTGAAATCGGCAACACGAACACTCTCCACCTTCGAAACCCTTTGCACAAGCCCCCCGACCCCACCACACACAATCTCACTCCTCTACACACTACATATCACACCTCCCACCGATGCACCCCTCCCTTACTTCACCAGATACTGGGAAAAAGATATAGGACACGCACTCACCGAGGAACAATGGACCACAGTGTTTACACTCGTACATAAAGCCTCCATAGCCACCAAATTCCAGGAAGCAGGATATAAAATGATCTCGCACTGGTACCAAACACCGGAGAAACTGTCGGCAATGATGTCCACTTGCGAACCAGAATGTTGGAGATGCAGGAAAGAACTGGGAACCCTCTTCCATATTTGGTGGACCTGCCCACTCATCAAACCTTTCTGGACGGAAATCCACAAAGCCCCAGAGACCGTAACGGACGCAAATCTACAACTTACACCTGAAACTTATCTGCTCCATCTGACCCCGCTCCCCTTAAACAAATACAAAAAATCTGTGATCCCGCATCTCCTGAACGCAGCTCGCAGCCTCATCCCGGGAAACTGGAAACAACCCACGGCCCCGACGCTAAATGAATGGATGACCAGAGTAGAAGACATCAGACGAATAGAGGAGCTCATCCTCTCGGTGACGGGACGCATACAACGCTACCACGACACCTGGTACCACTGGTTACAATGGCTCACCTCTACCACAGCGCCGGGAGGTGGGGACCTACAACCCTCAGATACAGAAGAGGGGCTCTTCCCCCGGGTCGGAACCGGAGGAGCTGGGCCGGGACCTGGGCTGAACCCCGCCTAACCCACCCCTAACTCCCCACACCTCATCCCGCTCAACCTCGAACCACCCACACCTTCCGGTCCCCATTCTTCATTACCCCCCTCGCCTCCTCCTGGGCAACTCTGCCCACCTACAACCCATCAGAGACATAACAACACAGAGATGAACAATTACGGCACAAGACAAACAGCGCTCACCCCCCACTCCTCCTCCCCAGACACAGACCGAATGGCATGCACCATACCCTCATGTGTCTTGACGGGACATGACCATGACACACGACAGAGACATGCACAAGACAGCACACCAGACAACTCTCACGCTACACACAACACGACAATTACCGGGCCAAAAAACCCCAGCTTCCCCCCCATTTACCAGACAGCTCTGAACGCAGCAACACCCCGGCACACAACTCAACGCTGCCCACAAATCCCACCCCCCCCCGCTCACAACACTAACAGTCAGGCTCCGAGCTCCATGCCCGAAGTCCCAACAAAAGACCCACCCCACTGGACCTCGACACCGCGACCCAGGGCATATCCCTACCAAATGAGACTCCCACATGAATACCGATCTAACTGATGAAACTCCACATACCAAGCAATATGAGCAGTAAAACTTGCCAGGTATACCTAATGCACCCCCAAAATAAAAACCGAATCGTATCCCCCAGTAGAACTCATAACACTGTAAAACACCGCAAAACTACCCACACCCTACTACAAATGTTGAATGATTCGAAACACGCAACTATTTCCAAAATTCTGTTCATTATATACACATGGTGCAACCTTCACTTGCCATAACGCTGTGATCAACCCACTGAGTTATCAAACTCCATATCACTAGCATACCCCGGTACATGTTCTTTAAACCTAAAACATTACCTGCTCTGTAAACTAACTGATACCATGTTATAATATGATATCCATGTACCCTATATCTACTGTAACTTTCTTCAAACTGTCTTGTTATGCGAATTTAAAACAAAATAAAAAACTTTTTGAATGAAAAAAAACAAACAAAATATATACATAAAATATACAATAATACATAATCTAAATATTGTGTATATATTTTGCAGTACACTAATAGGTGCATTTTCCCACCATTTGGTTCACAGATCAATTGGAAAAAAGTAACCAATAGAGGGCAAAAGAGGATGCCCTATTATTGGTAAATTAGTTTGTAGGGGTTCATAAAGATATCCTTTCCTATCTCATTAGTGATGTTGCCTGTCGGCTGTAAGTACCAAGGTAAATTATTGATTTAAATGGGTTGTCTTGACATTGGCAATTAAAGGTATACTTTTATGGCGATTGCAGTGATACCACAAAACATCTGATATTTCAAAGAACATTGGGATTTGGGTTACTGTGCATGTATTGTTTATCCTACCTGCTTGCAGGTTTACTTTAGACTCTGCACTGATGTTGGTAATACGCTACTGTCTTGCTTTTCCTAGTCTCTTCTAGGATAAAACTCAGATTGTGCTGAGTGTTGGATCACCCTTAATACCAGCGTGTTATGTAGGCATATACCTTAAGATGTTACATAATCAATATCAACGATAATAGTTTAAAAATTATTCCATCCATGAAAATCAAAACAATCTGCCACATTATAATTGTGTTTTTGAAAAAAGTGCAGTGTAACAAAGGTGGCTTTTTGCATATTTTCCTCTGAATGAATGTAGTTCATGGAATTATATGTTGCAATGGGCTGAATCATAAATTGAATCAAGTTAGGAGGAGCTCGATCCTGGGTATTACAGTTCAGATTCTTGGTTCCATAAAAATGTATCAGCTGGTTAGAGCAGTGGAAATGTCAGTGCCTTAAATCCCGGTTAGTCCACCTCTCCAGTAAGTGTCCTTGGGCAAGACACACAACAATATATATCTGCGTTACATAGATTGTACGCTCATTTGCCTTCTTCATTTCTAAATATCCCCTTTCTTTAATTAAAGTGCATGCCAAATATCTTATAATACAAATAATATTTCTGACTTTTGAATTTTGGCTTATCATTGATATGTATAGGCTAGGACACAATGCGCGAGACACAATGTGATGAATTATATATTGTATTCTCAACTTTTTGTTTTCCAGCATCCTGGGATTTTATGGAAATACATTTTGGTCCCATGTACCAATGACAGACTGATTAAGAAATGCACTCAAACAGATCAGCTGTAGAGCACTCAGACCACATGTCATTCAAAGTATTACAAAGAAAGCAACACTAATTGCCTCAAATGGGTTGCTACGTATGTTGCTAAGACTTCAGAAATATGAATACACCATCTTCAATTATCCAAGAAGACTTGCTGATGCCTTCACTAGAGCTTACCTGCAGAACACAAATGAAGAAGCACTTGGCCAAAACAAACAAACTATTAATATGGCTGAATATGTGCCCTTATCAAATGAGCAGCTAAAATCAATACCAAGAAAGGAAAAGATAAAGCTTTGAAAAGGACAGAATTATGCAAATCTTCAAGTAAGTCATTAGGCTGGCATAAAGGTAAAGAGTACATTCAAGTGAAGGTTTTTTTTTTTCTTTTATACATAACAGACAACAGCTGACCATACAGCATGAAATAGACTTCCAGGGTGAATGAGCTGTAACATCTGAAGGTTCAAGAAAAATAGGAACAGTCTGAATTATTCTCATTTAAGAAGAGGAGGATGGGTAAAGATTGCACAAAGATGTGAGCAATGGCCGAGAACAAATGAGAAGACAAAAATACACAGAGATAAATATGTTTGTATGCATGTATACATATATATCTATATATACATATGCATATAGATGAGTAACCAAACGTTTTTAAAACTTAACAATTTATTGTTGTAAAGTAGACCATTTAAAGGGCACCGAATCCAAAACACTCATTGAACAATTAAAAGTCCACTTTGTTTCCAGTAAGTGAAACAACATTCAAACCCAGCAATGTAGATCAGGCAGACTTTGAACTACCGAAAAAAAATAAAACATAAAAATAAAACTGCATTAACTCAATAGCAGCAATTTGATATATTTGCCCTTCCTAATAATGAAACTATGTAAATACAATCAGGGCATAAAAAGGAAAAGTATTAACAAGAGGTAACGTCTGTAAGAAGGCACTGATCTTATTTTCTGCAAAAAGATTTGTGATTGCATTGACAGCCTCACAGCAAACAGTAATAGCAAAAAGACTGGACAATGGATTACATGAAGGAAGTAATGATAATTTATTATGATGCAATGCAAACGCAACAAAAAGTATAAAGAGTTGATATAATAAATATGCATCTCATATAAACCATTGTGTGGCTAACGTAAACCAATTTCTGATATAATAATTTATGTTTCGTATTACAAAAGTGTATAACTAATTAGTCGGACTCAAAGGCCGTATGTAGATAAAGATAGTGCAAGTCGGTTGTGGTGTGCTGAAAATTAAAGAGGGCCCATCAAGGTAAAGAGTAGATAAATAATAAAAATGGAATAAATTAAATAAAGGGGAGAGGTAGATAGGGATGACCCGAGACGGAAAGGCCAAGGTAAGAGGCGAGATAGGGTTTATATATAGTTAAACTCCTCCCACAAATACAGGACTGCGGCCATGGGCGTCCACAGGGGGTGGCAAGAGGGGGCACTTGCCCCCCCCCCTGGATTTTCCAGCTTGCCTCCTCCCCCAGGGTCAGCCCTTCCCAGCTCACTGGAGGTGCCGCAGAAAAGAGCCTGCTGCTGATTGAGCAGGCCGGGAGATCAAAAGATCTCTCTGACCGGTGAAGTGTAAATCCTCCCTCCCTTTCCCTTTATAGAGTGGCAGGGAGATCAAAAGATCTCTCTGACCAGTGAAGTATCAACCCCACCACCCTTTTCCTTTATAGAGCTAGACCTGGCAGTGTTAGAAGTCTCCCTGCCAGGTCTTGCTCTCTGTGTACAGGGAGGAGAGCTCAGAGCTGAATACCAGAAGGAGATAGGGAGTGAAATGCTCCCAGCATGTGTAAGAGGAGCTGCTTGCAGGAGGAAACACTGTGGGCAGGATTACTGCAGAGGCATGCTGCTCAAGGGCTGGTGTAGAGAAGAGACTCAAGTAATAAGTAAGTTAAAACAAATAAAAGTGGGGGCTTGAGAAGGAAGAGATTAATAAATGCTTAATGGAGGCAAAGGTACAGCTGGGAAGGGGGGGTGTAGTGTGGGGTGAAGTGTAGTGAAAAAGTAAGTGGTGACAAAGACAGGTGTGTGGGGTAAATACTCACATTCTGTATACATATTTACCACACAGATATTACCACAGCAGCTATCAGTTTCACATAGCCCATTTCACTGTTTAGTGAACCAGGCTATGTTCAGTTTTAGGCAGAACCACAGTCCATGGCTCTCTCACCTGGTCCTAAGCCCACACTATTGACATTAAGCACCCACTACAGCCCCTAACCCATCACTATTGCCACTAAGCACCCTAATCCCCTTTTGATGAGCCCCCCCTATGGTCCCCCACTACAAGTCCTGACCCCTGGACTACAGGTCCTGACCCTCATCACAGGTCTTGACCCCCTTACTACCCCTCACCACAGGTCCTGACTCCCTCTTTTTCCCCTCTCCCCCTGCCCCCCATTGATCCCCCCTGCCCCCCATTTCAGCCTTTGATCCCACACTACAGGTCATGACCCAGCTACTACAGACCCAGACCCACCGCACTACTGGCCCTGACCCCCCACTACAGTGAGCTTGTCTGTAAGTGAGCATGTGTGTGTGTGTCAGTGAGTTTGTCTGTAGTGAGCATGTATGTGTGTCAGTGAGGGGGGGGAGGCATAATTGTAATGACATCCATGCTCGGCCCCTTTTTGCAGGGCCGGACTGGGGTTACAAAGCAGCCTTGGAAAAAAATGTATGCCAGCCCCATAAGTCATTGTGCCATGTAGTGTGAGTGTATTGTGTGTGTATGTATATATATGTAAATAATATAAAATATATATATACATGCGGAGGCCCATGACTGCGGCCATTAACATATATAATTATATTATAATATATATATATATATATATATATATATATATATATTATATATACATAAAAGTAAATAATATTACTTTTATGTTTTATATATATTATCTGTAGAAACCTGCAGATGGAGCTCCATTACATATGAAGCCTCATGAAGTTGTAAAAAAAAAACCTTGTAGAGCTTGTATTTCATATAACTATGTAGAATAGAAAGTATTTTTGAATTTAAAGATGGATTGCTGCAATCTCTGCAAACTAAACTTTGATTTCCGGAACATGTCAGTTTTCCGTAACTTTTTTTTTTTTTTTTGCAAGGAAACTTTTTTAATTTTATTTTTACAAGCAATATGCTATTTTCAATTTGTTATTCATACTTCTGTGGTGTTTTCAGATATTTGTGGAAATTTCATATGCTTAAGATCTTTCCCACAATTCAAAGCAACAGGTTACTTTTTATTTAATAGAGATCTGTGGGATTTGTCCCACAATGCTATTTGTGTATCTGTGTTTATGATATTAAGATGGTTTGGTAAGGATAGAGTAATCAAATCATGACATGGATACTCGTTATTTCCAGCAAGTTCATCATAGCCTCTTGCTGGTGACCCACGGAGAACCAATCAAAAGGCAGAGTTAAAAATAAACAAAAACAAAGATATAAATACAACTATATATAGCGCTTGTCTTCTCAGTAGTTTGTTATTCTTTATCCAAATAAAATTTAAATAAGCAGATATTGCAAGATGTTTCATATACCCCTATTCCCCACTGCCTTTGAAATTAGACCAGTCTGTCAACCAAACAAGAGACTGATAGAATAATTCACTTCTTTCCTCCACATAATATTACACACACTCATCTAACACTGAAAGGTTGCAATCCTCTGTGCATTAGATGCAGGGGGGGTAGGAGGTCCCTCAGCAATCTGTGCTTTTATCTAATTTATTTTTCTTTTTTAGAAAGGTGTTGGCGAAATTACCACCTGTGCTTCTATACTTGTAAAATCTGCAGCAAGTTAAGTATAAAAAAGACAATTGCATTCATGTGGATATTTTTTTCTGTGTCATATATCTTTTCTACAAAATCGCACATTGTCTGAGTTAGTGAAATAAGATGTATTGCCGGTTGCATGGTAACAGTGCTACCCACTCTCAACATATGTACGAAGAATAATGAATGCATGAGGAGGCACAAATCAACTATTCATTTACATAGGCATTCTAGCTTAGGTCTACAGAGACGTGTTTGTTGTTTTAGTACATCTACTGAACAATACGGACTCAGCCTTCTGTGATTTCACTGACAGTAGCTACCTAAATCCTGTGATAACAACACACAAGAGAAAGTTGCAAAATCACCTTCCATATAGTTATTTGTTAGTTTCAAACATAGTCTATGCTGGGGAAACGTCGTGAAAGGTTCCAGCCAGGGGGGTAAAAAAATCTTGGTTCAATTTAAGTCTTCAAAAAACCTAGAATGGAAATTCCTCCATGCCCTCTCCTGTTACTACGTGGAGGAGAAAAGTCCAGTTATGTGTTCTTTGGTCTTTGTTATATATGTCATCTAGCTTTAGAATAGTATAATTGCTTTAGTGTGCACACAAATTCATGTTCCATGAAAGTCATGTAAAGATGACCTTCAATTATCTGCTCTTTAAAAGTTGAGAGTTGTTCTTCAGACCTAAGCTGTTACCCTCATCCTTATTATGGATGTTATCATGTTAGTTCTCTGTGCTGTCCTGCTGCTAATCTTTTTTTTTGTCATATATGATTTTTATTGATTGTCAGCAACAAGTGTACAATTATCAAAATGTTGCGGTAAATACAAGGTATATTCATCGCACAGTCAGGCAATACATTGATGATGCATAGTAAAAGTATACAAAACATTGTTCTGTTGGCATATGTCCATAGGGAAAGATATGGTGTCTAATAGATTGCTATGAATATAGAATGTTGACAATTTTCTGAATATCTAAAAGGTACAACATTTAAAAAGGAATACAGAGGAATACAGAGCATAAAGGGCGGGGCTAACACAAAGGGGTCTAACATAGGTTATCCAGTGGTGCATGTGCCCAAAGTAAATATACAATGTTATGCGGATGTAAATATACTTTCTCAAAAGGCAACCAAATAGGGCCAGTAGACTAATCAGCTGTGTTAAGGATCCAAACACCTTCTGCTAATACAGATGCCTTGTAGTTGTTGCAGATGTCGGGCAATCCCAGGTCACCCCTAGAGTAGAGGAGTCACAGTTTTTTATATGCTTTTTCCTCTTCCAAATTTTTGTGTTGGTGGACTGGAACTTCTTAATTAATTTTAATGGTAGAGCAATAAGTATAGTGCGGAATAGATAAAGTATGTGTGGTAGTTTCCAAAAAAAAAAATTGAATTTGATGTGGCCCATCCACAACACCTCCAGGTCTTCTCATTGTGCCATTTGAGATTTAAGCTTATGCACCATGGATATATGATTTTCTTGTAGGAGATGTTGCAGGGATTTGGTCAGTTTTAACCCTAGGTCAGGGGTTCTCAACGTTAGTCCTCAGGACCCCCTACCAGTCCAGGGTTTAGGGATTACCTGGGTGTGTCTAAGGTGTTTAGAAAAAGAAAAAAAAAACACCTTAGAGTCTAAGGTGTTTTTTTCCCTTTTTCTAAACACCTGAGACACACCAAGGTAATCCCCAAATCCTGGACTGGTAGGGGGTCCTGAGGACTGGGTTGAGAACCCCTGCCCTAGGTAGAAGAACGATTTCTTGCGCCAATTAGTTAATAGGTAACGCTTGGGTTTTAGAAGTGTTGTTTTTATAGTAAGATACCTTGCCACAAGACATCAAGAGATGGAGCAAGTGCAAGACGGAGGATGTTGGGTTGGTTAAAAAAGGAGGATATCATCATCAAAAAGCATTAGTTTTTGTTGCCTCCTGGTGTGGTCAAGCAGTTAATGTTCTGGCTTTGATTAATGTGATGAATTAGGGTCTCCAGGCATAAGATAAAGATTAGTGGAGAGAGCGGGCAACTCCGGCAGGTATCAATATGGATCTGAAACACTGATGAGAGGATACTTGTGCTAAACACTCTAGCTGTTGGCTATTGGTGGAGAGCTTGAATTGTAGGAATGTCTGAGGGGAACCCATTTTTGAGAGCATTAGTACCATATATTGCCAATTAAAGTGGTCAAATGTTCGTACAGCATCCAGTGCAAGGACTAAGCCCTTTTGGGAGGTACTATTTACCCAGTTAATGATGTTGATAAAATGCCTAGTGTTGTCACCCATCTGACTTCCTGGTACAAATCCTACCTGCTCTTCCGATATCAGCGTGGGAAACAGTGTCTTAATGCATGTAGCTAAAAGTTTTGCATAGAGCTTTAGTTTTGCATATTAATGGGATATCGATCTCAGGTTAGCACATATCATTGGCGATTTTTTTAGGTTTGGGTAACGTCACTGTAACGGCACCCCCAGGCATAAAAGGGTTAAACCGCCAATTAGGAGATATTCCCCTTCCAGATATACAGGCAGCTACTGTAGACACCAAAACAGAGAAGCATATGAATGTTGTAAACAGCCGAACCGGAGCCATACGAATGCTGTAAACAGCAGAATAGGAAAAACCATATGAGTAGGTTTACACTCATAGCAGTCAAACTGGAACAGCATTCGTATGGTTCCGGTTCAGCTGTTTACAGCATTCATATGCTTCTCCGTTTTGGTGTCTACAGTAGCTGCCTGTATATCTGGAAGTGGAATATCTCCTAAACGGCGGTTTAACCCTTTTATGCCTGGGGGTGCCGTTACAATTGGTGGCAAGCGGTGGGATGGCGTCCTAGTGCGAGGTAAAGCAACTCAGAGACACCGTTCGTGGAGTTACAAATTGAGGACAACGCTAGCACACGTGCAGCGCCCCTGGGAGCAGAGGTATCCAGCGACTTGGAGCAGACAAGTATGGAAGGCTCTGGCGATGATTGGATGGCTGAGGTGAGGCTGCAAGTGGCCCAGTATGGGGATGATGTACCCATGGAGATACGCCGGGTGATCTGGAACCAGGTCACGGCCGAGCGAAACACAAGGCTGGACCGAGAATTCCGGCTGGCGAAAGAGAGAGAGTATGCTCAGCGGAAGGAGTGTCACAGCAGCCGAGTAGAGGCTGCATCCGAGGAGGTTAGCCGTCTTCCCCTGAGGCGGCCGGAGGAACCCGAAGTAGGGGTCCTCATAGACTGGTCCTGTGAGTAACCACAACAGGCAGGTGGAGATGGGACCGAGGTCTCTCCACCGGGCCCACCGGGATGCTGGGCAGCCGGCCCAGATCCCCAGCAGCAGCCGGAGTTACGAGGTGCGGAAGAAGGTGGTCCTTACTCCCAAATGTTGAGAGACCTCACAGACTGGTCTTGGGAAGACCCATAGATGGCAGGTGGCGATGGGACAGTAGTCTCTCTACCAGCCCTACAGGGATGCTGGGCGGTGGCCCAGATCCTCAGCAGCAGTATGTATCACAGGGAGCTGAAGGTGCTGTCCTTCCTCCCCAGCGGCAGTATGTATCACAGGGAGGCGAAGGTTCCGTCCTTCCTCCCCAGCGGATGAAAGTGTGTAAGGGAGAGGAGCTTGTTACCCCCCTCTCCCCAGCGGCAGCGTAGCCCACCAAGGGGAGACACTAAGCCCCACTCCAGCACAGATGGGACTGTGGTCTCTGCGTCCAAGCTACAGGGAGCACGGAGAGTCGGGCCTGCTCCCCAGCGGCAGAGTATTCTACCAGAGGGGAGAGTCTCGTTCCCCCTCCCCAGCGGCAGCCTAGCCCACCAAGGGGACATGATAAGCCCCACACCGGCACAGATGGGACCGTGGTCTCTGTGCCCAAACCACAGGGTGTAGGGACAGTTGGTTCTGTCCCCCTGCAGCAGGACTGTTTATCCAAAGGGGAGACAGCCTGTCTTCCCCTCCAGCAGCAACACCAGGTCCAGAGGGAGGAGCCTACTAACCCTTCTCCTCAGCTGAGCCCCAACCAGGCTACTCCCGTGGTAGCGCTGGCACCAGGGCAGAGTACCGCTGGTCTCTGCCCATGCAGCAACCCACCCATCCAGAGGGCTAGTACTCCCCAGACCTGTGGTGGAGCCCCTGGACATGGACAAGCTACCCACTACACCGGGTACAGTAACTTTTCACTGTAGGTGGGCTGCACTACTGACTATGTTTTGTGGGTGGGTTGCTGGACTAACCAAGGCACTGACCGACAGGAGGTCAGATACCTTGTTAGTCTTTTTGGGAAAGGGGAGAAATGTGGCAAAACTGACCTCGCCACTGGGCATTGGAGAAGACTGATTGCCAGCCTCCTGCCATGTGACTATGGCCCCTGGGATGTATTGCCCTTTAAATACATGATTTGGGCATAATGGATTTGTGTTGTGCTGCTGCTGGCCCTTTAAGAACCATCTGGGGACATACTGTGGAGTTACTGGGTGGCCACCATTTCCTGTATCAGAGGCACATGGTGAGAACAATGGATGAAGCACATGGTGAGAACAATGGATGGCGGCCATTTTAACTCACAGACACTGTTTGGACTTTTCAACACGGTGCCATCTCGCCGGTATTTGGTGCACAGAGACATCGTGCAGTGGTTTTGGACTATACAACAGGGGACACATTATACAGTAATTGTTTTTCATATAGCCTGTATATGTTCTGCGGAATCTGCATTAAACTGTATCTTCCAAAGTACTGAACGAATATGGGTGAATTTTGGATATGTGGTTCACCCAGATCCCCTGGTTCCAAGGATATACTTATGGGGCTATTGCATGTTTTGGGGTCCCTGTGATGTGTTTTATGTTACTGTATTTCTCTGCCTGTGATAATTATATTAACCATTGTGTTCAGTAATCATATCACAGGCAGAGGGGAGGATTTTGTGTGGGAGTGTCTGTGTGTATTGTATGGATTGATTGGTTGTATTTCAAAACCCTGTGGGCAGTACTATGTTTGTGGATTGTGAATAAAAGAGGCTGTATGTGCCAGTACAGTCAGTTCTGCTTGACCTCAAAACGAAGTGTCGTCTTGTTATTGCGGGGATTGGATTGTATGCTGATTGCCAGGAGTGTAAGCTGATTGTATGATTTTCCTGTTCAGCTGCGTACAGCATTCATATGCTTGAGAGCATTCATTTGCTTCTCCGGTTCGGTGGTTGTGGTGTCTGCTGCAGTGCTTGGAGTCCTCAGGAAGCACTAGTAGCATCCTTCAACGGAGGTACCCAGTCGGGGTGCCAGGTGATCCGTTACAGTCACTATAAACGCTTCTAACATTTCCTGCGGGACATTGCCAATCAGTTTGACGTGATTGAAGGGTTTGTACGATGCGAGGTTAGCAATGGTTCCAACTTAGTGTAATAATAGTTGGAAAGCCTGTCCAGGCCAGGTAATTTGTGTTTGGGTATGGTAGTAATTTCGCGTTTGACTTTATCCTCTGTGAATGGAGACTCAAGTTGAGTTCCTTGGTCCTGGGTTATGTTTGGGATTTGTTGGTGCATGTTGGGGTCAGTTTCTAGATGGTAAAGAGTAGCATAATAATTTGCCAGTTTTTCTACTATGTCCTGAGGGTTGCTGCTGGTAACCCTTTTTACCAATAAAAAGGTTTATATTTTACTAATGCTCCACGTCCCCACAAAAGTAAATGACCATTTATCCTTCTAGTGCATACTAGATCAAAGAATTCAGGTCTTGTGGTGAGGCAGCTTCAGAAGAGGTACACTAAATGATAAAAACTTCAGCTGAGTGGACATTGGAGTGCTTGGCACCGTTTAGGTGATCTACTATTAGAAATGCAACACGTATGAAATATACATATTTTTTTCCTTTTCTGACCTATAGCACATAATAATAATGAACGTGTAATCGTCAATCTTACTGGTTCCTTTTCCCAATAAATGTATTAAAAATTTCTAGTATTAATAACGAGGATTCGGAAGATGAGAAACACAAGGGCTTGTTAAAGCCTTTTTCTTAGGCAGGTCTAAAACTCCATGTCTTACAAGCTCCCACCTATAGGCTGTGACTCTGTACTCTTTAGCCTATGAAGTTGCGCCTCCTTGTCCCTGGACCCATAATACCCTGGTGCTAGGCACCCAGTTAGCTACAAGGGTGCTATTACATATATTAGAAAAAAAAGTGTAGAATAATTTAATATATATTTCTAATTAATTGATTTTATGTACTATTTACTTGATGAAATCAGGTGCATAATGTGGGACAATGCTATACCAAAAGTCAGCTGTTGTTTCAAACACTGTCCATGGTGCTGATAAGGAAGGTCCATGCATGGCCTGATTAAACATTGAACAATCCTATTCAATGAAGGTAATGAAAGTGGTATTTTACAAATCTTTCTTCTCATTGCAAAAGGGTTACCAAGATATTCAATAAAGAGAGAATGGGAAGACCTTTTCATGAATTGTTTAATATCAACTTTGCAGGAGTTGGTAAGACATTGTGACTATTTGTAATGTGTGAAAGTGGGAAACACACTTACAAACCTTACAATCTCCCACATAAGAGAAGCATAATTTTGAATTATGTAAGTTTTGGTTGGCCTGCTGTCAAAAAGTAGATCTACAGATAAAACTTTAGCTTCCATGATGCTTTGTCATTCTAAAGACATGCAAAGCATCATGGGAGTTGTAGTTCTACAATATCTGGGGATCTACTTTTTGGGCACCCCTGTCTTATGGTATCCTTTAATTGCATTTCATAGGATTTTATCTTTATGAAATACTCAAAAACTTTGGTGATGTGACCATTATTATACAACCTTATTGTTTTTGCAATAGTTTAAAATGCAAAATATAGCACAATAAACCTTAACATACGTTTTGTGTTTTTATATAAAACACATCTTGAAAGCTGTGTTTTATAATCAATTATACAATTCACCTGATCGATGCACTACACGAGGAAAACAACAGTAGCTAAAGGAAATAATATATAGCTAAACAAGCTAAAAGATGCATCGAACATATTCATAGAACTGAGCTGACTTTTCTTACTGTTATTGGCCCAAAAGCAAGCACAGGTATGGTCTGCATCTCAGTGTGATGAATAGGCTGCTCTTCATTGGTAGAAAATGGTCAAACGAATAGGAATACATAGAAATAGAAATAACCATAGTTATATGGTTGGGAAGAAAGGTAAACATAGAAATAATGGGATAATTAGGGTATATTGGAAGAAGGAGCTTATACTAGAAAATTGGCAGAGAGAGCATAGAGAGTTTCACAGATAAGGGGACTGTTAATTATAGGTACACTATACGGGTGAAATTAAAAAAAGAATAATAACAATGAATAAATAAATAAAAATCATTGTTTAGTTAACCCCTTAAAGGACCACTATAGGAACCCAGACCACTTCAGCTTAATGAAGTGGTGTGGGTGCCAGGTCCAGCTAGGATTAACCCTTTCTTCTATAAACATAGCAGTTTCAGAGAACATATTTCAGAGAAACTGCTATGTTTATAATAGGGTTAATCCAGCCTCTAGTGGCTGTTTCATTGACAGCCGCTAGAGGCGCTTCCGCGTTTCTCACTGTGATTTTCACAGTGAGAAGACGCCAGCGTCCATAGGAAAGCATTGAGAATGCTTTCCTATGGACTGGCTGAATGAGCGCGCGGCTCCTGCCGCGCATGCGCATTCAGCTGATGACGTCGCTATGGAGGAGTAGAGGAGGAGGAGAGTTCCCTGCCCGGCGCTGGAGAAAGAGGTAAGTTTAACCCCTTCCTCCCCCTAGAGCCTGGCGGGAGGGGGACCCTGAGGATGGGGGCCCCCTCAGGACACTAAAGTGCCAGGAAAACGAGTATGTTTTCCTGGCACTATAGTGGTCCTTTAACCCGTTAACGCCGTTACGGTGTTCTATGCCGTCCCGCATTAAGTGGGCTTTATAGCCGTTGCGGCGGCATAGAACACCGTTGAAGTTTTTATCCTCTTCTGGAGGGCTGCCTGACAGCCCAAGCAGCCCTCCCACGGCAAATGAGGCCCCTTATAGCAGGCTGTGGATCTGCCAGCAGGGGGACTGTCTGAAATGTCAGACAGTCCCCCTGCTGGTGGGAAAGTAAAAAGAAAATCATTAAACATGTTACAAAATAAAATAGAAATGTATTTATATATATATAATATATGTATATCTATTATATATATGTAACGTCATACAAAGTGTATTTTAATATTAATATAAGTACATATATTAGTATTAAAATACACTTAGAATGACGTTACATATATATAATATCTATCTATATATATATATATATAATAGATATATACACATATATTATATATATATATACGTATAATTACAATAATAAATTTTTTAAATTTTATTCATAATAAATTATGTTCCATATATGCATAGTTAATGATAAATTAAAGCCCTGTTTCTCCTGAACAAAATTATATATAATAAGTGTGGGTGCACTTAATGTGACAGCGGTGAATTACGGTTGAACAGACATATAGCGCAAATTCCAGTTTTTGTTTACGTTTTGTTTTGATCAGAACGTGCACTATTGACTCCGTCCTGAAGGGGTTAAGGACGGAGCTAATTGTACAAGTTGTGATCAAAACAAAATGTAAACAAAACCTGGAATTTGCGCTATATGTCTGTTCAACCATAATTTACCTCTTTCATATTAAGTGCACCCACACTTATTATATATCATTTTGTTCAGGGGATACAGGGATTTAATTTCACATGAACTATTCATATATAAAACATAATTTATTATGAATAAAATCTAAAAAGGTGTGAGAAATTAAGATTTGTTTATAATTTCTTAGTTCTGCGTAGCATTTTAACTGTAAATGTCATAATACTGTTAGTGTTTACTACAATAAAATGCAATGTCTCATGAGTACAACACTACCCCCCATGTACAGATTTTATGGTGTTTTGGAAAGGTACAGGGTCAAATATAGCATGGTTCAATTTTCAGTTTATACACTTTGAAATTTGCCAGATTGGTTATGTTGCCTTTGACACTGTATCGTAGCCAAGAAATTAGAATTCCCCACATGATAGCATACCATTTGCAACCCAGACAACCCAGGGTATTCAATATGGGGTATGTCCAGTCTTTTTTAGTAGCCACTTAGTCACAAGCACTGGCCAAAGTTAGTGTTTCTATTTGTTTGTGTGAAAAATGCAAAAAACTAATATGAACGCTAACTTTGGCCAGTGTTTGTGACTACTAAAGTGGCTACTAAAAAAGACTGGACATACACCATTTGTAATAACTTGGGTTTTCTCCTTTTGCAAATGGTATGCCATCATGGGGGTAATTCTTATTCCTGGGCTGCTATACAGTCTCAAAGGCAACATAACCAATTGTATTTAACCCTGTATATATATTAATATCAAAATATATATTAATATCAAAATACAGTTAGAATAAAATCCCACATATATATTACATTTTTTTATTTACTTATTTATATTTTATAATAATAATAATATATATATATATATATATATATATATATACAATATATATAGTTATTATATATATATATATATATATATATATATATATATATATGTGTGTAATTTAATTCTAAGTGTAGTTTTATATTAATATAAAAACTATATATATAGCGATAAGCCAGTCACTAAACACTTCCTACATATGCAACATAGACTTCCTCTGTTACGTTTCACGGCTATTGATCATGTCCCCCCAATGTCCAGAGGGGGTGACAGATCAAAGAAACTACTTCAACGTGAGGCACAATGGATCCATCGGCTGGACACAGTGACACCAAGAGGACTCAACGAGAATATTGTGCTCTCTATGTTTCTTTAATAATAATGTTCTTTGAATAATCATATGGTTTCCCTTTTTCTCTAAGTATATTTGTGATCCTTATTGGTTTTTTGGAGCCTTTATTCTAATGGCTTGTTTTCCCTTTTTTAGTCTGCTACCTTTTTTTTTTGTTATAGATTGCTTCAGCTAAATGCCTTTTAAACTTGACATGGTTGGTGAAATGTTTTTAACATAACATTCTTTATTTTTTTGATCACTTCTTTAGATATATGGTGACACTTTACACAGTATATTTGATCTTATGATCTTTGCTTATTTTTTTATATTAGGCTGCATTTTTGCGGATTTATGCACTCTGCACTTTAATCAGATTTCATCAATAGATTGATATTAGACATTTCACTTGCACATCTATGAGATATTTACCGATCTTATAATTAATTGTTTTCCTATCGGTATCTTAGCAACACCACATGATCACTTATGCATGGATCATGTGATCGTGGGTTCTATTTCCGGTTTCACTTCCGGGTGTGCACGGAGGGATTCAGGGGGTTCTTCACAGATTGGTGAGTACTTCTTTTTATGTCCTATATAAATGGCTTGTAAGCACAGGTACATTGACCTTGAGAAAGACCCGAATGGGTCGAAATGTCGGCAAACTTTGATGTTATACCTGCTGGAATAAATTAACTATTTTTTCAAAGTCCTGAGAGTGCATCTCTTTATCCTCTATATATTTTATCTACATGGGATTGCACCCAGGCGATATTGAGCTACACATTTGAAAGGGTGAGTGCCAAGAAAAACATTGCTTTATATATTAATATGAAAATACACTTAGTATGACATTATATATATGATATATATATATATATATACATATTATATATAGATATAATATATGTATTTATATATTTCATTTTCATATTTTATATATATATGTAATATTTTTTTTTAATTTTAACAGAAGCAGGGAGACTGCCTGTCAGTTTAGGCAGTCTCCCTGCAGGCAGCACTATGCACGCCTATTGCGGCCATGTGTCAGCTCTTTCAGAGTGATCACATGGCCCGCAGGGGCCTAATTTTCTGAAGGGGGACTGCCTGGGCTGTCCGGGAGGAACACAGATCGCCGGCGAGGGAACGGCGAGGATCGGGTAAGTGAATAGGCCGGCGGGGGCGTTCTTTGCCACCCGCCTGCGTTTAGAGCCACCCCTTCAAGGACGGCATAGAACGCACGCTGTACTTAACAGGTTAATATATAATATATGCCTAATTAAAACATGTGTGCATTTAATTATTTTCATTTGGGGTGTAACTAAAAACTGCTAGCAGAAGCTGCACATCTCATGATTAGCCCTATGGCAACATGCAGGGAATTGTTGAAAAGGTGCTTGTAGTATGCCAAACACTTTGAGCCTTTGAGACTTTTTCACATTCTTTTGTACATTTTGTTCTAAGTTTAAGTGTTTTCCAATAAGGAAGAGGGTGTTTTAAAAAAAAAACAAAAAAAAAAAAACTATTTTTCATTTGTGGAACTGAAATAAAGTCACTAATTGCTCTAGGACCAAAGGTGCAGCAGAGATCCAGATCTTGGGTCCATCTTGTAAATACTCCTTCACATTTTCAAGATACGTGCCATTAAGGGTATATGAATGTGCCCTAGCTCACAATTATTTGCATACTCTTCAGTCAGATAAATAGTGCTTCTGACCAAATAGGTCCCTTAGAGCATGGGTAATTAAGATAGGATATTTACTTATGTGCGTGAATTACAAAACAATACACATGCAGATTCTAACACATTTTATTTAAGGCTATATTAGGAACTCATGACAGTTTTCTGCTAATTTAGCAGGATTCTTTTCATCAGGGACAAAGCTAAATGGAAAGACCTCTGCCCTGTAGCTCTACTTGGATTGAGACACTGGCTGTTTCCTTCTTGCTGCGGGCATGGTTATATGCTTAACTATTTATTTTTCTCTCATCCAACTGGGATTGGAAGATGTGTGTGTACAACTGTTTGCAAATATTTAATTGGTGCAAGTGGGAGATTTGGCACCGTTTTCTCATTCATTCTCATTAATCTCTTCCACTTGGTATTATACTGATTAGATTGCTTTGTCCCACTACAGAACACTTTTCTTTTTAGACCACACAGTCTCGTTAGACTGCCCCTGCTCATTAAATTGGCTGCACCTCTCCGTAATAAGGTTTTCCTCCCCAAAAGCACAGCATTGTCTTATACATCTTTTATTACAGTGCTTGCTAAACTTTTATTACACAAATGTCTTTAATTAGACCGATTGCTCAGTCATTATACCAGTCTCTCCCACTAGAATACTAACACAACCATTATAGTTGTCGTTCTATTTTTCACTCTATCATTACATGTCTCACACTCCCAGAAGACTGCTCACTAAGTCATTATAATTCTCTGTTCTATTAGACTGCTATATGATTATACAGTTCTCCCCCATTAGATTATTGAAGCTAACATTATGTTCTCCATTACACTTACCTCTTCCATTAAATCCCTTACTTTGTTGTTACACATTTTTCTCTTAATAGATCATTCAACCTGTCATTACACTTCTTTCCAAAAAAATTGTTCCCTTATCTTATGTTGTTTGCCGTTATCAAACACAATCAGTGCTTAGACAGCTTCCTCTAATTAACACATGGTTTGTTATTAGACTGTGCTCTTCTATCTATGTACACCACCAATCTCTCAATAGACTGGTCTTTTCTAATACACAGTCTGTGCGCACTGCTCCTTTCCAATATACAGTGCATAATCCTAATGGACTTCCCCCCTTCCAATGCACCACACTCTGTCTGTTTAGAGTTCTCCCTCTTTATAAACAGTGCACTCTTTTATACGATTGCCCCTTCTCAAAACACTGTGTATCATCCCTTAATCAGAGAGAACTTCACTGGTACAATCACTTTTTTTTTTTAACATATTTGTGTTTATTGTTTTGTTTTTTTTTGTAAGAAAGGGAAACAAAAAGAAAAGAGGGAGAAGAAAAAGGGGGTTCCACATTATGGTATACATACAGTAGCCATATACATTACATGGTAGTTTGCATTAACAACATCTATCCCTTGGGACAGCGCACGTTGCAGGTCTTGCTTTTACGCATACAGATTTTAGTGCATATGTTCATATCTTTACACATCTTCAGATTTTGCTATATTACAATATACAATATATTGTATGTACAGGCTCGCCTCCTTGGGTTAATTCTACTCAATAACTATGTCCTGGTGCCCGCGTATGCTTGACTCATGGCATATCTATCGCTTGTCCCTCATTGGTCAACGTGTGTGGAATATGGGGAAACTCGGGGAAGGAAGTGAACTCATCTTAACATAAACTTGCACTTGAACTTGAGCTTGATCTTGATCTGGGACCAGTAATAAATGCATAGGGAACTTCATTGGGTACGCTCATCTCGGTTTGGACTCATGTTTTGTGGGTGTTTTTTTTAATTTTTTTTTTTTTATTGTTGTTATTATTATCGGGCCTGGTCCGCTATGTAGTGCTCGCCCCTCGATGTGTGAGCCAGTCCTGCCATACCACCTCATGTTGTTGTGCTTTCCCCTTCATACTCATAGCCATGTTTTCGTATAGACAGACATTATCTAATTTCTTTGAGATCTCTTCTATTGAGGGGATTGCTTTGTCCTTCCAGTGAAATGCTATAGCAATTTTAGTGACTGTGAGAAGGTTTACTATCAGTGGGGTGCAGTGCTTCTGGTGCAGCGCTGGCAACATATGTAGTAAGTATCCTTCAGGTGACAGCGGCAGGGTAATGTGGGTTAGTTTGTTTACCAGTGTTTGTACGCTTAACCATAGTGGCTGAATGTCTTGGCATTCCCAGAAGACATGTAACAGTGTACCTTGGGATTTCTCGCACCTCCAGCATAGAGGGGAGACTGTACTGTACATTTTGGCTAGTCTATGAGGCACCATGTACCATCTCATTGTGATTTTGCTGTATGCCTCCAACATGGAGATGCTACTAGATGCCTTCTTGGTGATGGATATGGCCTTGTGCCATTGTTGTGCCGTGAATTCCCTGTCGATATATTTCTCCCATTGTGTCATGTAATGGAGTTTGTGTGGGGTAGCAGCTTCCCACAGGGCATTGTAACACAGTGCCAGGGGCTTGATGTGGCGGGCATTCAACAGGTGTTGTGGGCTGTGAGCTATAAGCCTCTGAGTGGTCTCTTTGGCTTGTATATTGGCCTGTAAGATGTTCTTGACCCTTAGGTATAGGAATAGGTCTCGGGGGGGGGGAGGGAGAATTCCGCCTGTAAAGCTGGGAATGGTTTTACTCCAGTCTTGTCAAAAAGATTTTCTACCCTCAGGATACCTTTTGCCAGCCAGTTATAGACTTCTAGATTCGGGGAGTGGATCTGTAGCGCTGTGATTGGAGACAGCCTTAACAGTTCCTTTGGGTCTAGTATATTCGAGGCCCAGTTTCTCCAGGCCTGTAGAAGTGTCATTGTGCATTGTAGGATTGGTTTTTTACTGAGGGTCGGGGCACCTACCCACAGGGCTTGGGTTATTTGTGCCGGGTGGATGCAGGCGTCCTCAAAGGAGAGCCAGATTGGGGTTGGTACTTTCTCGGAAGCTCTGAGTAGTCTTAGACCTTGGGCTAATAAGGAGGCCTGGTAGTAGAACCGAACCTCGGGGATGCCCAGACCTCCTCTAGTGAAGTGGAGGCCTAAAGTTTTGTTTTTAATTCGTGGGGGTTTCTGTTTCCAGACATGCACGTTTATAACAGATTGGAGCATACTAAGGAGGCGGGCTGGCAAGGTTATGGGGATGGTTCTGAACAGGTAAAGTATGTGCGGGAGAATCATCATCTTAATCGAGTTGATGCGGCCTAACCAGGAAACCTCTAGGTCTTCCCATGCTGTTAATTGTGTTGTGAGTTTTTGGATCAGGGGAATATGGTTTTCTTTTTGCAGTGTATTTATTGATTTAGTAAGTTTAATCCCTAGGTATGAGAGCGACTTTTTCCTCCAGTCGAATGTATATGTGCACTCGAGTTGTGTCGTGAGGGTGTGCGGTAGTAGTATTGGGAGAGCTTGTGTTTTTGCAGTGTTGTTTTTGTAGAAGGATACTTCGCTTTATGTGGCAAGGAGTATTTGCAGCTGTGGGATGGAGTGCTCCGGTTTTGTGAGGTACAGGAGAATATCGTCGGCAAACAATGCCAGTTTCTGTTCGCCTCGCAGAGTAGATATGCCCTGAATTCCTTTTGTTTGTTTTATATGCCTTATCAGGGGTTCTAGGCAAAGGATAAAGATGAGCGGGGAAAGGGGGCAACCCTGTCGTGTGTCGTTTCGTATGGCTAATGGAGTTGATAGGAAGCCTGTGCTGAAGATTTTAGCTGAAGGTTCTTGGTACAGGGATAGGATGCTGGCTAAGAACTCTTGGGGGATGCCCATTTGGGCGAGTGTTAATCTCATATATTTCCAATTTAGGCGATCGAACGCTTTCTCAGCGTCGAGCGCTAACAGGACTCCCCCTTGATGTGTGGAGTGGGCCCATTCTACGAGGTTAATGAAGTGTCTGGTATTGTCGCCTACTTGCTTGCCTGGGACGAATCCTGCCTGTTCCTCGGAGATCAGAGTTGGGAATAGAGGTCTAAGTCTGTTTGCTAGTAGTTTAGCATACAGCTTGACGTCTGCGTTGAGTAGGGAAATAGGCCTTAGGTTTGCGCAGATCGTCGGGGATTTGTTTGGTTTGGGTAGCGTGACTATAAACGCTTCCAGCATTTCTCTAGGAATTTGCCCAGTTTGTTTAATGTGATTGAAGAGTTTGGTGATGTGCGGAAGTAGTGTGGTGCTTAGTTTGTGGTAGTAGTAGTTGGACAGCCCATCCGGGCCTGGTAATTTGTGTTTGGGTATACTGGCTATAGTGTTGGCCACTTCTTTGCAAGTGAATGGAGCTTCTAAAAGCTCCTGTTGTGCTCTTGTTATGGATGGGATGTGGGTAGTGTTCAGGAAGCGGGTGATTTCTTCTTCAGACGGTTGGTGTGTTTGGGGGTCCCTGTCAATGTGGTATAGGGAGGCGTAGAAGGAGGCCAATTCCTCCCCTGGGTTGTATAGTTTGTCACCCGTCTTGGAAATTATGTACGGTATTTTCGTGTGTAAGTATTGCTGCTTTAGTTTCTTAGCAAGTGCTTTACCTGCCTTGTTTCCTGTAGTGTAGTGGGTCTGTTTAAGGTAGCGCATATGCTTCTCTGTTGTAGCAATTTCAAGGTTGTGTAGATCAGTTCTGATTCGTTGTAACTGCTTGTGGGTCGCTTTATGTGGTGTGGTTTTGTGTTGGGACTCTAATGTGGCTTTGGTTTTGTTGTGTTGTTTTTTCACATTGGCTCCTGCTTGTATCAAAACGCCTCGCATAACTGCCTTGTGTGCTAGCCATTGAGTTGTGATGGGCGTGGTGCAGGATTCGTGTTGTGAGAAGAAGTCAGTTAGGTGGGTTAGGACAGTGGAGTAGGTGATGGGGCGGTCCAGGAGAGCCTCATTGAGGCACTAGGATCCAGTGCCATGGGCTGGGTACGGGACCCGGAGGGTCACCTTAAGCGGCGCGTGGTCGGACCATGTGATAGGACCGATCGCGACTGTCATGACGTGTGTTAGCGTGGTTTTGTCCGTGATGCATAGATCTATTCTAGAGTGTGTCATGTGCACCGGGGAGTAATACGTGTAATCTTTGGTACCTGGATAAAGACAGCGCCATGAGTCATATAGGTCTTGTTCAAATAGTAATCGGCTTAGGTGTTGTCCCAGTGTTAATGATGCCCTTTTTGGTCCTTTGTTCTGTGTGCATTGAATGTCTAGGTGGGGATCTGGTGTGCAATTGAAGTCTCCACATAAAATGACATGTACTTGCTTGTATTTTGCTACCTTCTTTAGTGCTTTTGGGAGAAAGGCCGTTTGGTCCTCGTTGGGGGCGTATAGTGAAGCAATCGTTATCAGTATGCCATTTAATGTGCCTACTAAAATGAGTAGCCGGCCGTCTAGTCCTGTATGTTGTTGGCTTGGTGTGAACGCCCAGTCGTCTTGAAAGTATATGGAAACCCCTTTTGATTTTGTTGGGGAGTGTGCATGATATGCTTGGGAATAGTGTCGGACTACAAATCTTGGGGGGTTGCGAGTGCAGAAGTGTGTCTCTTGCAGACAGGCTATGGCCACCCCAGAAGTTCGGATGTGCCGCCAACCTCCTTTTATGGGGGCTACTAAGGTCTTTCACATTCAGGGAGAAAAGGGTCATAGTGTTGGGTATCCCCATGGTCAGAGTTTGTGAGTGTCCACTATAATGGAGGTTCCTCGTGGGGGTTGCTTTGGCATTAGGAGTGAATAGGTTTCCTGCGATAGTGTGTAGGTGCTCTGGGGTCTCCCTCCCCCCCCTGCGTTTAATGGTGTTCCCTCTTGACAAATAGTGTGGTCCTGTCGAGCATAGTTCAATATAGTGATTCCAGATAACATAATAAACATAAACATAGAAAACAAACAAAGCATATACATCATTTCCCTACTAGATAGGGTCGTCAATGTTGTTGGGGCGGCCTCCCAGCATAATGCTTGGGAGGTAAACCCAACTGGGGGATTAAGGGTAACCTGCGTGGTTTGGCCTGAACCGGGACCCCTTAGGTATATTCGATCGTACGTAGCTTACATTATACAGACAGCCTTGTGTACGTTACTGTTATATGAGAGCATCCCGCCCTCTCAGTTAAGTAGTTGTGTGTACTTTATTTTTATTTTTTATCTTTTTATCTTTTTGCCCTTTGTGAGCCCTCCATCCCATCTGCTATAAGACCCAGTGAACATAAGTGCCCTGGTATAGCTACAATTTGGTGCCAAATACATTACACAGCGTTATGGTCGGCTTCAGCATCCATTTTCTTTCCGTAGATATTGGTGCGGTGTAAGTGACAAGGACCTACACCTATAAGTGGAGCGCTCAAACACAGATAAATCTTACCACTCTCAAATAGAGCTTCTTCAGTCAGCTGACTGAAGAAGCTCTATTTGAGAGTGAAACGCGTATTGGCCATTTTTAAAGGACTTTTATTTGAGGACTTTTATCATCTTTGTTTTTATGTTTATTTTAAAGTAATAAATTTACCATTTTCATTTAATACCTCATCCAAGTTCTTTTTGGAGCCTCCAAGGAATCCTCACAGGGGTAGTGCCATCCCCATTCAAATTGGCACAAAATCCACATACCTAGAGCCGGGATTCGTAGGCTCAGGACCAGGTGAGCACCCCATTTATTGAACACATATCTGTGTCATTTATCACCAGAAGTCTACACATCGGTAGAATGGCCAATACGCGTTTCACTCTCAAATAGAGCTTCTTCAGTCAGCTGACTGAAGAAGCTCTATTTGAGAGTGAAACGCGTATTGGCCATTTTTAAAGGACTTTTATTTGAGGACTTTTATCATCTTTGTTTTTATGTTTATTTTAAAGTAATAAATTTACCATTTTCATTTAATACCTCATCCAAGTTCTTTTTGGAGCCTCCAAGGAATCCTCACAGGGGTAGTGCCATCCCCATTCAAATTGGCACAAAATCCACATACCTAGAGCCGGGATTCGTAGGCTCAGGACCAGGTGAGCACCCCATTTATTGAACACATATCTGTGTCATTTATCACCAGAAGTCTACACATCGGTTTGCTTTCTTCTCTTTTTTTCGTGTTCTCGAGAAATTCTTCAAGCCGAAGTAGGAGGGTGGTGCTACCATAACAGCACACAAGCCTTTATACGGAGCCAGTGTTTTCTATATACAGGCTCCTTGAAATGTGAGTGTAATATTCAACACAATATTATTATAATCACTGTGAAGCCATTTTTTAGTACCATCTACACTATATTGTATTTTCTGTATTTTATTTTGACATGTACCCCATATTTTACCATTGAATGAGACTACGTTTTGGTAAGATTTATCTGTGTTTGAGCGCTCCACTTATAGGTGTAGGTCCTTGTCACTTACACCGCACCAATATCTACTAAATTTATTCAGTGGAATAGAGGATATTTCCACACTAGTGTATTGAGCTGCCTGTAAATCACTTTTTGACTCTTTTGTGCACTTTTGTTATACACACTCCTCTGTAAACAGAGGCAACCTTTGATTGGTATTCATCCATTTTCTTTCCGTCTAGACATGTGGTCAGTTTTGTGGTGGGATGGAGGGAGAGTTTATTTGTCCCTTCTTGGCGATCCCGCCATGTGCCATTCAGTTGCGAGTCTCCTCTGCGGTTTCGGATCTTGCGCTGGCTGGTCCGGCGACTGGAAAAGTCCCCATTCTCTCAGAAGGCGCATTCCATCCTCTGGTTCCTCGAGTTTATTCAGTTATCAAACATGGCTGCCCACCTTGATTTGACAACTGATGATTAGGATAATCTATTAGTGTGGCTATACAATACACAGCATTCTGTCTTAATATACTGATCCATCCAAATAGGCAGAACACTGACTTAAACAAATGTCCATTTGACCTGACCATTACCCAACATGCCCATCACCATGTCCTAGCTGTGCCTTGCTGCTGCAAGTATTCTTTGCAATAGCTGAGTGACTACAACTTCATCCCGGTACATATGTCAGTTTTATATACATTTCTGCGCTCTCTGTAGAGCCCTCATAAACATCACAAAGTTTCTTGCTATGGGAAGCATACTGTAAAATAACAATGAGATGGTACCTAGTACCGCACAGACTAGCATACATATACATGGGAACGTCAGGTCTATGTTGGAGGTGTGAAGCAGAGGCGGGCACCAAGCTTCATATGTTTTAGGGATTCTCTATGCTGGGAGAGTTCTGTAGCCAAATCCAAACCCTCATCTCACACACTACCGACTATACTCTCCTCTTGCAACCGGAACACTACCTACTTCACATCATTCCCAACATAACTGTACATCCTCACAGGAAGGTTATATTAAACATTCTCACGGTAGCTAAAGTTGCTCTGGCCAGCAATTGGAAGAGCAAACAAATCCCCTACGTGGAGATCATTAAAATCAAACTGGACACAATAAGTTCTTATGAGCGGATGGCATGCAGACGGAATTGCTGTATGGGAAAATATGACTGGGACCTCTAGACTATAGGGCCATGCTTATGGGCAAGATTACAAATGAGGAATATGGGTGGATGAAGAACTGGCTAATGGAGTGGCAAACCGTATGCAACACGAGTACCCAACGACGGTTAGGTTCAAGGCTCATACATAGTTTACATAGCGATGCTAGGGTTGCGGCCAGATACTCTGTGTCCAGCTGCCTAAGCAAATGTAATGGGGATAGGACATGTTCGGTGTAAAATAATACAAATAATGTCCTTTGAAACAAGGACTGCATAATTGATGAAGTCGCAAGGTAACCAGGGTCCCCTTTCCCCATCCTCTTCCTTTCTGTATCCCTTCCCCGTTACTTAGTTAAATGAAAAATGTTTACTGCAACAGGTAATCGCAAATGTGCAACAAGTCAGACTAACTGTATATATATATATATTCATGCAATATACGAACGGAATACAAGCCAAGCATCTTAGATGGCATGTCGATATAAAAATGCTTACTCATGCGTTACAATAGCTGTGCTGCCAAAGACAATGTGATACTACTGGTAACTGTGATTTTTCCTGTCCAATTGAATGTTGCCTAACTATGACTTCTAAGGGACTGAAAAATGAGGAAAACAAACATTGTGATGTACATCAAGGCTGCTGTATCAATAAAAAAGATAAATGAGAAAAATACCCAAAATCTGCAGCCAAAATCACTGCTGCTTATGCTCTCCTTTCTCCTTCAGTCATCTATTGACATATGTTATCCTTTCTCACAGCACTCTCCATTTCCTCTTTGACCATGTGTGACCATGTGTATTTTCCAGGTGCTCCTGCTTTTGTGTCCCTAAAGTGAGTGAACATATCCACTTTTGACTTCAACAGCTGGACCAGAGCTGTGCTATGTTGACGAGTCTCAAACGTACAAATTTGGTGTCTGTGGTGTCTGGTTCCTGTGTACTTGTGTTCTGGGGTCAAGTCCTGGGGAAAAAAGTGTGGGAACTCACCCAAGATCTCCCCAAAAAAAAACTAAACACTTGTATGCCTATATAAGCGCGTGCACACACAAACTCACAGACACTCACATACACTCAGACACTCACAGACGCACACACAGTGGTGTATTTTAATTTTGTGCTGCCCTAGGCATGACTATACCTGAGCAACCCCCTTATCTAAATTTTCCTGTCAAGGGCTCACCGCTTCCTAATTAAGAACCTACCTCTTCCTCTTTTCCTGCTCCTGTTAAAGAAATACTATAATGCCAGGAAAACAAAGCTGTTTTCCTGGCACTATAATTCTTTATAGTGCCCGCCTCCCTCGTGTCCTCCCCTTGCCCCATTCGACACTGAAGGTGTTCATATCATATGGGTATTTAGCAGATGCTGGTTGTCCTCATGTACAGGGTGAGGACGTCCATCATCAGTTAGGCAACTTTTAGTCACCTAACCACCCGAAAGTCCCTCTAGTGGCTAGAGGTGGAGTTACCCCTCAAGGTAATTATTGCAGTTTCCTGAGAAACTGCAATAATTACACTTGCAGGTTTAAGGGGACTGGGACACTGCACCCAGACCACTTCAATGTGCTGAAGTTGTCTGGGTGCCTATAATGTCCCTTTAAGCACACTCTCTGACAGACACACACGCATTCACTGACACACACTGGCAGATACACACTGACAGTAACACACACATTCAATGACAAACACACAGACGTCACTGATTTGACACACACACATTCACTGACACACACTCATTCATTGACAGAGAGACACACACAAACACACTGACAGACCCACACACTAAATGACAAACAGACTCTCACTGATTTGACAGACACTCACAAACATACACTAACAGAAGCACATACTCTCATACACACATGTGCATACACTAACAGAAGCACATACACTCATACACACACGTACATACGCTAACAGACGTAAATACACTCATATACACACACTGACAAAAACATACACAAACACTAACAGACACACATACACTAACATACATAAACTAACAGACACACACACATATACATACACTAACAGACATAAACACATACATACACTAACAGACATACACACACACACACATACACTAACAGGCACACACACACACATACAAATACATGAGCTGAGTAGAATTGTAGAGGCTTGCATTAAAGATGGTATGAGAAATGGGCCAAGGGAGGGAGTAGTGATAAACAGTTATATCAAGGTATTTACAGCTAGGAGTGGAAAGCATGGGGGGAGGAGTGGGAGGAGACAAAAAACAGTGGTGAATTACAATTTTGCCAATCAAATCCTAACAGCCAGATTATTAATTAATGCATGTAGCTGCAAGTACAGGATACTACAATAGTACACCATAGATAACAATGAAAACATTATTATAAATAAGTAATCTAGTGGCAAAGGTGAAAAAAATCCGGTGGAGCATCTTCTGAATTTCAATTTGTACTTTAAAGCTGTAGCGTTCAATTGTAGAGGCTTGCAGTAGAGATAGTATGGGACATGGGCCTTAAAGCTGTAGCGTTCAATTGTAGAGGCTTGCAGTAGAGATGGTATGGGACATGGGCCTTAAAGATGTAGCGTTCAATTGTAGAGGCTTGCAGTAAAGATGGTATGGGACATGGGCCTTAAAGATGTAGCATTCTATTGTAGAGGCTTGCAGTAAAGATGGTATGGGACAATGGCCTTAAAGATGTAGCGTTCAATTATAGAGGCTTGCAGAAAAGATGGTATCTGAAATGGGCCTTAAAGCTGCAGCGTTCAATTGTAGAGGCTTGCATATATGCTTTAGGTTTAACTATCTGATATGTTTTTTGTATGGAATATCTTTGTTATGATTAATATGCTCATGTGCATTTATATTTTTTTGTGTAACACCTTTCATCCACAATAAAATATTTTGAAAAACCCCCAAGAAAAACAATGTATATGGATGGAGTCCATGAAGATCAAAGTACTAGTGCAAATGTGATGTTAACTCCATGAGACCAAAGAGAATACAAACTATTTAAAGGAACACTTTTGTGTTAGGGATACAAAGCTATATTCCTAACACTACAGTGACCCTCTGAGTCTGCCTCTATCACACTCGGCAATAAGAGGATGAAACATTATTTAACCACTTGCCTTTTTCCAGCCCCAAGGTCCCTCGATGCTGGCTCCATCTCCTCCTACTTCAGCGTGAGGGGATACCTAATGTGCATGTCCAGTGAGCAGTGCACGCGCATTAGGCCTTTCTCTTAAGAAAGCATTGAATCAAATCAAATTTGCAAGATTCTGAATGTTCTCATCCCAGCATCTGAGAGAAATTCACTAAAGGCAGTCTTAACCCCTATAATGTACACATTGTATTTTGCATTTTCGCTAAAACTGCAATGTATTAAATTGCAGGGTTAATGGGATTGGACACTGCATCCAGACAACTTCAATGAGATGAAGTGGTCTTGGTGCCTATAGTGTCCCTTTAAGTGAACAGTAAACATGTGTGTAGGATTGTTTTGTGATACGCATGAAGAGTGATACATATCAGAGCTATAAACCCCTAAGATCTGTAATGTGTAATGAGATCAATAACTGCAGGTAAATGTTGTGATTTGATGAGGTAAATCATACAAAATTAATCAAATATAAAATAAGGTATTGATGGAAACTCATTTTATAATATAATTTTGCAGGAGGAATTTGTAAAGCCCTGTGGAATATGTTTATGCTACATAAATGCTATTAATAATAATAAGAAGAAAAATAATACTTGAATACAATTGTGTAGATTAAGTATATATAATATGGGATTAAATCTAAAATAAATTGACAATATTAACAAATTTGATATAAACAAAAGTAAGGTTTTTAGAATATCCATGATATTATTAGTGCTAAAATTATGTTTTGTTTAAACCTACGTTTCCAACTTGGCCTCATATTAATATTGCTGGGTAAGCTTTTGAAATGGTTTCATATATTAGGGTAAATGTTTAAAATGATTTAATATTATTACAAATATTTTAATACTTGACATTTTTTATATAATGATATATTTTTATGTGTTGTATTTTTTTATATATCCCCATGTGAATACCATGTTCACCTAATGGTAGCTCTGGTTCTAAAAGAGATTTTATTTTACCATCATCCATGCATGACCCTGCAAAGTTTCCTTAATGTTCTTTGTTAAACTTGTTGTTGGATACAGTATGATGGCAGAAAAGTCAATACTGGAATCAGTTATCTTGGTGCTGTGTATGTATTGTATTGATATCAAGAGATAGAAGGGGACATATCCAAAATACAATTTAATATCCCAGATAAAACAGAGGAAACTATTTAGGACCAGTAAGTCATTTATAGTATCAATATTTATAGTAGTATATCAGCAGATGCTAGGTTACTCGATCAATGGCATATAGATATATAACTGTATGTACAAGATATATTTATTTATTTTTATAATTTTTAATTTTAATTAAATATATATATATATATAATTTTACTAATTATATATACAGATTTTTATACAATTATATCTTGATAAAGGAATCTTGATAAAGACCTCCTGGGTCGAAACGTTAATTGCTTAATATAACACGAATTTAACTTTGAAAATCCATTGAGTGCTCTCTTTGTTCATTTCTACTATATATATATATATTTTTTTTAGCAGTGCATTTCAAATTAACATGCTCGCTTGAGGTACCCCAACGGTATTCCTCATGCATTAACAAAACAGTTGTAACAATGGGGTAAACTGAAGGACTGGCACAAATTTTCCATTTTTACATTCAAGTAGATGCATAAGGGTAGGAACAGAATTGACAAAGGTTCAGCTGGTCTGAGAATCCTGGCTAGCTGTGCAAACAGTGTGTATGCGATTATTCGATTACCTCACATGCTAAGCTGGGTGAGTAAAAGATCCTGTATAGCAGGTACAGTCGCAATGTTTTATGCAAGCTTATAACGAAATAGGTACAGGATAAGGTGGGGTATTCTCAAGAGTATATACTTGTCTACACTTTAGGCAGTAGGAAGTTAAACATGAAACAAGGTGTTCCTATCCCTGGTTGATTTATGAGAATTAATGACCGCTGGCTCTGTATCTATATATCATGCGAGAATATACGGCAGAGGTCCGGATAATGTTATGACCTATAAGCGAGTGGAACACTAAACAAGAAAACGCAAATGAGAAAAACATGAATATTAGGCTGCCTCCGTGTGTTTACATATAGGGGGCTCAGGCAAGTTGGCATGTTTGGGTAGCGTATGAGAGTCCCATCGGTGGCATCTGCTATTTGTAGTCTGTCCCATATTGGTTGTACTGCTTTAAGCAGCGAGCCTGTGTTCAGCCTATGCACGGAGATGGGAAACGAATGTCCTGCGCACTGAGGGCTAAGGAGGCCGCGGTGCTCTGGTGGCTCTGATGGGCATCCCTTCCGCCCCAGGCCGGTCTGCAGGCCTGCATCTTCTTGCCACGGACATGGAAGCTCCTGAAGTTCCAGTCCTCCCTTGTAGGAAGTAGACGAGAGGTCCTGGTGGTAGGTGGCCGCTGACTGCGGGCGATCCTCCGCCTGTGTGGATGATGCCGTGGGGCTTTACCCCTGGTGCCCTCGGCCTGGGTGATCCCTTAGTAGGGGGGTTGTGTGCTTTGAAGGTGTGTGTGATCGGAGGGGGCCCACTCACCAGCTGGCCTTCAGCCTCCTGGTCGTCCTCTTGTTGCTGATGCCTTGCTGCAGCTTGGCGGGCCTCCAGCGCAGACCAGAAGCGGTCAAAGATTTTGTCCAGCCTATTCTTTGTTAGCTGCGCAGGAGTGAGAGCCGCCGCCTCGGATTGCTGGGTGTTTGAGTCTCGCTGGATGTTTCGAGACGCCATTTTGTATGTCTGCTGGGCTGTTGCTTTAGTAGATTAGGCTTATGTGATTCACGTTAATGCAGGATATGAGCCAGTGTAGACCGGGATGACCCCGCCGGTCCAAAGCGGGGGAACAAGGCTGAGAGGCAAGCTTGGGAGGTCCTTAGGCACCAGAGGACGGGACTGTAACGAGAATATACCCCTACACGCAGGATCCAGCTAAACAGAGGCAAATACAGAGGAGAGATACGTCTACCGGACCTTAGAATGGCCGGACTCGACGTATATGAGAGGAGACAGAGCCAGGAACAAACCGAGGTCAAGGGCACAGAGAGACAGCGTAAACTAGGACAAGCCGGGGTCTGGTACACGGAAAACAGCAAGCCGGCAAACAGTACAGATAAGGATAAAGCGAAAACGAAGTCAGAATACGAAGCCAAAGTCAATACGAGAAAACACAACTGAACACCACAAGCGCTAAAGGGAACTGAAACAGAAACCACGATAGGGCAACGAGCTAAGGGAAAAAGGTAAGTTAAATAGCTTTTAAACCAAAGTGATTGGCTCCTGTCACTTCCACACCCCCTATAGGTAATTGTATAGGGAGTGTGGTATGACAGGAGCCAATGGGAGCCTTTTGGCAATTAGGCTCCCACTGTCTCTTTAAGAGCGCGCCCGAGACTCGCGGCGCGCTCTTAGTTTCAGGCGGGACACGTGACCGCTTCACGCGGTCACTGCCCGCCTTCCATCTGAAGCAGTCGGATGAGCCGCGCGCGGCTCGTGCAGCCGCAGGACCGCGCGCGGCTTGAAGAGAGGACCGCGACCGGCCCCCGGTTAAGGTAAGTAACGCTACAGTACCCCCCCCTGAGGACACGCCCCCCGGGCGGGTAGGACCAGGCCTGGCAGGAAAACGAGAATGGAAAGAGCGCACAAGACGGGGAGCATGGACAGCATCAGCCGAAATCCAACTGTGCTCCTCAGGCCCATAACCCTTCCAATGTACCAAGTACTGAAGTCGACCCCTAAGGAAACGAGAGTCAAGAACAGCAGACACTTCAAACTCCTCATGACCCTCCACCGAGATAGGAGGGGGAGGAGGAGTATGCCGGGTATAGCGGTTGCGTACGAAAGGTTTCAACAATGAGGTGTGAAAAACATTAGGAATACGTAGATTCTTAGGCAGGCCTAAGGCATAAGAAACAGGATTAACCTTATGTATAATACGATAAGGTCCAATGAAGCGGGGAGCCAATTTCATAGAAGGCACCCGGAGACGAATATTCCGCGTGGAAAGCAAAACCCTGTCCCCCACAACATAGGACGGAGCTGCTCTGCGATGCTTGTCAGCCTGAGCCTTCTGGCGAGTAGCAGAGTCCACCAAAGAACGCTGAACCTGCTCCCAAGTATTACGCAAACCAGCCAAATGCTCATCCAGAACTGGCATGCCCTGTGAGGAGAATGCAGCCGGAAGAACAACGGGATGCTGGCCATAGACAACGTAAAAAGGGGTCTTGCCGGAAGAATCATGAGTGGCGTTATTCCGAGCAAATTCAGCCCAAGGAAGCAGGTCAGACCAATTGTCCTGATGGTGAGACACAAAACAACGGAGGTATTGCTCCAGAGACTGGTTGGCACGTTCAGCAGCCCCATTAGACTGGGGATGATAAGCGGAAGAAAATGAGAGAGAAATACCCATTTCTGAACAAAAGGCCCTCCAGAACCTGGAAATAAATTGGCTACCCCTATCGGATACAATAGATACGGGAATCCCATGTAATCGAAATACTTCTCTAGCGAAGATATGAGCCAGTTCCTTGGATGTGGGCAACTTGTGAAGAGACACGAAGTGAGCCATTTTGGAGAACCGATCCACTATCATCAGGATTACTGTGTTACCATTTGAAGGGGGTAATTCAACAATAAAATCCATGGACAGGTTAGACCAAGGTCTCTCGGGAACGGGTAACGGATGCAACAGCCCACAAGGAACTCTACGGGAGGATTTCATACAGGCACAAGTAGTACAAGCACTTATATAGTCAGTGACATCCTTTCGTAAGGAATCCCACCAAAAATACCGAGAAACAGCTGACACCGTTTTGGAAATACCAGGATGTCCAGCAGTCTTAGTATCATGATATAATGACATAATATCCCGTCTCTCAGGAACATCAACGAACAGTTTATCATTAGGCCTCTCGCTAGGTGCCATGCTTTGTTTCGCTTGTATGGCCTGCAAGAGGGACGAGGAAATAGACAAAATAGTAGTAGCTATTATCCTGTCTGGGGGAATGACAGGAGTAACATCAATCTCCTGTTTGTCAGTAGTTTCGAACTGTCTGGACAGAGCGTCTGCTTTAGTGTTGCGATCACCTGGCCTATAGGTGATAATAAAATTGAAACGGGACAAAAATAGTGACCACCTAGCCTGCCTGGAAGACAATCTTTTGGCTTCGCTAAGGTAGGATAGGTTCTTGTGATCCGTAAAAATGAGGATAGGATCCTTAGTTCCTTCTAACAAATGTCTCCACTCTTTAAGTGCTAAAATAATAGCAAGGAGTTCGCGATTACCCACATCATAATTTTTCTCTGCTTTGGACATTTGTTTAGAAAAGAAGCCGCATGGATGCAATGGCTTTTCAGGCGACTCTCTTTGGGATAAGACAGCACCTACCCCAATATCCGAAGCATCAACTTCAAGAATATAGGGCAGTGAGGGGACAGGATGCTGTAAAATAGGTGCAGAGGCGAACGTAGTTTTAAGAAATTCAAAAGCCTGAAGTGCCTCGGTAGACCAAACACGAGTATTGCCATCCTTTTTAGTCATACGGGTAATAGGTGCTACAATGGACGAGAAACCTTTGATAAAACGTCTATAATAATTGGAGAACCCAAGAAAACGCTGAATAGCTTTCAGACCTTGCGGTAGAGGCCATTCTATTACAGCAGCAAGCTTCTGGGGATCCATACGAAAACCTTTAGCGGAAATCAAATACCCCAAGAACTGGACTTCGGTTTGGTCAAACAGACATTTTTCTAGCTTGCAATAAAGACCATTAGCAAGAAGGGTCTTCAAAACTGTCGTAACATGTCTGTGATGAGTGTGTATATCTGTAGAATATATTAAAATGTCGTCCAAGTATACGATAACAAATGTGTGAATAAAATCTCTTAAGACATCATTAATAAATTCTTGGAATACTGCTGGGGCATTGCAAAGCCCAAATGGCATAACAGTATATTCGTAATGACCGGATCTAGTGTTGAATGCAGTCTTCCATTCGTGATTTTCCTTTATACGTATCAAATTGTATGCACTCCTAAGGTCTAATTTAGTGAACACAGTGGCATGTTTCAGCCTGTCAAATAATTCTGTAATTAAAGGTATAGGGTATGCATTTTTGATAGTGATTTTGTTTAGACCTCTATAATCTATACACGGTCTTAAATCACCTTCTTTCTTCGATACAAAGAAGAACCCTGCTCCAGCTGGAGAAGAGGATCTCCTAATAAACCCCTTTTCTAGTGATTCCTTAATATACTCCTCCATGACACGGTTTTCTTGAACCGATAAGGGGTACACCCTGCCCTTTGGAGGTATAGTGCCAGGCAACAAGTCAATAGCGCAATCATAGGGTCTGTGAGGCGGTAATTTCTCAGCCTCCCTTTTATCGAAAACAGTCTTTAGAGATAAATACTGAGGGGGTATAACCGTAGACAAAGGAGGACTGGTAGGTACCTCAATAGAATTCAAAGGTGTGACTTCCAACGTACAAGACTCGTGGCAGGCCTCACTCCATGATTTTATTTGCCCTGTCTCCCAGTCAAAAATGGGATTGTGAGCACGTAACCATGGATACCCTAATACTAACTGTGAAGAGGGAGAGGTGATGACCTGGAATCGAATGGTTTCATAGTGTAAAACCCCTGTGTACATGTGTAATGGTACAGTCTCATGAGTAACAACTGGAGAACTTAATGGTCTACCATCTATGGCCTCAACGGCCAAGGGTATCTCCTTCTCTCTGATGGGAATGTTGTTTCTCTTTATAAAGCCAGAGTCTATAAAATTTTCAGCTGCCCCAGAGTCAACCAGAGCATATATGTTGTCAACTATACAAATCTCTCCCATATATAAAGAAACCGGGAGAAGCAAGCGGTTAGGAGGCAATTTAGGAGACTTAGATATCACACCCAAGGCCAGTCCCCTATAAGGTCTTAGGTGCGAGAGTTTTCCGGGAGTAAAGGACATTCCTTTACCATATGGTCTCTCCTACCACAGTATAGGCAGAGTCCCTCCCTTCTCCTATGTAATTTCTCAGTATCAGAGAGTTTGGCAACCCCTAATTGCATAGGTTCCTCCTCAGACACTTTAACACTCTCTGGTATATTAACTCTGGGGTTAATGGGTGTAACAAAACGTCTATTCCTGTTCTTGGTATAGAGCCTGTCACGAATTCTATTATCTATATCAATGAGGTAATCGATAAGGTCCTCTAAGGCAATAGGAAGCTCCTTAGCTGCTACCTCATCCAATATCGTATCTGACAAACCTTCCATAAAGGCAGTAGTTAACCCATTGTTGGTCCAATCTACCTGCGAAGCAAGAGTGCGAAACTGAATAGCATAATCAGCCACAGACCTAGAACCCTGTTTAATTCTCATTAATGCTCTCGCGGCATTCTTTGACCTTTTCATTGTGTCAAAAGTTCTACGAAAAGCCGTAAGAAAACTGTTGAAATCATGCACCATAGGTCCATTAGCTTCCCAAATAGGATTTGCCCACTCAAGTGCCTTATCGGTGAGTTGGTGCATAAAGAACCCAACCTTAGACCTCTCTGTGGGAAATGAACGTGGATACATTTCGAAGTGGAATTCAATTTGATTAATAAACCCTCTGCAAGTCTTAGAGTCCCCTCCATACCTAGGAGGAGGTGTTAAATGGGCCGAAGTATTAGGCAAAGTAGATACTTCAGGGAGAAGGGGCGTAGGAGGGTTAGGTGTGGTTGCTGGAACGGTTCTAGCTAGGAGCGTCTGGAGAGCCTGAGCTATCTGATCCATACGGTGATCCTGCTCTACAAATCTTGCCTCATGGGACGCCATCTGTTGAGCTAAATCTGCGGGGTCCATGGCCCTATCGTAATGTAACGAGAATATACCCCTACACGCAGGATCCAGCTAAACAGAGGCAAATACAGAGGAGAGATACGTCTACCGGACCTTAGAATGGCCGGACTCGACGTATATGAGAGGAGACAGAGCCAGGAACAAACCGAGGTCAAGGGCACAGAGAGACAGCGTAAACTAGGACAAGCCGGGGTCTGGTACACGGAAAACAGCAAGCCGGCAAACAGTACAGATAAGGATAAAGCGAAAACGAAGTCAGAATACGAAGCCAAAGTCAATACGAGAAAACACAACTGAACACCACAAGCGCTAAAGGGAACTGAAACAGAAACCACGATAGGGCAACGAGCTAAGGGAAAAAGGTAAGTTAAATAGCTTTTAAACCAAAGTGATTGGCTCCTGTCACTTCCACACCCCCTATAGGTAATTGTATAGGGAGTGTGGTATGACAGGAGCCAATGGGAGCCTTTTGGCAATTAGGCTCCCACTGTCTCTTTAAGAGCGCGCCCGAGACTCGCGGCGCGCTCTTAGTTTCAGGCGGGACACGTGACCGCTTCACGCGGTCACTGCCCGCCTTCCATCTGAAGCAGTCGGATGAGCCGCTCGCGGCTCGTGCAGCCGCAGGGCCGCGCGCGGCTTGAAGAGAGGACCGCGACCGGCCCCCGGTTAAGGTAAGTAACGCTACAGGGACAATTTGATGCCTCTGAGAAGCCTAAAGATTAAGGGATCTTGACCAACAGGGAAATGTGTGCCGCTGAGAGAGCCTACAGGAGCACATTAATAGAGCTATAGGTCTCTGGACTTCTTCCTGACGAGTAAGAAGGAACTGTAGGAGCCGCCGTCATCCTGGACCCATTGTAATGCACCCTTCTTGAAGAGTGCTGGGATCTCGGCGTCCAACAGGGCTTGGTGAGCCGCAGTCGAGACCAGCGTCGGCGGGAACCATGAAACTCAATCACGTAACTATGAACCTTCTAAAGACAGAGTGTGACGGACCGCCTGGCACCCGGACTGGGTGCCTCCGCCAACCGATGCTCCTAGTGCTCACTGAGGACTCTGAAAAGGCAGTCTATACATAAAAAAAAGCTTGAAGGGAACTATTATACTCACCAGAACAACTGCATTAAGCTGTAGTTGTTCTGTTGACTATGTTCTATGTTTTATAAAACCATGGTGACTTTTGCTAATAACAATATTCTTCCCAATGAATTCCTAAATATATGAACACGTTTTGAATAAAAGAACCACATCTGCTTTCCTCCAATCCTCATTTACTGAAAGAAAAGAATCCTTAAAGATTAAAGACATCAATTCACTTATTTTCACATGTAGCTCCTTAAGTACTAGTTTGTGAAGACGTCAAGCCCCTGAGCTTTGTTTACATTAACTTTCTTTAGTTGCTGCAGCACCTTGTCTTGAGTCATCCAATCTCAATTTTTCTGCAGCAATCATTTGTATATCTCTTGTTACAGGTTTGCCCTTGATATATATTGAGAAACATTGTTATTTAAAATATCTTCCTCTTCCTGGTCTACATTAACTAACACACCCATCTCTGTTTTCGGTGTACCTATACTTTAATTTTTTTAAATAATTTTTGTATTTTTTAGAATTTATGTACTTACAAAAATTTGGGGTTGGTTTTGTTCTCTTTGGCTATCAAATTTAAAACAAACATGCACCGTCAAATTTTGTTCTAGAGCAAAAAGAAAATACTGTGCCAATATGTAAATATGTATTTATATTAACTAAAGACAAAGCAAAATAAAGATTTTAAACCTTCATTTTGCTTTGTCTTTTGTACTATCCTTGTTTATAGGGCTTAGAGGGAACCCTATCTTTAGGTTTGCTGCCACACACTCTCTCTTTTTATAGTATTGGTTAATTTTAGCACTGTTTCCTTTGTCTGTATATTTATATTAACTAGCAATAAATAATTTGCTTAGGATGCTGTGGGGTCCAAAGCATTAAACAAGGAGGGCTCAGACACATTTTGCAGTGTGGCAGTAGATTACACCTGGAACATAGCTCTGCCAAGGCCTGTGTCATGCACTCACTTGCACCATACAATACTGAGCTTTATTACTACCGTATGTAGCTCTTTGAAACTTGTATGCACCAAACATTATTGTTAGTGCAACTGTGTGTCTCTCGTCCCATTCCCTTTTCTTCCTCTTTTCTCATGTCTCTCTCTGAATCCTCCTAGTCACCCCATGTCCCTATATTATTTCACTGCCCTGAGACCATTTTCCATATTCATTATATTTCTATTAGTCGCTCTCCAACAAGTGTTTCCTACCTTCCCATGTTACTCTGATTTAAGTATGACATTTCCCTCCTTTAATTTTGTGAAGGTCATAAAGGAATGACATCATTTATAATGACAGCCTAGACACAGCATTGATTCTGAAGCCACACCCATGAGCCTTGTTAATCTGAATAAAACTTAGCTTTTATTGAAATGTCATTAAAATGCCATTGACAGTAATGAATAATTCATCATAGCATGCCAGTGGGCAGCCCCCACAAACCTAGCATAAAGCGTTTCATGCCTCAGGGATGCTTATTCGTGAGCATAACAATAACAATAAAAATACACAGCACCTTCATTAACACATTCTTAGTGAAAATAGGAGGAACCATTATAATCATTACACTTTATATTGAGAATTACATAAAAAAATCCACATTCCCATTACAGGATTAGGAAGATCAGCTGTTGTAATAAACTGGAAACTTTGCAAATGTGGACAGGTTTAAATCAGGGAGAGTCTAATTACTCGGACATTGATCTGAATACTGGGATAACAAGTTTAACTAAGCTCAGTCAATTGCAACCTGTTAATTCTCTCAATTAATAAAGACGCCAATTAAAACATATGTGTGTCTACATATGGTAATTAAAGGATCACCATAGGGTCAGGAACACAAACATGTATTCCTGACCCAATAGTGTTAAAACCACCATCTAGCCACCCCTGGGCTCCTCATGCCTCCATAAATATAGCAACATCTTACTGTATTCAAGTCTGAAGCTGTAACTCTGCATGCTGTTTGACTCAGAAAAACAAGCAGTCTGCTGACATCATCATAAGTGGTAGCCAGATCCAATAACAGTACTTCCCCATAGGATTGGCTGAGACTGACAAAGAGGCAGATCAGGTGCAGAGCCAGCATCATTCAAACACAGCCCTGGCCAATCAGCATCTCCTCATAGAGATGAATTGAATCAAAGAATCTCTATGAGGAAAGTTCAGTGTCTGCATGCAGAGGGAGGAGATACTGAATGTGTGGATGCATTTTAGGCAGCCATGACCCAGGAAGGATCTCTAACAGCCATCTAAGGAGTGGCCAGTGAAGTTATCACTAGGCTGTAATGTAAACACTGCATTTTCTCTGAAAAGACAGTGTTTATAGCAAAAAGCCTGAAGGGAATGATTCTACTCACCAGAACAAATTCAATAAGCTGTAGTTGTTCTGGTGATTATAGTGTCCCTTTAAAATCATAGAACTCTTGAGAAACATTCTATTATATGGTATGGTTTGAAAAACATTATACTCCTAATGTAAGAGTGCTATGCTGTCCAAGTAGATTATCGCCCCTTTTACTTACCTTACCTCAACCTTGGGCTGAAATCATCAGCCAATGCAGTGGGGGCAGGGGGAGGGCTAGAATACATTCATGTCCTGCAACAATCAGCAACTCCTCATAGACAGGCATTAACACAATGCATCTCTGTTGGGAATGTTCAGTGTCTCCCTGCATTGTGTGCAACTAAGAAGTGTCTGTTAAAGTGACAACTACTAGAGGTGGACATATTGTAGCGGAGAGTTGGTCTTTCACAGGTTAACTCCACTAAAGATCCCAGTGAGGCTCAGGAACAAGTAATAAAATAAAATACCATAGAATAATAATCACAGCAAGCAAGGTAATCCACGAATATCCCCATACAGATCCCAATGACTGGACGACACACAGCATCAGGAGCAGAACTGAACTTTTAATCCACACAATTTTTAAAGTTTTCTCCCATGCAACGGAGGGATTTACATTAATCAGTACAGTATCCAATAGTATGCCTGTTACCTCCCACACATCTCCTCCCCTCAGTGTGACACATAATCCACTTATCCATACTGTAGTTTTACCCGATTTCTGGATGTACCCCAAAACAGTCAGCTAGAATTATATACTGGGTACCCCCTGGTAGCCCTGATCTGGGTGACTAACATATTCAAAATTCACCCAGATCGGACCAGGGGTTCGGGAGTTAGGTAGAAGGTGAAATTTGACCGACCGCACACAAGGTGGTATCTGAAAAAGGTTCCATGTGTTTTGGCCTTGCGGTCGGTTTCTGCTTGGGAGTTAAAATACATACAAATACTTGCCATCCATGGTTAATCTTACGTTCGTATTAATTCCCTTGTTCGGGACATTGATTTCACCCAACGAGGGGCTGGTTGGCCCCTCCGTTCGGGAGTTTCGGAGCTCTGTAGGTCCCAGCGGTGTTTGGTTGTTTGAGTGTCTGATTTGAGTTCCAGACACTCGACGATCAAACACCGCTGAGATTTTCTTGCGTAAGATGGCCGCCGCCATGTGGTTCATATACCGAACGGCGACCACACAGATACATACAAAGTAGCGATTTCACGGTCAATTAGGTTGCGATTACAGAGTGTGAAAGCTTAACGAGGTGCACACTTCTCACTGGGGTGGTCTGATGGTTCGGTAGTTTCATTCGTATGAAAAACGGAATGAAAACTACCAAACAATCAGACGAAAACTATACACAATACTTCTACACATAGCAATAATTACACTAAATACATTTGTAACACGAATCCTTGAGGACAGCCCATTGCCATCCGCTACACATATGAAACAATATTAACACTGACAAAAGGAGTGTTGACACTGCTGAGACTGCAAGGACAATTTCTTTACCCCAGAACCACTACATTAAGCTGTGGTGTTTCTGGTACTTAGGGTGTCCATTTAAAACATGGAAATTAATATCACAGAAGAAAATAAAAACCAATATGGCTTAACAGAAAGGTCAGTCAGGAAATAAAAAGAAAATGGCATTTGAAAGATGTCCGATAAGTCAGCCGCACAATTTATGAAATACAAAGATACAAATAAATTAAAGAATAAAAAAAATGTTCCATTGAAACCTTAACCACTGAAATTGGTTATGGAGAATAAAGCAGAATAGTAAACATTTTAGATATATTTTTTTCATTATGTGCCATAGAAGAATTGTTACAAACTTCTTTGAGTAACACAGAGCAATATATAGGAATAATTAAAGAGATAGAAGATCGAGCCAAATGGTCAGAAACTGAGCCGTTGCATTATGTCCTTCTTATTCAGACATTACAACATGCTGAACAATAAAGATTATCACATGCTGTAATGATAGCGCACCTCTGATGCTGAAAAATAGTGTTTGAAACTTGGGTGTATTGCTTTCAAGTATTCCATCTTGACAATATAACTTTAACACTTGCTTAAGGGGGAACTAGGAGTATAAAGAAACACTGAACTGTGTTTTTTAAATTATATTGTAATAAGTCATTTGTTTCTATTTATTTGTATTAGTCCAGTAATCCCTTAACTGATTACAAATTATTTAAATAAATCATCTACTTTTTTTTATTCCAGCACTGTCAGGAGTCCCGTCGTGGCCCCCTTTTTCATCACAATGTCATCGGACAGTTGTCCAATCCAATGTGATTCACCAATTAAATTATTAAACACTATAATTCTCTATGAGAAGCCAAATGTGACGTGCTCATTAACATCTCACCACTCACAAATCTCTGCACTTCTAAGAGCCTACTACTTAAGCTTTTATTGAGCTGACAACATGTTTAACGGAAGTCTGTCTAATAGAATGCACTCTCTCGAGTGACCATGCTAAACCTTGTGACAGCTTGACAAATGAAATGAAAGTGGTAAAAGTAGAACAAAACATTCCATCTGATTAAACACCATAATGTTTGGTGTAGGATGGGGATCTCAAACTCTGGCTACAGATGGTGATTGTCTACAACGTCCAGAATTTTTAGAATGTAATAAAGAACCAGAGAACCAAGGGAGTTGTGGTTCAGCAGCATCTGGGGCAGAGTTTGAAATGCCTGGTAGGAGAAATAAAGGTTGGGCCCTGTTTTTCATAGTTTGTTTAGGGTCCTTTAATTCCAGTGGAAGGACATCGTACAACATACAACAATGTACCGTCAATGTAATGATTGAACTATTTTTCAAAGTTTCTTACCAATCAAATAATGGGCTATTTTAACTTAGCGTTTGATACCCTTCTATATAAGATCCACATAACTGAAAATGTTATGTTTCTTGCTTCTACAAGTATTTCACGAGATATAAGCAATATGATCAAGTCTCTCGGGTGGATTCAATCCACTTTCCATTATATAAATCAATAGTTAATAACTTTGTTAATCTGATACCTATGTGGCATTTTGCAATGTGATGTGTGTATACCTCACTTTGTGTTTGTCCTACCTGATATAGTTTTATATATTTTGTGCCATAACCATTTACTTTTGCTAATAAGTTTGTATATATTTTTGCACAGTGATAATACACGTCTTTAGATTCGTAAACACTTATTTAGTATAGATTTATATAAATATGCCAATTCTCTACAGGTTGCAAACAAATACCTCAGCCTTCACGAGTAGGGGGAGACATTATGAGACAGAGAATTGAGCAGTGAGACTGCAGGTGCATCGTATATATTAAAACAATCCCATTAAGCTGAAGTTGTTTTGGTGCTGATAGCTCCCCTTTAACCACTTAAGGACACATGACATGTGTGACATGTCATGATTCCCTTTTATTCCAGAAGTTTGGTCCTTAAGGGGTTAAATCAATATAAAGAGAAAAATGATTCTGTAGCATTCATTTTTCACATTGCTGATCTGTAGAAATGTTACATCAAAAATAGTGGCAGAAGAGAAAACAGCACATTTTCCACTGTAATAACGGCTAATTATCTTTGGCTATAATTTCCCTTTAAGTGACAAGTACACATGCATAGTAGACAGCATAAGGAAAATGTGTTTGACATAAATAACACATGCTGATCTTTGAGATATTATGGAGGCCCATGTTGTTAGAATTAGTCTTCCTCTTGCAGTTTATTAGAAAAAAAAAAAAAATTAAATACAGTCTAACACGATTAGTACTTGTGCATTTATGCACAATTTTTTTAAGGTTGATCTATCAAACACAATACAACAGGCAAATATAAGTCACAGTTTTTATTCATGTATATATCTTCTGAGCCAGACTGCTGGAATGATTAGTGCTATGGGGACTGCATAAATATAATCAAAAGGGACACTCTGTCCCAATTTGCATATGGTACTTGCAGGGGAGTTGCTAGAAGGTATAATACCAGGGGCTTGATTCCAAAGGTAAATGTTATGGCTCCTCCCACATATGAGCCCACCCTAAATCAAACATTAATCCCCACCCTATGTTTCACAATAAAGTAACATAGTATTTCAGGGACCAGATAATGATCCTTTAAAGGGTTATTAATGTGTTCCTGAAAGTGGAACTGCAAAATCCAGAGACGTGACAGTTCTATTTTATCTTACTCCAGTAAACACTATTACAGAGTATACTGCGGTGAATAAATTACGTAATTACCTCTGCTGCACTTCCATTTGGGCAAGCAACGTGTCCCATGATGTCTTGGGTGCACAAATGCACACTCAGTCATCGACAGAGAAATTACTTATCAGCTGTGCCTGGGGTACCCAGTATGCCAAGTAAAGTAAAAAAACAAACTGCTTTAAAAAAAAAAGAATAGCATAACCAATAGCTAACTTTTACAAATATCTCACGTATGGTAGTTCCCTCATTAAGAGTTTAAAATAGATATTAAAAAACAAAGCCTGAAACTTTGGAAGGACACAAGGAACAGAAATACTTGTGTATGTATACTTTGTAAAAAAAAATAAAATAAAACTGGCACATGGAGACAATTAGAAGGGGGGTTACTTGGAAACAATATTCATTAAACAAACTTGCTGTAGAAGTACTGAGGGTCTCTGCTTGCCTCCTAGCCAAGATCAGCTGACCCAGGCTAGAGACCTGAATGGGTCTGTTAAAAACTGTAAAGTTTAATATCATTAGCCCTGAGTCCCCTGTTCATTCTGAATGAAGTTCAGAAATCATGATGATATAATGTTGAGGAGTGTAAGTGGCAGTCAGGGGGCCTAGCAAGCGTATTCATGAACTATAGTGATAGCCAAGGGCAGATTGATCACCATTTGGGCACTCTGGCCATAGAAACATAGAATGTGACGGCAGATAAGAACCATTCGGCCCATTTAGTCTGCCCAATAAAATGGTCTGCAGGCCCACGGGCACCAAGGGGCCCAGCTGTGATTCTGTACTGTTTATGGGAGACCCACAGGTACCTCAATGGCAATGTCACTATCAGGGGTAGTGGCATATTGTGTGAGAGGCACTTTAAATGTTAAATCCACTTTGAATTCTCAATTTAGTAAATAGACCAGTAAGTTTGCAAAAGTATGTTAGAATCAGCAATATTATGTCTTATTCTATTCATGTGCCAGAATGGAGGTTTGTGAAGTTTGAAGAAGTGTACTGTAAAATGCTTCATGATGATTGCCAACTCATGCCATAGCTTAAAGAATAAACTACAATAGCTTATAATCCAGCAATTTTGTGTGTAAGCCTGTATGCTGTCAAACCTACAAATGCTCAATTTAGCTTCAAATCAGATAGAAATACAATTTATTTATAATTAAATTGTAAATAAACGTCTCAAAGCAGCAATTGCCAGTGATAGGAATCCAATTCAAGATTATTTAAAAGATTTTATTCTACTTAGCTATCCAATAAACAGACTTCTGTAAATAGTCAGACAGCCTAATTCTCTTCTTCACGCAAATATAACTATGCTAAATACAACAGTTTAATTAACCACAGAGTTGATAAACAAAAATATAATACATTAGTTACTATCATTAGTATGCATTAGTTAAGCCAGAATGCATGCTTCAGGATAAGCAGAATTAAAAATTATTCTTCATTTCAACGTTAACATGTCGCTTTCACTAGTGCACTCTGGTCCTAAATAAAACTGAGTCATTACACATGTCACTGTCATTAATATACTTTGATCCAAAGATGGAGTGACCCATTAAGCGTCTTACAGTCATTAGTAAACGTAGGCTGTAGACTGGAATGCTTCATTAAACTTGTCACTGTCATTAGCACACTTTGGTTCATGGGGGATGGGCTTATTGGCTTATAAAAAACATATCTGTGCCATTAATATATGTTTATTGTAGAATGGTTGAACCAATAATAAATATCTCCACCATTAGTACACTTTGACCATAGGAAGGACTCACCCACTAAGCACGCCATTCCATTAATATTCATAGGCATTAAGAAGGACTTGTGCAGTACATTAAGCATTTTGCATTGACTTTAGGAAGAGCCTATTAAACATGTCACTATGGCCATAAGAATGACTTCTCAGTAAAAATGGCACTGTCATTAGTCCACTTGTTCAAGGTGACATTAAAATGTCACTAACATTGTTAGTACTAAGTATTTCACTAAAAGCCTTTGAAAACGTAATTTTCCTTTTAGAAAGCTTAAACGTGCTCAATATATTAAAGAACTAAATATACAAACCATACTGTTTCACATACCTCTGAAAATCTTTTTTTTTTGTTTAGTTTTTTTTCATTTAAAAATAACTTTAGCTTTAAAGGAAACAAAATAATATTAATTCTTTAGACATCAATTTGGTTGCATTTATTTTTAACAGGGTCATATTCCCAGGAAGCCAAACTTAATGGAACAAATTAAATATAACTCTATAAACTGATAAGTGATGAAATAGAAAAAGTGAAGCAGAATGTTAGCAGAACTTTACTCAGTAAAGTGAGAATTATTTGAAATTCAAATTACATTTCAAATTAAAGGCCAACGTAGACAAATTGATAGCAAATCCTTTTTTTCTAGTGGCTATTATGGCCTTAAACGGGAAATTTACCAGTACTTTGAATTCACTTTGAATTCTCAACAATTCTTACTTTAATGAATCACCTAGTTTGTTTATTTGCTAATTACTCATAATGCAATGGTATTTAAGAACATATATATATTACATTTTAAAAAAATGGTTATAATAGCATCATCCATACTGCAGATATGACTTTATTTTTTATTTTACAGTATCTTGATATAACGGTTAAAGTGTCATGGCAAAAACAATGCAGCGTTAAAGGACCACTATAGTGCCAGGAAAACAAACTCGTTTTCCTGGCACTATAGTGCCCTGAGGGTGCCCCCACCCTCAGGGTCCCACTCCCGCCAGGCTGGATGGCGAGGAAAGGGGTTAAACTTACCTTTATTCCAGCGCCGGGCGGTGAGCTCTCCTCCTCCTCTCCGATCCTCCTCCTGGGCTGAATGCGCATGCGCGGCAGGAGCTGCGCGCGCATTCAGCCGGTCTCATAGGAAAGAATTCATAATGCTTTCCTATGGACGCTAGCGTCTTCTCACTGTGATTTTCACAGTGAGAAGCACACAAGCGCCTCTAGCAGCTGTCAATGAGACAGCCACTAGAGGATTTGGAGCCAGGATTAACCCATTTATAAACATAGCAGTTTCTCTGCCTAGAGGGGCCTGGCACCCAGACCACTTCATTAAGCTGAAGTGGTCTGGGTGCTAAGAGTGGTCCTTTAAGGAAAATTTAGCTATTTTTTCTTATACCTAGTATATTTTCATTGACACCTAATCTTGTGATTAACATATATATATATATATATATATATATATATAAGTATCATGTTGATTTGTTTTTCTTTTATTTTTATAATTCTTTATTTTTGTGGGTATGCAGGAGTTAAACACGTTTTACATCATGTGCAGAAAGAAGTAACATGTACGAAATACATTTGAGTTAAACATCATATCACAAGTATAATTGCACAGGTACTATGCCACCCGATTTTTATTAGGTTGAACACTGCTTTACTCCCTCATCCCTCAAGACGTGCGATATCTCGGAGGGGCTGGTAGACAGCGTTATGTGCCCTGCTTAGGAATGCTGGGACTCTAGCCTTAACTTAGGCATGTGTACAAGAGGGTAGGGGAGCGTGGTTATTATGGCCATCGGCCGTTTAAAGGTTTGGTGCGGGCCCTCACTTAACAAACGGAGTGCTTGGCAATTCACCTCTCCCCTGGTGGGGGGCCTAGAAGTAGAGATTTGGGTCCCTGCACGTGCTTTGTGTTAAGGGGTGGGGGTAAATCGGCTTAACCAGAATCGTTGGTCGTCTGCTAGCGGAGCCCGAGTCGTGAGTGTCTCTAATACTCTGTAACATTTATAAACTGAAAAACCTAAAAGATTAAAAAAAGAACAAAACCAAGCGGCAAAATGCTTGTAAAGTAAGTATAAAGACCAGGTAGATATAGCATATATGAAGTGTCCAGTATCTAGTCCTTTAGTGTGGGGCTTATAGGACAGTGTACAGGTGCACTTGCATGTGCGGTTGCTTTTCTCATGTTAACGAGTCCGTCGTCCTCGGCGCTGTTCCTCTGGCCACAAAAGGGGTTATTTTGTTGATGTTCCCAGATGGGCTGGCCCCTGTTGCTGCTGCAGGTAACGAGAGTCCCAGTGACTGGAGAAACTTAGGCGACTCGGATATGTGTGTCAGGTGGACCGTCTTGCCAGCGTGATCTGTTGTTAAGCGATGAGGGCCCCATTTATAGGGGATAGAGTTCTCCCGCAGTAGCAAGGTGATGTGGCGGAGTGATCTTCGCCAAGTAAGAGTGTGCCTTGAGAAGTCTCTGTAAAGAGTCAGACTTGCTCCCTCAAATGTGACCGTAGGAGAGCCTCTCGTGGCTTCCATGAGAGCCCCCCGGTCTGAGTAGCAGACAAATTTAATCAGCACGTCTCTTGGTGCCTCCTGGGGAGCCTTGGGTGCTTTAGGGAGGCGAAAGCAGGTGTCAATCCCTACTTGCTTCGCTTGCTTGGGGATCAGTAAAGTTGCTATGAACCTCCTGCAATAGTGCGGTAGTTCCAGGTTAACCACCGATTCAGGAACTCCCCTTATCCGTAGGTTTCGGGCTTTGACTTTGTCCTCCATTCCCGCTAGTTGGGCAGTCAGTGTTGCACATTGCTTTTGTAAAAGTCCCAGGGCTTGATATTCAGCATCAGTGCCTTTATGTCGGCTTTTGTGGCAGGTGCTGCGTCACCTAGCTCTTAAGGCTGCTCGGGTGTCGGGCGCATAAAAGTGCCGATATCTTTTGCCCCCGAGCCAGGATCTGCTCTGCTCTTCTTTGTTTTTTTCCCCATAGTGTAGGTTGTTCTGGGGTTCTGTTTGTCGGGTTAATTTTATCGCTAGGATATCCCTTTTATCGGGTCTCACGCTCGTAGCTGTGGTGAGTTACGACTTGCTCGTTTAGGCGCCCCCTTGTTTTTCTTTTATGTGTTTTATTATAAATTTACTAATGGGTATATATTTATGGGTATTTCGTCTTGTTTGCAAATTCAGAAAGTTAAATGGCTTCCCCAGTTGGGCATCTTGATTGAGTTGCAAGAAAAAAACAAAAAACGAGAGCTTGAGCACATGCCACTAACATTTTGCACACAAAACACATTGTGAATGGTATAGACCTCACGGTGCCCCTATTCTGCTCAGTTGTCTTCGAGATACACCTCCAAGTCAGTACACAAGGACATGGCACTGTAGGATGAATCTATGATATTGTATTGAGAACCTAATTGTACTGAATAAAATACTGTAGATTTACCCTTAAATAGCTTTTGGAGTGCAGGTTTATAACTTGATTAGTCTCTGTCTTTATAAAAAAATACATACAATATATAGTCATGTTGTGATAAACATTTGTATTATGCTACAAATTAAACATGACTTTATGGCTATAAGTTGTCATCACGTGATCATTTAAAGTTTTCAATAAAATATTATTATTATCTGTCAATTTAATCGGTTACGTCTGAAATCAGTACCTTATTCTAATTCATAAGGAAAGTTGTATTGCTTAACTGTTACTAAGAGTAGTTTAAATTGAGAGTAAATATTACTTCCCATTCTCTTGATGGATTGCGATAAAAAAAGATAGACCTGGGCAATGCATAGTAGCCTACTGCCAATCTTTATTTAGGGTTAGGAGAATTAAATTTGGGTGGCTTGACGATAAAAAAAAAATGGTTAGAGTTTGGAGATTTAGGGTTGGAGCAATTAAAGTTGGGGAAATGGGCATATTAGAGTAATTATGGTTAAGGTAGTCAGAATCAGAATAATCAATATTAGGGGTCTTATATTTAGGAAATTTCAATGTTATGAGAGTTAGATTTTAGTCTTAGGAGCTCGCTGTAGCTGTAGTCATGCAATGAACAATTGTTTAAAGGTACTTGGAGCATCTATTTAAAGTGTTACTCCAAGCAACAAGATCACTTTAGTGTTTTGAAGTTGTCATGGTGCAACGAGCCTGTACATGCAATGTTTCAGTGTATTTCAGATATTTAGTCTAGATGTCGGAGAT
>OW240912.1:202906625-202926965 GCA_933207985.1 Pelobates cultripes | reverse complement strand
ACACTGGAAATAGTGGTGAAAGGAATATCTATATAAAATGTTAAATATATATTCTATTTTCCACGAGATACTTCCTAATTATGCTCATCACAAAGGTATTCACCTTCGGTTTAACTCATAGGTAAATTCACAATACTCAACCAAATATAAGTAGGACCTCACCAAGCATGCCTAGTTCACGGTCATAGGGTTAATAAGGCACCTTCCAGCCACAACGCTTCGGTGGCACAGTTATACGCCCAACGCATAGTTGAGCCCCTATACGGTCCAACGGCTATCAACAATACATCAGCTACCTCGTTATCTACGACAACTTACTTATAAGTCACGTCAAACCCTTTGTCGTTTATATAGGATGTCTCACGCCTCCGACATAGGAGAAGACGTCTCCCCTCCCTGTACGCCAGCCAGACCACATACCCCTCCATCGGGCCCAACTATAGCCGAAAACCTAGATAGCCCGTGTTCCATGAGGTCATGGACAATTCCAAAAATCGCTGCAGAACTCAGACGTAGGGGTGTACCATATCCGGCCACGGCTAGGAAAGCAGAACTATATAGGATCATGATGACAACCAACGACACCCCGCAACCAGGGACCAGCTCACAAGGAAATATGAACGAGACCATAGCAGGCCTGCAAGCCACCATGACATCTATCCTGGCGTCTATTAGTAACATCAGCCAGAGAATGGACAGGCTAGAAGCTCCTGAGCCAATTATCGTGGCACCTGATATCAGTCTTACACCTGAGATTGAACACATAGCCGCACAGGGTAATGTGACAGGCGCTCCAATCTCACAAAATCTTACTACTCACATTGTCACACCAGCACACTTGGTACCTCCCAACATTAGGAAAGATATTTTAGAGGGGAAAGACGTCAACCTCATTTCCCTACTGATAGCGTCCCAAGACGTAGTAGACAATAAGACCTATAATTATGGGGACTTGTCAGTAGTGATGAAAGCTAGAGACCCCAGACTAAGTAAAAAATTAACCATACCAGAGTTCGTCTTGGCTTTTGGCATATATAGAGACGTTGTATGCACCACTTTTCCCCATCGTAGAGAAGAACTTGATTTGTATTTGCACAAATTGGTGGACCTGGGACACAAGTACGGTGGCCATACGTTCTTTGATTACCACAAATCATTTTCGGCAAAAGCAGCGGCAGCTTTGGTACAATTCAACATAAGAACCGATTGGAGGCACTTAGATACCGAACTTTTCTGCCGCCATTTTGCCGGCCTTATACCACCTTCTTGCGCAATTTGTTCATCAAACACCCACACTACCAATTTGTGCCCAAATGAACCAAGTCTTCCTACTACCAGCTACGCAGTCCCTAGCACCAGTAGCATCGAACAGAGGACATTTAAAGACAAATTAGGTAGGCCAATAGTGTTCCTGGGGAAGGCGCAGATTTGTAACAACTTTAACGCAGGCGGTTGCAGCTTCAGCGCTTGCAGGTTGTTACATGTCTGCACCTTCTGCCATAGAGTCCATGCTAAGACGATGTGTCCTAACCGACTGTTCCCCAAGGAATGACTGACGGAAGTCAATATCGACACACTAGCCTTTTACCTCAGTTCACACCCATCCAGGGACTTAGTACAATTTCTTATCACTGGTTTCACAGAGGGGTTTCACACGGGGTTGGTGGCACTACCATCAGGAACGATTGAGTGCAGGAATTTACAATCTGCCACTACTGACCCAGCAACAGTAGACATCCTGTTGCAAACTGAAGTAGGGAATGGTTTCATGTTAGGGCCATTCACACGGCCACCATTCACTTGTTGGAGAACTAGTCCGATAGGAATTGCATGGGGCAAATACAACAATAAAGCACGATTAATCATTGATTTGTCAGCCCCTCATTCCAGCACCACACCAAGCCTAAATTCACTTATACCATCGCCGGAGTTCTCTTTACAGTATGCCACAGTAGATAATGCCATACAGGCCATACTGGAAGCAGGGGTAGCAGCTTGGCTCGGGAAAACCAATATTTCAAATGCTTTCAAGCTGCTTCCTTTGCACCCCTCTCTATGGCATCTACATGGGGTAAGGTGGAAAGGTTTATACTACTTTGCCAACCGGCTGACATTTGGGGCCAAAAGTAGCCCCAAATTGTTTGATATTTTTGCTGAGACGCTGTGTTGGCTACTGTTAAATATCTGCTGTTGCCCAGTGGTCATACACTATCTGGACGACTTTCTAACAGTAGAGAAACCTGACACAATACCACACAGCATCAACAAGACAGTCGCATTATTTAAGACTTTAGGGGTACCAGTGGCCGAGAACAAGACAGTGGGCCCCACCACCAAACTAACCTTCCTAGGTATCGAATTAGACTCAACTACCATGAAAGCTAGCCTGCCAGCGGACAAAGTTCAGAGAATCCGGGTAGAGGTTGAGTCATTCCTGGACAAAGGTGTAACGTCAAGGAGGGATCTTCAATCACTCCTGGGTTCAATGAACTTCGCCATGAGAGTTATACCACAGGGACGAGCCTTCATATCACGCCTACTTAGTTTGTTACCCAACTTACCCAACGACGACAGCAGGGTTACTCTGGACATTCAGGCTAGGGCAGACCTGACTATGTGGTACCATTTCCTCTCAGAATGGAATGGGAGAAACTTGTTTATACCACCATTGACATTAAACTCCCCGGTGTTATGGACGGATGCGGCAGGTCACGCAGGTTTTGCAGCCATTTTCGAAAACAGGTGGTTCAGGGACGCGTGGCCTAGCGAAGCATTAGGTTTACCTGCGTTCACAAAAACGTCGGCACTGTTTGAGATCTACCCCATAGTGGCAGCAGCTAAAGTCTGGGGCCACTTATGGGGAGGGAAAGCTGTCAAATGCTACACTGATAACATGGCAGCTTGCGAGATTCTGAACAAAGGCAGGTCTTCTTCACTAACAATTATGAGCCTGGTCAGGAGACTCACATGGTTGGCAGCTACACAAAATTTTTTCCTGACTTGCATACACGTGCCAGGTCACCACAACTCAGCAGCTGACGCACTATCCCGTTCAAAATTACAGGTTTTCAGACAGCTACACCCAACAGCAGAAGAACAGCCAAACAAGGCTCCGCAGTTCAAAGACCTCATCCTGGACTAAAACTACTCATGGCACACGGGAGAGCACTAGCAGAGGCCTCACTTTCACCAAACACTAGACGCACTTACAAGTCGAGCCTTAATATTGTTCAATAAATTTGTGACAGAATACCTCATCACGAATCCTTATAGGTTAGATACTATGGTGGCATTCACCTCTTTTTGCCATCTCAACTTAAAACTGGCACACAATACCATAAAACTCTATTTAACTGGAGTACAACATCACGTAAGCAACACATATCCCAGCATAAAAAACTTCCTGTCAGCACACCCCATTAAAAACATGCTAAAAGGCATCCAACGCCTAGAAAACCCAAAACCTACTACACGACTACCAATCGATGCTGAGAAATTCAGGGCATTGTCTGACATGTTAGATACCAAACCTTTCGATAATCCCACTAATAACACACTCAAGACAGCCATATACCTGGCATTTTATGGGTTTATGCGGCCCAACGAGCTCACTTTAAGTAACGTCAACAATAAGGGGAATATGCTGTGTGTATCAGACTTAAACAAAATAGGTGATCACTACACCTTGTCAGTAAAACATTCAAAAACCAATCAAATGGGTCCACCACTCGACATTCAATTTTACCCGACCGGCAATCATTGGTGTCCCGTACTACTATTTGACAAATACATGGCCGGTATGGTTAATCAACCCAAACAAGCTCCTCTGCTCGCAATACACAGTCAACCCCTGACGACCTCGAAATTCATTAAATACGTGAGATTACTATTCACAAGAATTGGGTACGATCCCGCGGCATATACAGGCCACTCCTTTCGCATCGGGGCTGCTACATCAGCCTCCAGTCAAAACATACCAGTTCACATCATTAAAAAGCTAGGACGTTGGAAATCTTCGGCGTACCATCGTTACATACCTCAACCTGAGAAAGAGTTGAGACAAGCTTTTAAACAATTGGCTAAATAAGTGCGGATAATAATGTGCCTGTATACGTATTAAAGTGTGAAATGATATTTCTCTTTTTGCCCTCTTTATTTACAGGCCAACCCGTACGTCGGTTTCGGCACACCACAACCGACTTAGTATATTTTACTGTTGTTTAGAGGTTTTAGGTCCTCATAAATACGGCCTTCTTCCCTGACCACAAATGGGAAGGCGGAGCCTGGAGTTGTGGGAGGGGTTGCAACCGGCCTATATAAACTCACTACTTACCTCCATACCTTTGCTGACAACGCTTGGTCACTTCCGGTTGCCCCACCCACCACACCACAAAAGAATCAATTAATTGGTTGGCCCTCTTTATTTACAGGCCAACCCGTACGTCGGTTTCGGCACACCACAACCGACTTAGTATATTTTACTGTTGTTTAGAGGTTTTAGGTCCTCATAAATACGGCCTTCTTCCCTGACCACAAATATATATATATATATATATATATATTTACACACACACACATTGGGAATGTTGGGCTGGGTCCTATACAGCCATATTAGCTGTACTCTTGTGAGGGCCTCCCTGCTAATGAGTGAACACACCAAATGGGTTCTATTAAATAGCAATTGATGTAGTAGAATCTTGTAGAGACGTTGTAATATATGACCTTATTCATTGTGTCAAAAGACATCAATCATCAGTGATTGACAGCTGATGTAAATTGGAGATCTTTCACAGTATTTTTTTTATATATTGTGTTTAAGCATAATGAGGCCATATACTCATTTTTATTTAAATGGTATACCTAAGTTGTTTTCAATATTCCTTGTGTTTTTAATAACCTTTTAGAATTGTGTAAGAACCAACATTAACACATATCATTAACACTGTTTGGTTAATGGTTACATTGCATAAATTACTTTCATAATATTAGTCAACCCCCTGGAATCCATAGGTTTTCAGGATCTGCTAATTATAGGACATTACCAGATATTCAGTGGGACCTCGGTTTACGAATTGAATGCGTACTCTGGGGCGTTTCTTATTGCGGGAAATTTGTAAACCGAAAAGCAGTGTCCCATAGGAATGCATTGAAAACCAATGAATCCGTTCTGGAAGTCAGAAAAAAGTAAAAATGAGCTGGCATGGAAACCAACCCATAATGCAGAACACACAATAAAAGGCATGCAAACGACGAAGCTCAGCTCTCTACCTTTCCACAGCTTGAGAAATGCACCAAAAAGTCCCAAAACAACTGCAAACAATTTACAGAATGGCTCCAAAACTCAATGCAAAAGCCGCTCCAACACCTCCACACTCGACTCCACGTGCTACCCACAGGCTCCAGCATGCAGGGGGCAGTGCTATAAACCTCCCAGGTGCAATGCATCCTAGGGAAACTTGCTTTGTATTGCTAAAATAATTTGTAAACCAAGGCATTATTTTCAATGGATTTTCATTCCCACTGTATTTCTATGTCTTGTACAACTATGTTTTTTTTAAAGGCCGTGAAACCAAAGGTTAAAAAAAACATGATTACCATCCCAGCATTGTATGGATGGCATAAAATGTAAAGGTTACTGAAGTTCACATTTAAATGCCTGGTTTACTGAGAAATGGAAAACCCACTTTTTAGATTGTTAGTTGCTTAGTTTATGCACCATAAATATGTCATTAATCTAATTAATAAGCTAAAAGTACCATGTCCATTGTGTCTACTAGTTTATCCATATGACATTGGATGATAAGCTCATTAGGGGACATCTTTCAGCTTTAAACATGGGTGAATTAAAGAATCAAGGATCCCCAAAGAAACATTATAGAAATATACTGCATCCACTCTACTTTAAAATAAAGATTATGAGGCTCTTTAAAATTCAAAAGTTTTTGCACGTTTTTAGAGGTGGTGTAGCATGAATTTAATGGATTTATACGTGTTGAGTGATCTTGAAATGAAAACATTTCTACTGTTGACATTTTAGATGTTTTATTTTGGTTCCTTGGAGACAGGTATTTTTTTATATTAATATTGAACATTACATTCACCCCTGTTAGTAATAAAATGATGACAATTCCCCATTGTGATGAACTTGCCTTTGCTACGAGCTTCTGGAAGAGCCTGCTAGCTAGCCTCCTGCCCCAGGACTATGGGCAATGGAAAGGACCTGTAAAAAGACTTGGATCGTGGGGTTTATTTGTACTGTTGAGGAACCGAACAGACTCACGAACTACGGACCGCCTATGTGCTTGCTAACCCCTATTGACCTCTCCTGACACCTCAATCATCGAGGGTTCTAATTGTTTGTCTGGGTGGTCAGCGTTCGTATGCATGAACACTTGGGAACTAAGTTTGCAGCCATCTTGTTTGGTTATTGAGTTCATGGAACTACAATCGAACACTCCCGAACACCGCTGAACTTTGACGAACGCCTGCTTCCTATCCACACATGTCAGGAGAGCGCCATTCGGTAGGTTTGTTCGTATGAACCATACAAACAAACGCTACCAACAAGCCAGATGATGAGTTCAGTAATTCATTCGTATGGAACTCCCAAAAGTGACTGGCCGCTACCACTGAATCCCTGGAACTAATTTGGGCTGACGCCTCGTGTGCGGTCAGTCAAAACTTTACCCCGGTGGCAATTCGGCTGTGTACGAGGGATCTGAGCACTATTTAGACTACTTGGGCGCTCAGATCCAAGCTATCCAGGGATGTAATATATATGGGGGTTCCTATATGTTTTATGTATCTTTTTATGTGTTTTTGGTATTTTGCCTTTTATGTCGAATCATGGTGACACTACACTTTGTAACCATTTTGTGGGAGTATTCCAGGCGTGTTTTGGAAGTTTTTGTGGGCATGTGTACTGTATTCCTGAGATGCATAAAAGCCGTCCATCTGGCCTAAATAAAACATTCTTGTTGTACTCTTCATCAAGTCTGAGTGTGTGACTGCCGAACAGTGGGATTTACTTGTATGCTGCTCTATGATTATTGGGAAACGTACGAATCAGCACCCCAAACTGTGAGCTATAATCACTAAGTACCTAACAGTTCGTGAGGAACTAAATAAATGGGTACACCAGCGTTTGTTACACCGATTATAACAAAAGTCATGTATTGCTTGGTATTCATTCCATTTGTGTCACTTTACAGGGCACCACGTCAGGTTAACTTGTGTATCATTCAGGGGTGTTACAAACACATTACAGACAAGCATTATGTTGTTTCGTTGTTATAAGATTGCTTCGGTACTTGACTCCTGTACCCAACTCACGAACAGATTACTTACACCAATTTGTTAAACGAATAACGGACCACCCGGTCCCTGGCGTGTGCCGCCACTTAATCCCGGTCACCTTTCAAACAACCGAACAACTGACCACCCTGCGAGGGGAGTGTGTTACCACTTGATCGCCCAGAGAATTGCAGTCTGCAGTTAACCGCAGGTTAATTGACGGCCTCCGGGCATTCTCGTTCGTGCCTTATCTCCCGATGGTCTAACTACCGAACAGGTCACGAACGGGGACCACCTACAGCCTGGCATGTGGCTTCAATTAGCATGTTGAGTGTTGCGGTTAACCGCAGGTTAAGCACCCCCTTCACGGCGGTCTACGTTCATCTCCCGAACAGCTGAAACATCCAGCCAGAGAGCGGGAATTCGTGCACAACTCTGGCCGTTAATCGTTCCACAAGTTTGATGCCGAGGTCCCGCTGCCTATTGACTCACTCAAAAACATGGCCGCCATCTCAAGCTCGGGACCAAATATGCGAACGGACTTTGCAACGAAGAAACCAAGCATATGGTTCGTGGGTTTGAGGCGCTATTCGGTGAAATATTGCACACAGACCTGGGCTACAGAATGAATGGTAGAAGTCCCGAAATATAGCTAAAAAAGGTTGAAGATATATATTTTTAACCTGTTTTTGATGTGTAATAAAAACTTGGTATTTTGGGCACTTGGAGATAATTGTATTGGCATAGCCATTGGGTTCATTATCTCCAAGCTGGGCGGTAACAAATTCAAACGATGCATTTCATTCTTATTGGTTGATCCCTTGTATTATTCCTGTATCCCATCAGGTCCAGTGGGGTTGTCCCTGGACCTGAGATTTTGCATAAATACCGATCCCTGTGTGCCATTAAAAGCAGTTCTTGTTTGACCTTCAAATCGCAGCCTCGACTCGTTTTGTGGGGAAAAGTGTATCCTAGCTGTACTATAGCTAGTAGGATTGTTCTACATTTACAGGATCCTTTTGGTCGTCTAGTCGAAGCGGCTTCTCTCTCTCTCCACAAGGGGATCCAGATTGTCCAAGCGGTCCAGCTTCCAGCTAGCCTGGGGGTAACTGTAACAAGGGGCATGTCAAAAGCTGGCGTCACAATGCAGGGTATACCCTCCTACTAACTCTCACGCCAGCCACAATAAACCTGCCTCCTTTTATGACGCGGCTAATGAGCACCCACGTCATGACGCTAAGAACGCCACGGACCGCCAAGGTGTTCGAACAAGAACATTCTGGGGACGTGGTTACCTACCTAAGTGACCACAGTATTTAAAGAGAAACCCAGGGGAGACTCATTGCCCTGTTGAGGTTCTTGTTTGACCTGAGTGCATATTCCGTATTGGTATTCTTGTATTCTGACTTTGGCTTCATTTGACTATACCTCCTTCTGTGTTCCTTTGACCTCGGCTATTGCATTATCGTTGATCCTGATTTCTGGTACCCCTGTCCTCGGCTCACTGTTTGACTATTCTTTGTGTGTGTATTGTTAGTCCGGCCATCCTAAGGTCCGGTATACATTACTAGTATTTGCATTCTGTGTGTAGGATCCCCGAACGTTCCTGACACACCAATACAACTTTAAAGCATGCAAAATCAGATCTTGGCCTCATTAATATGCTGTATTTTTTGCATGCTCAAATCTTTATAGTTTTTGCATTACATTTTTTTTTTTGCAGAATCCTGCACCATAAGCCTGCCTCTTTAGCCATGCCCCCTCACTCCAGAAAAATACTTCCTTATCAAGTGTATGCACACATTTCTGCCACTGCGAGTGATATGGACTACACAACACCATGCACATAGTAAGACTATTCCTACAATTTTGTCTGTAGTGTCTCTAACTGTCTGCAGTCATGGTAGTAATGGTGTACTACTGACTATATGTAATTTATTTTATTCGGTAATGGTGTATGCATGATGCTGCAGCAAATGACATTGCAGCAAATGCCTGCGATGCTACAGCCATTGACAGTTCAGTAATTATATATTATGAGTGTTTTCTGACCAATACTTTGACCATAATCACGGACCAATCATCATGCAGTGCTGTTTGATATTGATTAAGTGTTTTATCAGCCAATCATTGTCAAGGTCCTGTAAAAATAGACCAGTCTTGAACTTTAAAGTGCTTGCTTTGAAAATGTGTAAATAGGACTGCTTGTCAGTTTTCCATTTGGAACGTTGAGACAGTGAACAAGCAGCATTATGTTGGTAGTTGGATGGCATTCTGTTTCTTGCAGTGAGAGAAATTGAGCTTGCTGGTGTTGATTAATAAAGAGAAAAATAATCATATCAGTTTTAACCACTGGAGATGTATTCTCTCTATTCTCCAACATTTTGTTTTAGTCATTAATATGTTATGTGTTGTTTTTTCATAGTAGAAGAAGCAAGGAAGGTAGTGTAGGATAGCTTAGCTCTGTTAAACTCTCCTACACCAAATCACTGCAGTTAAATAGCTGTTATTCAGGTATATAAACATTTGTAAAAAAAAAAGTATTTTTCTTCTAGAAAATATATTCCTCTGAAAGTATTTTCCAGGTCATTCAGTGCTCCTACTTTTTCTTTTGTGTTTAAATAAGTTGATGTGTGTTTATCCATTGCATTGTGTTTATCCATGCATTTCTCATCCCCGTCGCTTCTAGATTTAAATGTTACACATAAAGTTAGTTTAGCAGTAGCACCACTAAAATATGGCCAAGCATGTTTTCTAAAAAGAAGGCTGTAAGGGAGACTGGTCCCTCAAAAGCAAGCAGCAGCACTATGGGCCAGCAGCAACAACAGCCTTGGAAAGAAATATCTCACCCACTATCTAGTAGGTGAATGCCTGAAATATATTCCAAACTTCAGAGTTTGGTAGAGAGTGTCAGTGCATTCTATTAGTAAACACTCAAAGATGAAAACCAGTCCTGCAAACTGTAGAATTTTGTAGAATGTTTACTGAGAGTAGCTGCATCAGAATCCTCACAAGTACAAAGAGCAGTGTAGCCAGAACCGTCTGTGCCCAAAAAAACAGCAGCAGACCTGTATTGCAATGTAGTAGTGCTACTACTACTAATGCTACACGTATTCTGGAAAGAAAGGTAGCAACAGCAGCAAGTACCAGTATGACAGATGTAGAGGAGTGTCAGCCAACAACACCGGTAACACCAGTATTACCTGCAGATGTAACCTTATCATCCTCCACTAAAAGAGTTTGAAAAGTTATTAACAAGCCAGGAGCATTAGGAAGAATTAGATTATGATCCAGAGGAAAAAGAGGAGCAACTGGAGTCTATTGTGACAACTCCGTCTCCTGAAAACAAAATTAGAAGGGTAGTAATAGTAGTAGTAGTAATAGTCTGACAGAGGAAGCAGTTATATTATCGCCTAGTACATCATGCCGTCCCGTAACCACCAGTGTCACACTCACTACTAGCAGTACTTCTACAGCACTTAATGGTACAACAGCAAGGACATTAAAAGAAACAACAGTGGTACTTCAATAGAGCAGGAGCAGAGCAGCAGTCAATCCCTCATTTTTCATCCAACAGGCTGTGAGGCAAGTAGTTTAGAAGGGGAAAAGCTTGGGGACATTTGAGAAGCTCAGGAATGAACAATCATCTCTTGCGGAAGGAGAACGACGGTTCATGGTAATGTAGATTGACTGCAGATGAGTCAAAAGCTTTTTATTTAGAGGTGTGACTGCCACCTTTTCCCTAGGCTTACATTCAAAGTCTGATGCTGATTGAATATTTCCCCCCTTTAGGGATTATTAAGAGTAGGGTAGAGCGGTTAGTAAATTTTAGAGTTGTGTTTTGTTATCATGCTTTATGTCATTGTGATACTCTTCTACCATTTCTTACTAATATGATGATCTTTGTATACTATAATGGAAAAAATAAAAAAGGAAAAAAAAGAATATTAAACTGATGAGAATAAGCTTAGGTTCGAAAAAATATATTTGCTCATATTACTTGAAAGCAGACTCTATTAAGTAGACTCTTTCAAGTAGGAGTTAGAAAACCAGGAGTTGCTTGCAGTGGTTTGTATACTGTGGAGAATGGTTTGTATTTTATTTTTGTTTAACCCCTTAAGGACTGAGCCAAATGTACACGTTGTGAACTAAACAAAATGTAAACAAAACCTGGCATTTGCGCTACATGTCTGTCCAACCGTAATTCACCTCTTGCATAGTAAATGCACCCACCCTTATTATATATAATTTTATTCTGGGGAAACAGGGCTTTCATTTAATATCAAATATTTAGCTATGAAACATAATTTAATATGAAAAAAATGGGAGAAAATAAGATTTTTTTAATTTTTTTAGTTCTACATGACATTTTAACTGTCAATGTCATAATACTGTTTGCTTTTACTGCAATAAAATACACATATTTGTATTCAGCAAAGTCTCACGTGTAAAACAGTACCCCCTATGTACAGGTTTTATGGCGTTTTGGGAAGTTACAGGATCAAATATAGCTCGTTACATTTGAAATTGAAATTCGCCAGATAGGTTATGTTGCCTTTGAGACTGTATAGTAGCCCAGGAATGAAATTTACACCCATAATGGCATACCATTTGCAATAGTAGACAACCCAAGGTATTGCAAATGGGTGTGTCCAGTCTTTTTTAGTAGCCATTTGGTCACAAAAATTCACCTAGACAGTGTATGAGTGTGTATGTATATGTTTATATATATACTTAGATCATATATATATAATATATATATATATGATCTAAGTATATAATTAATATTTTTTTACACTTATAAACTTTAATTTTATTTGAATTCAGCCAGCAGGGGGACTAACTGTCATTACAGGCAGTCCCCCTGCTGGCAATGCAGCAGCCAGCTAACTCGGCCATGTGATTGTGAAGTCCTCGCAAGGACCTCACTCTCACATGGCCGGGGGGGGGGGCTGCAGGAGGTCGGATGTGCCGCGGGGGGGCTCCCTGGGATTCCCCCCAACCGCGATCACCGACGTGGGATAGCCGGCGACCGGGTAAGTAAAAAAAAAACCAGAGGGCGTACTATTACGCATGGCGGCGTTTAGAGCCACCTAAAATAGGGCATAATAGTACACCCTCCGGTCTTAAGAGGTTAATCTGTCAATTGGTAAAGTTTAACCCCTTCAGGACCGGACTGTTTTTGCGATGTTTGTGCGTTAAGGACCAGAGCTATTTTAACACTGGTGTTTGTGTTTAGCTGTAATTTTCCGCTCTCTCATTTACTGTTCCGATACAAATTATATATTGTTTTTTTCAGGACAAAAAGGGCTTTCTTTACATACTATTATTTTTATCATGTCATATAATTTAATTAAAAATAATAATAAAATATGGTGAAAAATTAAAAAAAACATTTTTTTTTTACTTTTACTTAAAAAAATCTTTTACTGAGCTACAAAATCGAATGAAACAAACTGCTAAATAGATTCAAAACGTTGTCCTGAGTTTAAAAACACCCAATGTTTATGTGTTTTTTTGCTTTTATTTGCAAGTTATAGGGCTATAAGTACAAGTAGGAAATTGCTGTTTCAAAATGTACGTTTTTCAAATGTATCAATAGTGACATTGTAACACTGTTATGTCATAAATCTCCAAAAAACACCCTACATGTATATATTTTTCTTAAACTAGATAACCCAGGGTATTCATCTAAGAATATTTTGATACTTTCTATGCAGCCATTTTACCACAAACCTTTGCCAAGCTTTGCATAGGTAGTTTATTTTTTTTATTTTTTTCACATACATTGCAATTCATGTATACATTCACCAATTCTGTTAGGTGTCACTACCAAACAACAGCCCAATATGTGTTCAGCAACATCTCCCGAGTCAGGGATGTCTATGTTCAGTTTGACATATTTTTGCACCCCCCAGTTAATGTTACCATCATGACAGTATATATAGTATATATTTTTATAAAGTAGACATCAAAGGTTATAAAAGATGGGGTGTTTTGACTTCTTTCCCCCAACCATTTTGCCCCCCAAAGAAAGTGTAGTGGTAATTTTTTAATTCTGGTTTTTATGCACACGTCATCTGGTTTTGGTCAGCTGGTTATATGTTACTGCCAGAAAACGTGTTAGACCAAATATGCAGGTAGCAAATGTACATTTAGCAGCAATCTTTAAACTGACTCCTGCAAATAGAATCTAAATGGAGATTTGGGGGAAGGAAACTGACTAACAAAAAATAAAATAAAAATTCAGGAACACTTCTTACAACTGTTCTGTGTGGTACAGCTTGAAACATGGTCCTACACACAGTCCTGGTTTCGAAGGGCAATCAGAACAGTGAAAAGGGGTGTCTGTCCTTTTCCCGTTTTTAAAACAGACCCGGTAACTTAAAAAAGTTGGCGGTAACTTAAAAATAAAATGTCTGGACTCAGCTTGCACCATTGGAACTTGTCCATCTACATAAATTGTTAAAGAAATTATTTTCAACTGAAATTGGAGAAAGGTGGTTTTCCCTGGATTATTTTTAAAAAAAAGCAAAAATGAGTTGTGGGTTGCTATTTGCATCATATAGATAGCCACCTTTTATACCATGCTTTGGTTTTTTGTAAAATAAGATATGGCTGCATCAGCTGATCAGCCAAATCAACACCCCTCATGTACCCTGATGCAAACCGGTTTGGACTCTACTCTGCCCCGGACAGAGACGTCTGACATGCGTTCATCGTGGATGGTGGTTAGCATGTTGACATCCTTCTTGTCCCTAAATTTTAATGCAAGCATTACATTTTGGCTCTATGAGAGATCGTGGAAAGTCTTTGGAATTTTTTCTGGCAGTGCCACAGGCCAGTGTCTGTAAACCATAAAGTGTTTTAAACAGACGGACACTACTATAAAAATTATCCACATAAAGGTGGTAACCTTTATTAAACAAGGGGTTTAGTAGGTCCCATACAAGTTTCCCACTTGTTCCCAGGGAGTCAGGACAGCCAGGAGGGTCCAGTTGACCATTTTTCCCCTCATATACACTAAAGGCAAACGTGTATCCACTTTCGCTCTTGCACAGTTTGTACAGTTTTATGCCATACCTAGAGCGCTTTGAGGGGATGTATTGTCTGAACCCTAATGTCCCTTTGTATTTCATTTGAGACTCATCTATGGATAAATTTTGTTGGGGGGTATAAACATCCGAAAATTTGTCCTGAAAATGGTCTAGCTGTGGGCGTATTTTATAAAGCCTATCATATTGGGGATGATCTCTAGGGTGACAGAGGGTATTGTCACTGAAATGTAAAAATCTCAGCAGTAACTCGTATCTGGCTCTAGGCATGGTTTGGGAGAATACTGGACTAGACATTATTGGGTTGGTGCTCCAGTATGAGCGAATCGATGGCTTCTTTATAATCCCCATGAGCATTGTAAGAGCCCAGAATTTTTTAAGCTCTGGGACATCTGTGGGATGCCAGTTTGCTCCCTGACTGTGTAGCTACCTGGATTGTTATCAATAAATTGGATAGCATACAAGTTAGTCTGGGAAGCAATCTCCTCCCAGATGGTATCCCCTAAAAATAGTTCTACATACTGCATTGGTGGAGAAGCCATCCACATTAACATTAATGCCTGCGTTGGCACTAAAAGGGGGGACGTTGGGCTCGGCTAACTGTGGAAGTACCCAGTCCTTTTCCACATTCAGCCGGCTCACACACAGATGACATGTCTTGACTAGACGTGTCAGAAAACTGACCTGGGTCAAAATCTGACGCAGTGTCAGTGGCGTCAGAGTCTAATGCCAAGAAGGCATATGCCTCCTGCAAGTTATACATACGCTGCATGTTTTATACACGACTAAAACAAATTACAAACACACAAAAAAAAATTATACTTTTTTTTTTTTTTACTAAAACAGACTAAACAGACTAAACAGCAATCCCTAAACTAACTCCTGTCACAAAAATCTAATGGAGATTTGGGGGAAGGAAACTGACTGACTAAGACAGACCAAGACACAGATTTTTAAAACAAATTTAACCCTTTAATGGCAAAAAAATAAATAAAATACAGACAGTACAAATGCACTGCTGTAACAGATCTGGCAGGGAAGGGGTTAAAAAGTATTTTTTATTCACTTTAGATATTGTATAAAGCTCTGGAACACTTCTGCTGCAACAAACTATCACAATCTCTTTCTCTCTCGCCTCACAAAACGCTACAGAGGAGAGAGGAGCAGAGATCACTGTCAAAGTGAGTGTTTGTAACACTCACTTTGACACCAGCCAATTTTGAGCGATCGCGGATCGCTCACATTGGCTGTTACTATCTGCCTGGGATGTCTAGCAGATAGTTACAGTGTTATACTGGCACCGCAGCCTGTTTTTCGCTATGACGGTTCAGGGCCGTCAGCGGTCCAAACGCATGTTTTACCGCTGACGGTCCTGAACCATCAGCGGTCCTGAAGGGGTTAAAAAAAGAAAAAAACATTTTGTATTTTAATTTATTTTTTTCCTCTCTTCTGGTTTTTCCCCCTCTTTTGTGCTGCTGCTTGATTGATTGGGGGAGTGTTCATTAATTGCACCTGTGTGGGATTTGTATCCCCATAAAAGCACACCCCTAACTCACAGAGCTTGCTCACATTATTTGAAAGCAGACTCTATTAAGTAGACTCTTTCAAGTAGGAGTTAGAAAACCAGGAGTAAAACTAACAAGTGGCTTTTACCTCTTAAGGACCAAACTTCTGGAATAAAAGGGAATCATGACATGTCACACATGTCATGTGTCCTTAACGGGTTAAACTATCAAGGTAATTGTTTTATTGTTCTGTATCTGGGGAAATGAGTGTTAGCAAGATTGCTGGTTTGACTCAATGCACATCTTGTTGCATGTGTGGATGCCTGGATGTACCCGTCCAGGGTCCATACCTCTGTGATGGTTGTGTGCGAGTGGCTTCTCTGGAAGCTCAGATTGGAGATCTCGAGAAGCAAATCGCAACATTGAGGGAGATTGACAATCTTGAGAGGAGTCTACTGCTCACTGAGCAGAGTTTAGTGGGGACAGGTAGTGGAGAGGGAGGAGATAAGACAGATGGGGAACAGGCATGTAGCTGGGTGACAGTGGGGCGAGGAAGCAGGGGGGGAGGGAAGAGGAAAGGGCTAGCTAGTCCTGATTTGGTGCAACCTAGCAGATTTGCCCGTTTGAGGGAAGATGTTGGGAGCATCAGCTCAGGAGTAGCTGTATTAGAGGAAGCTGTTACTTCTAACAGCCGAGCTAACAGCCCCCCTAGTACGGGTGGGGATCAAAATGTAAGGAAGGCAAGACAGGTTGTGGTGGTAGGGGACTCTATCATTAGGAGAGCAGATAGGGCAATCTGCCGCTCTGATCGGCTCAACCGGACAGTTTGCTGTCTCCCGGGTGCTCGGGTCCGGCATGTTGCTGACAGAGTGGATGGATTATTGGGAGGGGCTGGGGATGACCCAGCGGTCATGGTCCATGTTGGTACCAATGACAAAGTAAGAGGAAGATGGAAGGTCCTAAAGAATGATTTCAGGGAATTAGGTAGCAAACTTAAGAAAAGGACCTCCAAGGTGGTATTCTCTGAGATATTACCTGTGCCACGCGCTACAGTGGAAAGGCAGCGGGAGATTAGAGAGGTCAATGCGTGGCTTAAGTCTTGGTGCAGGAAGGAGGGTTTTGGGTTTTTAGAGCACTGGGCCGACTTTGCGATTGGGTACAACCTTTATAGTGGTGATGGATTGCACCTAAACGGGAGAGGGTCTGCAGTGCTGGGGGATAGGATGGCTAGAAGGTTGGAGGAAATTTTAAACTAGCAGTAGGGGGGAGGGTCATAGCAATCTACAAAATGGAGATAGGACAGAAAGGACATGGGCTTTAGCACAGTATAAGGGGGGTGGAGACGGGGGGAGGGGCAAGCTCAGAACAGAGAAGCTGTGTAATGTTGAAAATTCACAAAATATACAAGTGACGCATAATATTAAATGTATGCTTACTAATGCAAGGAGCCTAAATAACAAAATGGGGAACTAGAGGCATTAGCATACACTAAACAATATGATATAATAGGCATAACTGAAACATGGTGGGATGAGACACATGACTGGGCAGCTAACTTAAATGGGTACCTGTAATTTAGGAAGGATAGGAAAAACAAGAAGGGTGGTGGGGTATGTTTGTATGTCAACCATGATTTAAAGCCAAATGTTAAGCAAATGGAATGCGAGGAGGATAATGTGGAAGCTTTATGGGTAAATATCTGCTTGGGGGAAAAGAAGGGAAACCAACTATTGGTTGGGATATGTTATAAACCACCTAATGTTAATATTGACGAGGAACAACAGCTGTTTGAGCAAATTGAGAAAGCTGCAAATCTAGGTAACACTTTAATTATTGGAGATTTTAATTACCCGGATATAAATTGGGACAGAGGGACTAGTGCCTCAGCAAAGGGAATTAGGTTTTTAAACTTGTTAAATGACACCTTCATGTCACAACTTGTACAAGCACCAACTAGAATGGATGCTTGTCTGGACCTGGTTTTAACAAACAACGTTGATCTTTTGACCAACATTCAAGTAGGTGAGCACTTGGGAAATAGTGATCACAATATAGTGTCCTTTGAAATAAACAAAAAAAACAAAAAACAAAAGCACATGGGGTATACTAAAACATATAATTTTAAAAAGGCCAATTTCAATAAGTTAAGGGAAGCTTTACAATATATTGACTGGCATAAACTCTTTAGTGAAAAATACCCCATGTGCTTTTGTTTTTTTCAAGTTTATTTCAAAGGAAACTATATTGTGATCACTATTTCCCAAGTGCTCACCTGAGGATAACAAATATTAGAAAGGTACATTTCTCAGTATGTACCATTGGGAAATAAATATAAAAGAAACAAATTAAAACCAATGTGGCTTAGTAGAGAAAAATAAATTAAAAATAAGAAAAGGGCATTTAAAGCATTTAAATTGGACAAATCAGATGCATCTTATAAAAGATATAAGGAAGCAAATAATGCATGCAAAAAGACAATTAGACTTGCAAAACTTCAAAATGAAAAAAATATAGCTAAAGAGAGCAAAACCAACCCCAAAGCATTTTTTAAGTACATAAATTCTAACAAAAACCAAATTAAAGTGTAGGTACACTGAAACGGGGGTGTTAGTTAATGAAGACCAGGAAAAGGCAGGAATTTTAAATAACTATTACTCCTCCGTATATATTAAGGAAGAACCCATGGCAATAGATGTGCAAATGATTGCTACTAAAAACTTGAAGAATAATTGTAATTGGTTAACTCAAGACAAGGTGCTGCAGCAACTAAAGAAAGTTAATATAAACAAAGCTCCAGGGCCTGACGGTATCCATCCACGTGTACTTAAGGAAGTAAGTGTAGAAATAAGTGAACCTCTGTTTTTAATCTTTCAAGATTCTTTTCTTTCAGGAAGTGTTCCGGAGGATTGGAGGAAGGCAGATGTGGTTCCTATATTCAAAAAGGGTTCAAAATCCTTGCCTGGAAATTATAGATCTGTGAGCTTAACTTCTGTGGCTGGTAAAATATTTGAAATGTTATTAAGGGATAATATTCAAGAATTCCTTGAGGAATATGGTTATCAGCAAAAATCAGCACGGTTTTATGAAGCACAGGTCATGTCAAACTAACTTGATTGCGTTCTACGAAGAAGTAAGTAGAAGTATAGATCGGGGTGTTGCAGTGGATGTGATCTATTTGGATTTTACAAAGGCATTTGATACAGTTCCACACAATAGATTAGTGTTCAAACTCAAGGAAATCAGTCTAGATGAAAAAGCTTGTTCTTGGGTAGAACATTGGCTTAAAAACAGAGTACAAAGAGTTGTCATTAATGGTAAATTTTCAAGCTGGACAGAGGTGGCAAGTGGTGTCCCTCATGGGTCTGTTCTGGGACCCCTTCTATTTAACATGTTTATAAATGATCTTAAAGACAGCATTGAAAGTCATGTTTCATTGTTTGCAGATGACACAAAACTTTGTAAAATAATACAATGTGAGCAAGATATTACTTTGCTGCAGAGGGATTTAGATAGACTGGGGGACTGGGCACTCAAATGGCAGATGAAATTTAATGTTGAAAAATGCAAAGTTATGCACTTCGGCGTAAAGAATACACAAGCAACGTATACCCTTAATGGAAGCGAATTAGGGATAACAACACATGAAAAGGACTTGGGAATTGTTATAGACAACAAACTATGCAACAATGTGCAATGTCAATCAGCAGTGGCCAAGGCCAGTAAGGTACTGTCATGCATGAAAAAGGGCATTCATTCTCTGGACGAGAATATCATTTTGCCTCTTTATAAATCACTGGTAAGACCACATATTGAATATTCTGTGCAATTTTGGGCACCTGTTCTAAAGAAGGATATTATGGCACTAGAAAAAGTGCAGAGGCGGGCTCCAAAATTAATAAAAGGAATGGAACATATCAGCTATGAAGAAAAGTTAACAAATTTAAACCTATTTAGTTTAGAAAAACATTGCCTGAGAGGGGATATGATAACATTATACAAATATATTCAGGGCCAATACAAACCCTTGTGTGGAAATCTATTCACAAACTGGACTTTACATAGGACACAAGGCCATGCGTTTAGACAGGAAGAAAGAAGATTTCGTCTAAGGCAAAGGAAAGGTTTTTTTTACTGTAAGAACAATCAGGATGTGGAATTTTCTGCCTGAAGAAGTGTTTTTTTCAGAGTCCATACAGATGTTCAAACAGCTACTAGATGAATACTTGCAAAAACAGAATATTCAAGGATATAATCTTTCAATGTAGGGTAATAACTGCTTGATCCAAGGATAAGTCTGACTGCCATTCTGGTGTCAAGAAGGAATTTTTTTCCTAGCTTGTTGCAAAATTGTGCTTCAAACTGGATTTTTTTTGCCTTCTTTTGGATCAACAGCAAGCAAAAAACAAATGTGAGGAAGGCTGAACTTGATGGACGCAAGTCTCTTTTCAGCTATGTAACTATGTATAGTATGCAAAACTGAGTGAAGG